>JAOWBP010004377.1:3583370-3605472 GCA_028571105.1 Tragopan temminckii
GAAGGATGGCATAGTTGTTTATTTCTCCAGATCTTGAGGTCCTGAGCGGGCTCTGTCCTCGTGGTGCCCCATCATGTTTGTCCCAGCCCTGCCTGCTGTCCTGGTGTCACATGCCAGCTCTGGCTCTTCTTTCAGCCGGGCAAGGCGGAGGTGCAGGATGCCATCTCCCAGGACTGACTTCTGTAGGCTCCTGTGGCTCATCTGTGCAGTGGCTTTAATGTCACAGGAGTGGAAAGGGCCTCTGGGGATCACAGATGGGCAACAGCTGAGTCAGGTGGCATGGCTGCGTAGCTGAGTGCTGCTGTGTGGCTGTGATGGAAAGGAGAGCTGAGGGCACTGGAAACCTACGGGCAGAATGATGCGTCGTGTTAGCTGTGCGAGTGTACCTGTCATCTCTTTTAGCTGCGTTTGCATGAAGGAGCTGTGTTCTTTCTGACTGTTTATTGTCCCCTTCACTCTGTCACCAAAGCCTGGTGATGCAGTGACGCGCTGCCTGGCTGCTTCAGCCCTGCTATGGAAGAGATCAGCACACAAAGCCTGGAGCAGAAGGTCTGCTGCTCCTGTTCCGTTCCCTGACCTCCTCCTCAGCTGTGTCCATGTGTGCTATGCTGGAAGTGCCCTGCTCTGACGTGTTCTTCAGGTCCTGCCAAACATCTGAGCAGCAGCTTGTCCACGGGTTGCCTCTGCTGCTTGGTCAGTTGATGGGTGATGTTTATTTGAGCAGCTGGCTGCTCCGGGGGCTTTGTCTCTTGTCACTGAGCTCTTATCTTCTCAAGTGTTTGCAGAAGACAGACGTGGTACCTGGAAGAGATGAGCACATGCTGCTCTGCTGCTGGATTGCAAAGCTGTTCTCCATTGTGCATTATATCCCAGGAGAACTGGGGAAAGGAGTGGGGGCTGGCAGCTCTGCCCCATGTGCTGCTTGGTCTGCTGGTAAACAGCAGGCCTGGCTGGGAGGCTAAATCTAGTCAACCTCGCTTCTCAGTCTAGAGCTTAATTTTTCAAGAAATGAGTTTCTCTTGTTTGCTGGGCAAGAGGAACTGTTCCTAACATGTTTTCAGCTGCGGATCACCTGCTTTGGGTGGTGAATGCAATGTGAGCGAGCCTTCTCAGTTTTGGTTGGATGTGTGGCTGCCATGTCCTCTGCACCCGCAGTTTTGCTGTACAACTCTACTAGTTTCCTTTGCAGCACTCGGTAATGAAGACCTAACACGTCAGTTGGAACATTCTCATTAGAACTCTGGCAGTGATCCTCAAGTAAGTGAGAAAGGCAGCCTGTGGATGAAAAGCAAAACCTCGAAGCCCACAGCTGTGCACTGGGACTGAGCAGTGCTGATGCGTGGTCAGACCTCAGGCATCTGACCTGCTCCTTGTGGTCAGTCTGCATATTTGGTCAGCAAAGCTTTTCTCTTTGAGATTTCCCCTGCGCTGCTTAGTAGAAGCTAAAACAGGGCCAGGTTGCTCCGTGGTTTGTTTGTTTTATTGTTTTGTTATTTTTATTCTAACTTAATTTGCTGTGATGGTTGCTTGTACTATGTGTATATGAAGTAGGGTCACCAAAAGTTATTGTTGAGTGAACTGGAAACTGAAAGGCGAGCCTGGGTCCTGCAGTAAATAGCACTTGGCACTGTCCTCGAGGTGCTGTCGCAATGGAGATGCTGTTTAACCAATGATCCAAAATGGCACTGCTGGAGACACCAGCTGCTGGAGGTTGAGATGTCTTAGGCAAGCATTCTTTTTTTTTTTTCACCTGATTACAGAATTTCTATTGTAAAGGTTTTAAGAGCAGGATTGTTAACTCAGTCTCTTGGGCGACCAATAGTCTCCCATAGTTTCAGTAAGATATTTAAATTGAATATGATGTTTTTCACATCCTATTCCCAGCTTAACCTCTAGTGTTTGTTGTTGTCTTTAAATGGCAGCTCTGTTCTGCTTAAATTTCAGCAGTGAATTCAGTTGTCTGCGCATGTCTTGCCACCTTAGTAAAGTGGGCTGTGATTTCAAGAAAGCCTGAAGTGGGCTGTGTAGGAATCGAGTGTAATCCCTCACAGTTATTGGCAGCAGTGGAGGAGGGTCCAGAGAGCATCCGAAACCTGGAGATACCCACCAGTACCTTGCACACAAATCAGCAGACAAAACCAAACGCACACCAAGATGCCTTAGAGCTGAAACTGCATTGTGCCGTCCGTGGAAGACCAAGGGCTGTCATGGTTTGTTTATGTACAGGGTTCTTGATGGGGTTTCTGTGGCTTCAGAAGCCAGGGTCCTGTTCATGGTGATGATAGGTTTTGTCTTGCATGCTTCAAGATTGGTTGACCAGATACTGGGAAAACTGAAGTATCAGACCCACAGTTAGCAGAGGATGATATTTTGATGTTTCACATGAAGGGAGAAATCCTGTCAAGTCAAATTATGTACTAAGTAGTGACAAATGCAGGACAGGGACGTAATTTAACAGTCAGAAGCCCCAAAGCATGGGATTAATAAATCATAAATTGAGGTCAAACAAATGCTCCTCAAGCTTCATTTATGATTCCCTGCAGGGACACATTTTGCACCCAGACTTTCAAATTACAGGGTTTAGTTTCAAGCTGCGTGATCATACCTATGCATAAAACACATTGATCAGCTTACCTTGTCCTCAGTGGTGTAGCTGAGGACGGTTTCCCAGTTAATTCCTGCTGCACTGACGCTGAACGTGGTACCCTGTGCTGTTGCTGAATTGCACTCTGCTGTTATTCAGACCACATCCCGGGTGTATCTGCTTCTCCTGAGTTCTGCCTGGCTGAGTTTTGCAGCCTCATGACTTGATGTGTTCTGGAAGCTCAGTGCAGACGTTTTTCCAGCAGTGAAGTGATTAATAGAAGTACCGAATGCTGCTGGACGTGGGTGATGCACTGCAACCAAATCCATGGGATCTCTGCCTGTTTGGAAGGAGAAGTGCTGACTGTGCCATAGCGTCACTCAGCTTGTGTTTCCTTACCCTGTTCTTAGAAAATGACTAAAGCACAGTGTTTTTCTTAAGAAAAGCTGTACATCTTGCTTGAAAAGTCAATAAATTACTTCTGGTGCATCTCCTTTCTTCCCTGTTAAAAATGCCTGTAGCTATGCCGTAGGGAAAACAACAAACTGATTTGATGTAGGTTCTCTTCACAAATCCTTGTTAGCTGTTAGTGATGTTGTTATCCCTTCCCCTTTTAAGTTGTAGGTGCAATCTTTGCCTCTTTGCAAGTCTTCTGGGGTGCTGCCTGCCTCCTGCCGATCCTTCCAGGTAATCAGGATGACTTGGATACGGTTGTCCTGTGGTAAGTTACATCAGGCCCAGAGAGTGGGGAAACAATCTGATTTTTCCTAAAGACTTAAAGCTGTTCTTAGTTTTGCTGCCCCGTGTAGTTCTACCTTCTGCCAGTCTGTGGGAGCTCACTTCAGAAGTTGGGCTGTCTCCCCAGGACTGGGGAGCGGGCACTGAAGGACCATGCCATGGGATCCTTGCTTGGGGCTGTGTTCTCTTGCCCTTTATGGCCAGGAAGGCAGCAGGGGATGCTGCTGGCACTGCATGGCATGTGCCCAGATGCTGCCTGCTCCTCACCTTACCTGGGCAGGCAGTGCCACAAAGCATCGAAACCAATTCTTCCTCTTGCATGCTCCCAAAGCACCTAGCTTTGTTGTCACTTCTAATGTGCTAATTGATTATTGACTTCCATTTTTTTTTTTTAACCTATGTTTGTCCTGGTTTTGTGTTCATTCTCATTTGGCCTAGTTTTACGGACTTCTTTCTTCTTTGAGGTGGTTGGAGAGCTGGTCATTAGGGACCGGTCTGACTCTTCCCAATTAATGACTGAGCCTTGGTACCAAGGAGAAGGCCTGCTGCTGGTTAAGCCCTTGCCAGCTCTTTGCCTTCTGCTGGGATCAGCTGCAGACAGGTCACAAAAGGCTGGGCAGAGCAAGGATGAGGGAGGAAGCAGCACGAGCAATGGGCTGATGAGGAGCCCTGGTTTATCCCTCTGAAACCAGGGGCTGCTGGTGGCGTGGGGCCTCTGGCAGCATTCCTCCTCTGGGTTGGGGTGTCTGCATTCTCTTCTGGATTTGTCATTTCCAAGAAACAGCACCTGGCTCTTTTCTTCTGCAGCAGCATTTCTCAGTTGTCCTGAATTGGTTGCAGCCTGCCTTTCCAGTACTCATTGCTTTTTATTTTATATATTATTTCCCTATTTCGTTGCTGCCGTTTGGAATCAGATCTTAAAGAGCCTTCTGAATGGTTATTTTGTGTTTTGTCTGTGCTGTCCAAACCCCTGGAGCTGTGTCACGTGGAGGGACAGACAGGGATGTACCTCTGTCCCATGGCTGGCCATTGCAGTGCTTCTGGATGAGGCATAGGGTGGGTATAAGTTCACATGCAGTGACACGGATCAGCCCTTGAAGTTTGCATCAGAATGCTGTATTCCCAAAAGGCTTCTTGCAGAATCCCGTTAGGATGTCAGGTTGGAGCAGTGCAGATGTGAAAACGATCCGGTGTCTGATGCTAGCTAGAAAACTGTTTTTATTGGGCTTAAAACAATCAACCTAGATTGGTTTCCTTTCTTTTTTTTAAGGGAAAAATAAGAGTTTCTGTAATGGCACTGACTGACAGAAAGTAACCGCAGTTCTTCCAGGCTGTACCTTCCTAGTGCAGGAGAGCCTCCTCAGCTTGAATGCTTTGCTGAAAGCCTGGATTTAGGCTCAGATTTAATGAGCTAATTGCATTCTTTAAAAACAGCACCGAAGTAAAACTGAGTTTGGCTCATAAAAAATCTTCCGTGCCTTTGATACTTCGGATCTATTTCTATGAAAAAGGCAAGCTCATGCAAATACATCTTAAGATCCTTCTGCTTTAAATCATGAGCTTTGTATTCTCTTTTCTTTAGCATGCTTCCTGTAATAAAGATTGAATCGTCACTCGGGAAGTAAAACTACAACACATGGCTTTTGACAATGTAATCAAACTTTATATAGCAATGTTTTTATTATTTTCCTGTTGTTTTGCTCGGGGATGACTAATTTCTGCCTAGAAGTGACAGCGAGTGTTGCCATCCCGGAGGCCACTTGGAGCTTTATTTCTATTTTAAGCATATTTAAAGCATATGTATTCAGAAGTATCATTATGTAAATCAGTTCTGAAAATTGAACTCCATTAAAAATTATAGTATCGTTTTCTGAGTTAATTTGAGGCAATTTTAAACTCAGAAATGAAATAAAAAAAAAAACCCACACAGGTTTCTGCTAGGAGTGGCACTTCTACCTCTTATGTTGTAATTGATATGGTAATACGGTAATAAAACACACTGTATTTTTAATGAAGCAACATGTTTGCTGTCTTTTGATTTAGAAAATCCTCTGATATGGTGTATTAGGGGTGGAGGGGAGGGAATGGGATTGGGATTGGGAGGCTCAGAGCAGCAGCAGCTTTGGAGGGCAGCAAAGTGGGAGCAGAGAGGTGAGCCACCGAGTCCAGCTTGATTCAAGGAACTTAATGGGGGGGAAAAGACCTAACAGTAAAGTTGGGAAGCATGTCATTTCATAGTTTAAAGGAAACTCAGAATTAAGATTTTGTGAATTATTTTTTCCTGCCTTTTGAAACGCTGCACTGATGATTAAAAGGGATTTAACTGTAACTGTGGTTTTCTGGAGTTGCTGTCACGTCACTGGTTTGCTTAAGTACTAGCAGGAGACCAAACTGTTTCCCACTTGGCTTGCTTCAGTCACCTGCTTTAACACAGGAGAAGGGCTGGGACTTCCCTTGGTAGAAGGCTGGCACTGATCACTTGGAGGTGTGGGCTTTGTAGAGTGTGCTAGGACTTCGTTAGGGAGCGCTGGAAGTGCAGGGAGTGGATGCAGCAGCTTTGTAGTCACTGAAATCCGGGGGACTTCTGTTCTACTGAGCCAACAGGAAGAAAGTCACAGCTATTACAGGTTTCAACTCTGTTTCTTTTGGCAGTGTAAGTCATCGCTTTTTGCAGAGTCCTATGAGAGTCTGTTTAAAGCTGCCATTTTAAGTACTCAAAGCATCTCAAATGCGATGCTAAATGCGCCGTGCAGATTCCTACCTGCAGCTCTTGCAAGTGTTCCTTAAGCGTGGGCAGTGCAGCGTTTGGAACGTGGCCCTTGGGAACTGGTGTGAATATGGGCAGTTGTATGGGCACTGAGTTTGTGGTGACGTGGTTGAGGTGCTTCGGGTCCTGCCTCCAGCTGTGCTGACCTCACTGCTGTGCTGTGCTATGGCCATACCTGTCCTTTCTGTGAATACTTGGAGTAACCTACTGTGTGTGAAAGGGCACTGTGTGTTCAGAGCTGGGAATTGGCACTGGGATACTTGGTGTTTGGGTAACACGGAGAGGAAAGCTGCTTTTGGATGTGTTGGAGCCGTACAGCTCTGCAAGCATCACATATGTGTAATGGCCACAGCCTGTATTGTCAGGCAGCTGGAAAAGCTGAAAATCAAATCATGCCTCGGAAACTCTAATCCAATAATAGCAGCAATAGTTTCAGCCGATCAGAAACAGAGTCTTTTCAGAAGATCTGTAAGGCTGATGAATGATCAGGCTCTGAAGAGCTGACAAGGAAGATAAAACAGTTACTGCAAATAATTCATTTACTGCTTGTTGGTATTTGCTTGGCAGGGCGTTGCAGGGGATTCCTTGTTAGGGCTGTTCAGTGCAGGGATGGACAAAGAGGGCACAAAAGGGGAGGTTCAGGTGGTGGAGGTTCAGGTGCATGTCCTTGGTTTGGGATGAATTCCAGCATGGCTGAAGTTGGCATCTTTAACCAAGGTGTCCGTGGAAAAGTTGTGGTGTATAGCCGTGCAAATCCTTCAGCTAGAATTTATAGGATAAACAGAAAATAGGGTAGTTTGAATTAATCCAGACTTTATTTTACGATTCTTTTTTTTTCCCCTGGAGAACAAAATTGGTGCATCTGAGGAAAACAAGCATTTGATTAAAAAAACAAAAAACAAACAAAAAACCCAGAACAAAACCAAAATACTTCAGAAGTAATGTACTCGTGCATAATCCTTAAGATACATTGTGAATCACAGCATTTGGAAGTCAGCGTTAATTAGTTGGTTTGGTTCTTTTTTTTCCTAACTTTAAGTCTTCTTTCCACACAGCATTGTAGTATTAAGTAGTAATGGAGGAAAGGGGTTCCAAATCTGTTATTTCAGAGTTTCCATTCCCTACTGTTGCAGTTGTTGCTCATTTTGGTTTGAACTGCTTTTTTTTGTAATGTTTCCTTTCCAGCATTAGAAGCAGCCCTTTTTAGACATGCGAATTAGAAAGCTAACATCATTAGTATGGATTATTTGCCTTCCCAGGTAAATTTGATCTTACTGAAAAGCTCTCTCCACCCTTTATTCCCTCAGGGAGAAAGAAGAAGAAACACAAGAAGAGGAACATTTGATGGAAGAAAAGAAAAAGAAAAAGCAGGAAGAAAAGAAAAAGAAGGAAGGTGCTCAGAAAAAGGTTTGCTTATTTTTTTTTTTTCTTACTGATGTATTCATTTATTTGTATCACACGGATGTAGCTCTGTAACCTTTACTTTGACTAATTCTGACACAAGTGAGCAGCCCCATCAGCTCTGAGTGAGGCTGTGGTCTCAGAGCAGTTGTGAGAGTTGATGAACAAGCTCTGAGCTGTTGGCCATCCATGGGTGGTGCTGACTGCTTGCAGTGCTGCATGATGTGCATTTTCCTTGTCAGCATCAGTGCAGTTAGTTGCCTTACCCTAAATTGATGCTGGAGTGGCTGTGGATTCCAAGACCACTTCATCTTTTCTGTGGTTTGCATTTTCTTGCCTTTTAATTATTACTATTTTTGTATGTATATGAAGTTAGTTTTAATCACATTTGGGCTTGAGGGTGTGGGTAGGAACTGCTCTCTTGCTCGGTAGTTACAAAAACTACACCTCAAATAAAAAGGAAAGTGGGTAGAATTGAAACAGACAAAAAGTATGGGGCTGCACAAGAGATACTGGGGTAAATTCATGGAACTGAATTCTTTGAGTGTTTCGTAGACCTGCTTGGTTCAAGGCATCTCTGAGCCTCGGGTGGTGGAAGGCTGGGTGGGGGCTGGTGCTTGCTGTGCTTCTTACTGTTGTTAGGCAGCAGCTTTGGGCTGTTGTCAGACAAAGATAGCCATTCTTATGTTCTCTATATGTGAAGTTGAATTAAAATGTTCCTATCATTAATTAGACCTCATGCCTGCTTTATGTAAGGATTGTCTGCAAAAGGTCGGGACTGCAGCTCTGCCATTATGAGGAATTCCTTTGAATATTGACAAATAGTTGATTTTTTTTGTTGTTCTGTTCTTCTTTCAGGCTGCTGAACAAAAAACCAAAGGTAAATTCACGTTTATTCATTTGGTGAACCACGTGATGTTTTAAAAGTTCGTTTAAAAATGTGTGTGTGTTGTGTTCTTTATGTTCCTTTTTAATGAGGAGGGAATATCTCGTTAGTTGGATTCCTAAATCCTTGTTGCAGGAGCCGGCTGTTCATGCTGGATTCTCAGTAAGTTTCTACTTTGGGTGTCACATGGCTCCTTTTTGATAGGAATGCATGGATGAAATAACTGGAACATAACACGCTGTACGTTATCATTTTCCCCTCGTGTCAGGACAGATGTAGTTTTCCATTTAGTTGCCAGTCATTATTTCAAAGACAGCTAATTGCCACCAAAAAGCGTACATCTCCCCTTCCCACACCCCCAGTTCAACTCAGTGCAGTGAGTAAATTTGGTTCCTTGAGCTCATGAGAAACCTGGGTGGAGGAAATGGTGGTGAAGCCATCGCCTTACCAAAGGTGAGGAGGTGAGACAGGTGTGATACCTTCTGCAGCTGCTGCCTTTTGCCATCTGCTCTGTGCCTTGGGTTGTTTGTCAGCACACAGCGGTCGGGGCTGCAGCTTGGAGTTGAACTGGTTAATGCACATTTATTGCTGTGTAATTAGGTGGCAGACTGGCAAGTACAGCTTCTCAAATTCCAAAGGCTGGGAATTAGAAAAGAGCCAAGTCTAGCATATGGGATTGACAAAACAACTTATGTTTCAAACGCTTTTCATGTATTTATATAGTGGAAATTAATTCTCTCTTCAGTAATACTGAATTCTGAAAAACAATCTTCTAAGTACACAATGGAGAATCTAGGACAAATGATTTATCAGTACACTTTTTTCCCCCCCCCCAATTTTTTTCCCATGAGAAATGTGTGAAAACAGAAAGCTTCAGTCTGAATTGTGTTGCACCTGCCCCGTGGTTCATAGCAGTAAGGAAGATAGCAATAGCTGTGACCTTTCTTCTCAGAATCTTAAGCATGTGAGATATTAAGGTACGATTTCTAAGTGGTTTAGTTTCCAAAATATGTAATATTTTTTGTCAACTCATTTCTGTGTGAAAAGGATTCAGCGCTACAATGACTTTAATATCATATCTCAATAGCAGATGTTTTTCTTGTCAGAGTAACTAATTATGTTTGTTTTTACATAATTAATGGGCCTTGATTCCTGATAGCACGGAGCCACAGTGCCACCTCCTTTTCTGTGTGGCATAGTGTGGTTTTTGTCTTTGCTATGATAACTTTGTATTTATGTTTGATGCCATCAAGTGTGACGTAAGGTTTTATAAAGATGGTGATATGGATCCAAGTTTTTTTCAGGAACACTTGAGTTAATTTCTTTTAAATGTAGGGACTGCATTTCTGTGAGTTCAATACTTGTCCCTTATCTTTGCCTCTTTGGTGCCCATACTTTATTTTGTTTCCAAGGTTGAATGACGACAGCCACTAGAACTGAAGGCAGCACAGGGATTAACACTGAATTATTTTATTTCCTATCTGGGAGAAAGCAATTAAATTCATTGTAAAGGCAGAATGACACTATAGCTGGGTGAGCTGCATGCAGCAGCTATTGCATATACAGGGTGTTTTAAATCAAAGATTAAAGCCAAATGGGGGCTGAGCCTTCTGCAAAACTGCATGTGGATTTGGGGTAGGTAAGGTGTGACATAGCAGAGCTGCTTGCAGCACGGATGTTACTTTCTCTGCTGTGATCTTTCCAGTGACTGAGACCAGCCTGGGTGTGCAGGGGAAGCTGTGTCAGAATGTGCCAGCTTGGCAGGGAAGCACAAATTCCTGTTGCTGGTGCAGGCATGGCTCTGTTGTGCAGCTGTGGGTGGCTGTGGCAGTGGGAGGTACTCCCACCACTTGGGTTCTGTTGGAGAAAATGGTACAGAGATGGCATAGGGAGGCAGTTTTCGGTTTCTGTTTTTCAGCTGGTTGGGACAGCATGTTTATGCTGTTTCTTATTAGCTCCTGGCTGTATTTGTGAAGGAGAAGGCAGTTCCTGGAAGTAACTGGAATGGGAGAAGCTGCGGGACTGGAGCAGTGGAGGTTTTCTTTTTTCCTTGGCTTATTGCGTGCTGGAAACCTATGCTGTGAGAAAGAGGCTTCTAAAATTTTTATAAATATTGCATTTCTCACTTTTTCTTAGCGTAGTAAAAAAAAAAAAAAAAAGAGGATACTGTTCCATCTAGCAATTAATTCTTAGCTCTGTGTGTGTGGTTGTGGCTCGTTGGAAGCTGTTGCATGTTTGGTCTCTGGTGAGGCCTCAGGAAGGAGGAAAAGAGGTTTCCTGTGGGTGTGAGCATGGTGTGCTGTCAGCTCGGAGCAGGCTGGGTGTTTGCATTTGTGTGTGCAGCACAAACCCTTCCAAAATAAACACGTGCTTCCACCAATGGAGGGAAGGCATGTGGCTGCCTCTGAAGTCACTGGTGCAGGGGTAGGAAGTGCTCCCTCGTGTTGCTCTCGTGTCTATTTAAACAAATTCATTTTGTTGTTTAAATGAAGAACCAGCTCTTTTAAGTCTTGTCTACATAGCAGCTTCTTCAGTTTCTAATTTTTTTCTGCAGCATTGTTTGGTATTTTCTTTTAGGCTGAATCTCTTATGAGTACGCAGTTGGCAACAGTTCTGGGCTATGTGTGAAAGGAAAAAAGACATTTGAAGAACCGATAAGGAGCTGTTTCTCAATTACTTGAAAACAAATTAGTCTTCCTGTTAAGCTGGAGAGAAGCGCTGCAGAATTAGATGAGGTGGGAAATGAACACGTTCCCATTGCACGCTGTGCTCCCGTGTTACTGCTTCATGGTAATTTTTTGAGAGCAGCGCCATTGAACACAGCCCATTAGTGTTTATTTCAGATGCGTAAACTCTCGCCGCTTTCTGTGCGCTCGATGAAGAAACTTTTTACATATATAAAGGCTTTTGTAATGAAAGCATTTAGCTGTAACTACCAAGAAGAGCTCGGTGCTGTACAGTACGGAGTTCCTGCTGCAGGAAATGGCTGTTACTTCATAACTACAGGAGACTTTTTGTGGAGAGCTGTGCTTGTGATAAATGCTATCAGGTGAAGGTATTTTGCTGCTGCTGTTTGTCCAGCTGTCTCACTGCAGATTTAGGGAGCACAGAGGTGCCCAAGTCCCTGGCTCTGGCTGCTTTGCTCCCATCCCGGCTGAATTCTATGTGTTTTGTCTAAATTGAAGCTCAGGTGCTAAGTATAAAGTAGCTGAAGTGGTAATAATACTGTGTTACTGAAGCATCCACCCTTGCAGTGCATGTGCCCAATTCTTCAGCATCATCTACAGTGAAGGTAAGTGTTGAATCTCCAAATGTACAGGTGAGAAGAGTTAACTGTTTGCCATTTTTAGTTGGCCGTAGAACATTCTTTCCTAACTCTTTGATGAGGAGTAGTCTGCAGAACATTTTTTCCTTCACTGTAAAGCATAGGGGGCCAATCTGTCCCTTTTACTTCATGATGTGTGCAGGGCTGTGTATTCCTGGCATCTGACCAGGAAAAGGGATGTAGGCTTTCAGATGGAAAAATGGGACCTTCAGCTCTCTGCTTGTGGGATGAGGCAAGGTTACAGTGGCTGGAACAGCTGCAGTGAATGGGTGACCCAGCAGCCTGTCAGCACTGCCCTGTGATGGAGTGGTGTGGCAGCATCATTCCCCTCTGCTTGTTGTCTGCTTCTGGAGCTTTCTGCTCCCCCAGGCTGTCTGTGCCGTGTCTCTTGGGAATCCTTATCGTACAGTGATGTTAATGTACAGCTTGCATATCTGCAGACTGAGAGGATACAAATGTAGACCATTTAACTTTCACTTTAGAGATGATGCCAGGCTCTCTTTGGTCGTGCCCAACAACAGGACAAAGGGCAGTGGGCATAAACAGGAGCACAGTGAGTTCCATTGGGGTGTGAGGAAGAATTTCCTTGCTGTGGGGATTACAGAGCACTGGAACAGGCTGCTCGTAGATGTTTTGGGTGGGACTCTCCTTCTCTGGGGACAATCAGAAACCACCTGGATGCTTTCTTCTGTGCCCTGCTGTAGGGTCCCTGCTTCAGCAGGGATGTGATGATCTCCAGAGGTCCCCTCCACCCCCTGCGGTTCTGCAGATGTAAGATGAAGAAGATTCTTATGTTTCTGTTGTATTCCAAGTAAGAGACACTGGACGATACTTGGGGTCTGGTATCTCTTTACTACTGATAGGTTACCATTAATCCAGTTCATGTGTCTCGGTGTGACCTCCAAACTGGAGTAGACTCTCTTGGTTTCTGATTGCGGACATAAACTTACAGTTCTGTGGCCTCCCCCAGGGCCCAAAGTAGGAGAAACCATAAAATCCTAGAATGGTTTGGGTTGGTAGAGACCTTTAATATCACCTAGTTCAACCCTCCCTGCTGTTAGTTCAGTGCTGTGTTTGCATGGAACAGTTCAACACTGTGGTGACAAAATGTGCCACAAATCATCATTGCAGGAGGAAGGGAAATGCTGTAATAAGTTCTTCAATTAGGTCATAATATGTAGTCATGTGATAACCTACTGATAACCCACTGCCATGTGTTAAGGCTTTGTAACACAAATGTTTTCTTTCTGACAAACCTTATCTTTGTGTTGTTTTGCTATTACAAGAGTCTTTAAACAAGCTGCATGTGTTTCATTCATAGCTGGCTGATATATCACTCCTTTAACAGAAGAAGTAATTACAATTTTACAACCTAAAAGAATAGAATGTGAAGATAATTCATAGAGTTTGTCCATAACGTTGGTCAGAAAGAGAAGATGATGGCATAAAGGTGGGACAGCACATTTAGAGGAGGTGACAGATGAGCCCGGGTTGCTTGGAGTTAACTGGTAGAGAAACTTTGGTTTCCTGCTTGCTGTTGAACGTGGGATGGCTGTGACAACCCAGCTGGAGTTTCTAGTGACAACAGCTCAGTGCTACTTAATATGCCTTTTCTTCTCACAAGTGTAGGCAACGTTATGAGTATCTTTAGTTCAACCCTCTCATTTTGAAGTGAAGGAGAAAAAGTTAGAGCAGCAAGTCAGTGTACGGATAACTTCCTACAACTCCTGTTCTGCGTTCTCTTGTTTGGGTCCTGTCGGTTTTCTGATCACAGGTGTCCATTGAGAGGCCAGTTGTGTGTAAGCATGGGTGGATTTTGGCAGAAGAGGTGGGGGTATGGCAGGGCTGGGCATCCTGAGTCCTGCCAGTTTTGAAGATTGAAGTCTTCCATAGCTCTCGTGAAGCTGTAGACGCTTCAGCTTTCAGATGAATGTTTTCAGGTAATTAGGCATCAAAACAAGTACTGTAGATGGTTTTTTGTTGTTGTTGTTGATAAAAATATTTGTCTTAAACAAAAAAAAAAAAACAAACAAAATAACACACACAAACATTTAACTCCAGGATTATTTGAAAATAGAACAGAGACAATATTCTTAATGTGGTCCTGTCCTGAGCAGGGTTTATAGTGCAGCTGATCCTTAAAGAAGTAGAGAAATGCTTCAACTTCTTTGCACAGAGATGCTGTTTCTCCTTGCAGCTCATGCAAGCACCTCCAATTCCGTTCCCTGTGTGCCTTGTTAAAGTTTTTGAGTTCCTCTTAGTTCCTTTCACGTACCCTTAGTGACTGCTTGCAGTAGCTGCCCTTCATGAAAATTTAGATGTGAACTTGCAAGTGCAGAGAGAATATTCCTCTGCTCTTCCACATGGCTTACCTTGTTCAGTCTCCTCAATTGAGAAGTGATCTGGGCTTATTAGATTTAGGATGGTAACAGCTCCAAGTGTATTTATTTTTAAAACGGGGTGAAAACGTGAGCTTTCCAATACTAGAAACAGTGAGAAGTATTTGTCAGATGCTCTAAGTTGTCCTGTTTGAAGGCAGTAAGACTGCGTGCTTTCATCAGATGTCTCTTTACATTGTCCATTGTCTAATAAATACATCCTGACATTATCTCTACAGGAGTACTCTGAAGAGAATAAGAACAAATGAGATAACACCAGTTTGGCTTTTCTAGCCCTAATTCTCTGGGTGCCCCTTGGTGCTGATGCCTCTCGGATAAAATCCCCGACTTGCATTCTGGAAACACAACTGCCAATACAGTTGTTGACAACTGTATATTATAGAATATAAATTTTAGCACAGCTACACAATGATAATAGTGGCTGTTAAGATCAAACTGCATGCTGTTTTATGGTTATTTATCTGCCCACAGTGTGTGCTTTCGTACTCAGCAATAGGCCTCTTTCTCAGTAACAGGCATTGCCTAACGCAGTGTATTTAAACATGTAGACTGTGGAATGGTCAAACTGTTGCCTCTTTTGGTGTCACAGCAGTTTGGACAGTAGCATGTGTTCTGTTCTTTAGTCTGCTTATCTAATAACTATTTACCAGTTAGAAATAGAATGTTGTCTGATATTTCCTGTCCACCTGAGATAGATCTCTTGTGCTATAGACCAGAGGAGGTTTTCCTTGCTAGCTTGCCATCACAGTGTTCTGTATTTGCTGAGAAGGACGGACTGGGACCCTCAGCTCGGAGTTTAACCCACCCAGCAGGTTGGTTTTGTTGCACGTGGCGTTATGCACAGCTGACTGATTCCATCAGTTTGGTTCTCCTTTAAGTTCTGAACTAAAGTTGGTTGTTGTTAGCCTTACATGTGTTTTTTTTGTCTAACTTACGACTGCTTTATGAGGCCATTCTTTTATGGGAAACACTGCTGCTGTGATGCCATCTCCGTTAGAAGCTCTCAGCTTTCTTTTACCTGCCGTGTGATGAGTGCTGTCTGTTGGTAGGTTATTGTGTTATTGCCTGCAGGAGGCTTGTATCCCATGTAAATATAATGCCTGTAAGATCTGCAAACCATAAGCTTGAAGGAGAGTTTCACTGGGCAAGGGACAAACATAGGCTTGGCTTGGAGCATAGGATGCTGGGTGGGTTTGAGGTGCACACCAGCTTTGTGGCATTGCTTGACCCATTCCTTGGAAAGGGTGCAACCGGCTTTGTGCTGTGACACTTTGCACATTCCTCAGGTAGTTACTCTACAGATTCTGGAGAGTGTTATTTTGGGGAAGCAAAGGAAATGAAAAAGCGTTCTGATGTTCTGACACAGTGTGGAGCCTTTGCTTGAGGGACCTTATGTTGGGACCTGCTGTTGGCACTCCTCTGCTTCGAGAATCTGGTCAGCCTCCTGACTTCCTTTGTAAGATTATGTTAATGCTTTTCCCGAGTTGTTAAAGATGGTAGCCCATACTTAATAACAGCAAATTCTGCAGGCATACTTGCAATGCGAGTTAACTAGCTCACTCTTAGCTGCTGGGAAGCACTGTGGCTGTGATCACAGCGTGCAGCTGACCGACCCTTCTGGTTCTTCCTGACCTGGTTCAGGCAGCGCAGTGTGTTTGCTTCCTAAGGATGGTTACTCACAGGGCTGATTGCAGGGCCAGGATCACCAGGACAGGAGGTAATGTTCTTTGTAAGCATCCTGCCCCAGCTTTTGTGGTCTGGCTGCAGTGGCTCACGCTAAGCAGAGTTGTGGGACGTGCATTTAACAGCTACGCAGAATGCTTCTGGCACTTCTCAGCTGCGTGGGGCATGTCAGCGTCCATTGCTGTTTGCCCAAGAAGAACATTGGAACCCAAGGTGCAGCTCAGCCTCTTGATTGCTTCTTCCCTTGTAGGCAGTAGTCATTCTCCTCTGTCACGTGGAGCTTCCTGAAGATTCCCCTCCTGTATCAGGATGCCCTTAGCACTTCTGGCATCACTTTGGGTTTGGCTGCTTTGCTGTCAGTTTTTCCAGCAGTCTTCATGGAGCCAGACCTTTGGCCTCTCCAGGACGTGTGATGTGAAGCTGACAAGTTACTGAGCTCCAGAATCAACAAGTCCTCAACTCCTTTAAAAGCTCTGAATGCCACACTGAAGTTCTGGGCTCAGGGCATTGCACGTAGCTCTTTTGGCTAACAAGAGGAGATTGTCGTGTTCATCTCCGAGCTGTCAGACAGATCCACAGATATTCTCGAAAGGCATTTTGTTTGTTGTTGGAGAGCGGTCTCCTACTCAGCCTCAACAGTCTTTCCTGTAATTTAAGCCCATTCTCGTCTGATTGTGCCTGGTATGTGGAGAGCTGCCCTTCTCTGCAGCAGCCCTTTGTGGATCTTCTTTACTTAGCAGCTCTTTTTGTCTGACTTCATGCTGCTGTTTTCAAACCGTTTTCCAAACCGTAATTGTTTGTTTCTCTCCTGTAGAAATCCTTCTAGTAATGTAATGATTATTAAGTAATGTTTTGAGTTAACCTGTATAATTTTACTACTGCTGTTTCTAAGTACAGTCTGAGGCTTTTTTTGTGTCTTTCAGGCTGAGTCCAGTGTACAGCTCTGTATTGTGTTCATAGCAGTGCTGCTGCTGATTCTTCCAGTTTGGTTATGTTAGCTCATTTATCTCTCTCTGAACCCAGCTTGCTTTAAGGAGCTTCCCAGTTTCAGATGGCCTGTTCTCCAATGCCATAAACACCTTGAATTGATCGTGCAGCATTTCTTCTCCCAGCTCTCCTTTCCCCCTTTCTCCTTTTCATTCACTAACCATTTTCTCTCTGCTGGGAGTCCTCTGAAGCAGACATTTAGATATAATGTTTGCTTTTATTCCTCACCAGTTTCCACTGCAGTTGTTTGCATCTGATTGGCAGAAGATGGGAAAACCTCCTGGTGGTGCAGGAGGTGAGGCTGACCCCCACATCCCCTCCAGTTCTTTTCTGTGTAGATGTGAGGCAGACCCCACTCCTTCCTGGCTGGCACCCACCAGGGGCTCTTTCCTCCACAGGAAGAAGTCTTCTGGATGAGACGCTAAGGAAATAATGCAGTATTTCTTCAGATTGTTTCTTGAATACTGAAATATGTTTGTGAGTGGGAAGACTTTATTATTTGATAACTTACTATGGCTACGAGGACTTGAAAAATATCTATTTCTACCATAGAATTTCTGGATAATCAGTCAGATACGTGATAGCAATGAAAACTTAAAACCACAATCTCATTTTACTGCTAGCTGGGGTCTAGGGAGCTGAAGGCTACAACATTCCAATCCATTACATCCTCACTGCACTGCTGCACCTGTGCTTTGCGCATTTGATGGAGGCCTGTTTTTCGATTGTGATTCAGAACGTGTTTTAAAATAGTGTTTTTGGCACAGTATTCTTTCTGTGGGTCACCCACAGCTGGTGCTGCTGTCACCCCAGTGGCTGTGTGCTCTCCCTGCTGTCGCCACCTCATCTCAGAGGTGGATGATAACTCCAGGGGATGATCGGGGTGAGGTAGGGCCCACTTGGGCCTGAAGGGTTGGGTGAGTTTAACGTGAGCTGTGGGTGAAGTCAGGGTGATGCAGAGCTGTTAGCTGGCAATGGCAGCCTGCCCCTATTGGCACTGGACAGTGGAGGCAGCTTAGGTGCATCTCCCAGCTGGCTGTCTTGCTCTGATGTGCAAGGAATACTGTATTAAAACCCAAAGTTACTATGTTAGGTAGCTCTGTAAAGCCATTATGAAGTTGTTATTTTTGCAGTCTGCTTAGGCAGCTCTGGGATTTTCCTCTTCCTCTGCAGTGGAAGCTGGACACAATCTTAGGAGGCTTGGGAAATGGTCCAGAGTTACTGACATCATCAAAGTGCGTGTGGTGAAAGAAAATCTTGGGCTTTCACATGTTAAAGCAAGCAGTATTTCACTGATGAGCAGCCCTTACAATGCTGCTGTGGTTTCCTTTGGCTATATCTGTCTGATATAAATATGTGCAGTGAATGTGGAGTAATTAGGTATTCCTTCCTGGTGAGGGGAAGACGTGTGTCTAAAATAAACTGAGCGAAAATTTTGAATTGAAGTGAAGTAATAATATGAAATTATTATTAGTAATCTTTATTAAAACATCTTTAATTTCTTTTAACATTCGTGTAATAGAATCTGATTTACTGGGAGTGGCATTTAATTAATTTAATTCAATTTAGAGAGTTAACTCTATTACATATTAGTACAGAAAATTACCTCTGAACAGTCATTTCTCACTGGTGACATGCAATAAGTTAATTTAGCTCCAAGTTCGTTTGGGTGCATTGTGAGTTCTTGCTGAAAGTTGCTATGGTGACAGCCCCATCACCCGAGCTGTCATCTGCCCCAACCAACGCAGCACTTTGTGCAGTGACACCGCTGCTACGGGAGGTAAACACTGCCAGATGGAGCAGCACTGCTCCCTGCTTCCTTCTGCTCGTGGTCCTTTCAGTGAACTTGGCTGCTTACATCTTTAGAGATGCCCAACTTGCATTGCAAGGACTGAAAAGCTTCCTTGGGAATTCCTGGTCATTACTGGCCCTGCTGCAGCCTTCCCACAAAGGAGGTTTTCTGTCTCACTGTGTTCAACAAATTGAACGGAGCTTTTTTTGGCTTCGTCTTGGCTGCTGTAAAATGACTGCAGAATCCCAATCAGAACTTGGTTGGCTTTTATTTAGGGCGTTTTCCTGTAGATATGGGGGGGGAAAAAAAAGGGTGGTCTGAAAACTGCTGAACTGCTTTCTTTGTTTTTCAATAATTAAAATCCTGTTTTTCTTATATGAGATTAATGCACGATGGCCCTGGAAAGACATGAAAGGACCTGTTCAGCTTGAGCAGCATCAGCATAGGGTCTGCTCCGGATTCTGAGCTGCTTAGTCGGTGGGTGAGCCCTCAGTTCTGAACAGAATGCTTCCCATGCAGGGCTGCCTTTGGGAAGCTCACAGCTGCATATTTGAAACCGTGTTTAGATTGGAAAGGGGAGGAATCAAAAGAACTGAAATGCATACTTCATGCCAGTGTATTTTTTGTGTCTAGGTCTGTATGCTGGAAATCTGACTGCAGCAGTGTTTTTTTTTTTTTTTTCTTTAGACCGTGGCTTTAATTGGGCTTATCTGACTAAGGAATCATTTTTGGGTCCAGATTGTTTTCATCTGATCACTTGGGGAAGCCACAAGAATGGCAATTCCCCAAGACCTCTTCCATTTTCAATATTGGGGACTGCATCCAAAATAGGATATGGAACCTCAGCTGTTTCTCTAGAAACAAAATCCATGACATTTGGTCAAGTATACACCTGTCAGTTTGGTCTTTCATTGAGTTGGCTGCATGCAGTCCTTGGTGAAGATGGCTCAGAGCCGCCCTGCAGTGCTGTGATGGTTTGGGTGGTCCTGGCTGCCCGTAGGGCTGCAGGATAAGCATTATCTTGTGTGCATTATCTGAAGCCTTATCTTGTGATAAAACACGAACTTAAAGGGTTATGCCAAACTTACAGAGTCTTTTTACTGGTTTATTTAAAACATTGCTCTCGCCCACGAATTTGTTACTATTTTAGTATTGCTCTTAAGATATTTATTTGGTACCATAAATGTCCATGACAGCGGAGCCAAAGCTTTGTGTTTACACAGTCAGGCTGACATGTGTGCAGAGTCCCATGATTTCAGCAGCACAGCCAGTGTCAATAAAAACGACATGTCCTGACCATGCTGAACTCTCATCCTGCCGATACCTGATCTGCAGCTGTTGATAACTGCCTACATGGAAATGTCTAAAAGGAGCTAAATGCCAGTGCAGCTCCTTCCTCGTGCTTCCAGCCTCCAAAGTATAAGTCATTGGAGAAGCTGTATTCCTCGTTTGCAGAACAGAAGTGTGTTCATGCGTATAGTGGGTCTGGTGGGTGCTATGTAAGACACAACAGATTTGATACACGCTTCTCTGTACGGATAATATGGGTAACACATCCAGCCTTTGTGATACAGCATGGGCATCCAAATTTAATTTTATTTTATTAATTAAAATTTAAAAAAATGAATTAATTGCATCCAAAGGCACAGAGTTGTTGAGAAGATTTTTGCCTCTGCTTACTTAGTTGCACAGACTACGTGTTAACCTGCAGCAGGCAGCCCACCAGGTTGCCCTGCTTTCTGCATGGCTTTTAACAGGACTCAGGGCTTGGTCATGGGAACTGTAGATAAAAATGAAATTTTAGACTCTTGTGTACAGAAAACTGATCAATTTGGAGATTATTTCAGCTATTAATTACTTACAAATATACCAGTTACTGTCAGTTGTCGTAGTTATCTATTTGTACAAATGATAGAACCATGAGCAGATTTCTTCTGCCAAAAAATATTTACCATTGAGTCTGGGAGTGGCTGTGATTGAATTAAGGAAGAATGTTGCTGGTGTGATGACTTCGCACCTTTTGTAAATTTGCTTTTAAAAAATCCTTTAAATATGAAAACTGTATGTAAAACATTGTCTAATAAGATTAAATGCACACAGCTTAAAATTGAAGGATTGAGTTCCCACTTCTGCCCAGAATTCTTACGCAGCTCTGTATGGAGCTATTTAATCTGTTATTACAAGGCTGGGATTCTCCCAGCAGCACTTGCAGTGGGGTTAGCATTGTGTCATTTGTTTTTGAGCTGACTGCTGCCCATGACTGCCATTACGGATGGGGCTGCAGATGGACGAGATGGATAGACAGAGCCAGGTAGGTGAGCTGGCTTTTTCATGTCAGTGTGTTGTTGAGGGACAAGAGCGTACGTGGTGCTGCTCTCTGGGTGGGCATTGAGTTTACAGCAGTCTGAATTCCAGGTCAGTGCATGCTGATGTGCTGGTTGAAGCATGTCTGTGTTGGGGGCTTGCTCTTTGGGATGAACAGCAGGCTGAGAAGCAGCTTCTGGCACCATACATCTGTTTACTGATTTGTCTTTGCTTTCCAGTGAACAAATCCGAGAGTAGAGAGATGGACATGATGAATACTGGAATTGGAGTTCTGTGAATCCATAAATACTGCTTAACGTCGTCTGCAAATTGGAGAAATATTGTTTGAAAGAAAGCAGACAAAGTGTTAAGCCTTGAAAGTTACCATCTGTTATCAGTTCACATCCTGAAGAAATGTAGCTGTGATAATTTAACTGTTCCATTACTCGGTTTTGATTCATGGCTTGGACTTCTAAATTTGAGGCCTGATGTATATGATCCAATATCCATTCATCAGCCAGGCCATGGTAAACCATGCGTGTGCGCTCAGAACCTACAATAAACACTCGAGGGTTTGTCTTGCAGTGAAAGAATCTGATGCTAAATAGCATTGTATTTGCTTTGGATTATCAATCTATTGTTGGTGACAATGTATCAACCTAATTAGCTGTATCGTTTTTAATGGCACGGCTAATTAATCGTGAATTTAAAATTAAAATTGTAATCAGTGCTAACGTGGAGGAAAGCAGTAAGGAAAATCTTGGGAGCTCTTAAAAGTGTAAGTATTCTTCCTAAGAGTGCTGCATGCACAACCAAACCAGAATAGTGTAGAGAGGGGTTGGAAAAAAAAGCTTTAAAAAATGCACGTTTCATAGCAAAAAAAAAAAAAAAAGATTTTGTATCTTGAGAGAAATGTTTGGCACGCTCTGCATACTGATAATGAAAACAAAATATGTAGGTGCTGATTAAGAAAGTGAAACAAAGTTTGGTATTGGAGTGCAGAGGTTTGCAAGGATGCATGCTTTTATTCGGAGCTTCCTGCACCACACCTGCAGCAAGTCTGCAGATAGTCCTTAATGATCCTTAGAAATGTAAACCTTAATCTTTGCAGCTCCTACTTAAGCCCAGCAAGTCTTCTCCTATTCACCACGTGATGAAACAAGTTATTTCTTCCTCTGTATTTATTCTTTGCAGCGTGTGCACAGAGTCTGCTAGACTGAGCAGCTGCCCTGTGCC
>JAOWBP010004377.1:3614421-3628213 GCA_028571105.1 Tragopan temminckii
CTCTCAATATTATTGTCACATAGGGAGAGTAGCATTTTGAGAAAGGTAGGTCGGTGTCTCAGGCCTTTCTGCCACCTGGTTCTCTCCTCTGGCAGATGCTTCAACCTCCTTTTGGCCATTGACAGGAGCACCGTGAGCAGGAATGCTCTCAGCTGCCTTTCTCTTCTCTGCAGCTGCTGATAAGGAAACAAGAGGCACTTTCTGCTCATTTGTCCCTCTGTGCTGGAGACCAGGTAGCTGTCAGATGGAGAGGAGCTCTGTCAGAAGGTGGTACAGATCACCTTTGTCATCACTCTGCTGTGTGTGTGGTGTTAGGCAAAGCAGGGAGTGCTCTGAGCTGCAGTTGTCCACGGCTTAGAAAAACTTATCTGGACTAAGCCACAAGGAGGTGTGTTTTTTTTGTTTTTAGAATTGAATATTAGTAATTTCTGCATGATCTCGAGAGTTGCTCATTATCACTCAGTAATGGTGTCAGACATCACAAAATTTTGATCTGAGCTGTCTGCAGTTTTCCCCTCTGGGCATTAGGGTATCTTTCACAAGTTTTGCTGCCTGTGATGCTGAACTCCAGCAGTGAAAATCATTCAGTATTGTCCTTAGAAGTTTTGGTTAGATAAGGAAATAATCTCTCTCAGAAATGCAGCTTTGTGGATGCACTTGAAAATACGATTCCACTACTCCCCAGAAGCACAAACCAAACCAAAACAACTGTATATTTACATAAAGTGGTTGCAGTTATTTAATTTTTAGAGTGAGGAAGAGGTTCTGTTCCTGAATGCTGGAGTATTTGGCTTTAGTAACACGAAAGGTGGTCGGTTCCTACAACTTCCAGCAGCGTTCTCATCCTCTGTACGAGTCACATTCAGCAGGGGAGGTGGCAGGCATACATGGCTTCTGTTCGAAATGGAGATGTTTCTTAACTGCCACACTCATCTCCTGTGTTAGAGTTTGATATTCGCTTGTTTGTTGTGTTTTTTGGAGATGTAACTATTGATACGGTAGAGACAGGCTGAGGAACCCGAGCGGCTCAGGCTGGCTGAGGATCAGTGTTGGCTCGGTGGTACCATTTTGAGCATCAGCAGAGATGTATCCCTAATTTCTATCTTTGATCATGAAGGAACACACCACGTCTCACGGAACAAAGTCCACTCTAAATCATAACGTAATCCATGAAAGAACTTGCCTGGTAAGAGGGCAGTGCTCGCTCTCTGCCTTTGATCTTGCCAGATGCATTTGTACTCTGAGGTTTTAGACTTCTTTTCCTGACTCCTATTTCAACTTGCTGTATAAAATAAACACTTATTTCTGGTGTTTCTCAGCCTGGCAACTATCAGCAGATGTTTATACTGTTGAATTAGTTTGTTTTCTTGTGTTTCTGCTACTTCTGTGTCAACTTTTGGGTCAGTTCAGAATACAGTAACAAGTAGTACAAGGGGAGGAATGCAGTGGCATTTCTGCATCCTGTTATATTCCATATTGCATTAAATGTGTTTATTGACATCAGATTCTTTGTAAAAGTATGACTGGAAAACACCGATCTGTTGTCAGCAGGCTGTGATGAGTGCACAGGGCAGAACTGTCAGGTTGTTTTCTATGTTAAGTCAGACCAAAAGCTTTACAGGGCACCTGAGAAGCTCTGCAGCCGTTCCTGGAGCAGGGAAGGAATTTTCACAAAAGCTACGTGCTTGGCTCACTTTTGTTTTGTTGTTTTTTTTTCCCTCTGGTGACAGCAAGATTTCATGTTGTGAGACGTAAGTGGCTCCATCTTCCTCATAGAAAACACTTGCTGGATACAGAGCTCATTTATGTCTCTTTCCAGCAGGTGGAGCATCAGTTCGTTCACTGAGAGCAGTTACAGGAGGGAAAAATGCAGCTCAGTTTATAGCATCAGCAGCTGTGCACCTGGCTTCTTTGCGAGGCTGGGACAGGAGTAGTGTCTCATTCCAAGAGACCTTTGTAGCCACGGAATTCTTTGCATCTTGATGCTCTTGTTCTTCAAACCTGCTCTGTCTTAATGACTGCTTCTCCATGTTGGGGTGAACATAAAAAGTAAGGAGTATTCAGGGAAGGCCAAAACCTTTTCATTTCAGCTGTTAGGATTGGAAATATTTTAGGATTTGATATTCTGAAAAACTCCAGCTGTTAACAATGAATTTTGCATGAAATTTAATTAAAACTAGTTCACATTTCTGTGAATATGAAAGTAAAGATTTTTTATATGAGCATTCTTGAATGCGTTTGTCAGCTGGAAGCTTCCCTGCAGGTTTTGTTGTCACTGAGGACTGTGTTCCTTTGTCTGGCTCTGGCTCCTGGGATATTTCATTTGCTGAAGGTTTTCGAAGTAAAAGTTTTCAGAGGAAGGGAAGGAACAGTATAATGAAAGCTGCTCCTACAGGTGAGCACAGATGTCTGATCCACAGGAAATGGGGATTTGGTCTACCTGAATATCACCTGCAGGGTAGCAGAGAGCACGCTTCACAAACGTTGCTGCTTCTCTGAGAGGCAGTCAGTGGAACATCCATTGCTCAGGGCTTTCTTGCTCTCAGAGCCTGATTGCCTGAGCAGAGCTTGTTAGACACGCGCTGGATTCAGTCCAAGCAAGTCTCTGTATGTGGCTTTTTTATGCTTACATTGAGCAGTAGTGGCTTTCTTTTGATGGATGACCTGGTATTAATCAGAGAGCCAGGACTGCTGTAAGCTAGCATCTTGTATCCAAAAGATGCTGAATATAAATCCATGTCTGTAGCTTTTATTTTTATAGCATCGTATTCGTTCAGAGTTAACTCGAAATTATGCAACCACGTTCTTTCCAGGACCTATTTATAGCTATGGAGATACAGGGAAAGCTGTTAGAGAGGCACTGCCAGCCTCTTCACTGTGAAAATTGCCCTATTTTATCTCTTTATTCTCTTATCATCAGTCTCTGTTATCTGCTGCCTTGGCCTATCCAAAACACTTATCAGAACTCTAACTGCAACATCGTGAATTAAAAAGGATGTTCTGCCAATGTAAGGGAAGTGGAAATTAATGACCACTAATATATTCTTTGTCAGATTTATCATTTGGAAATATCAGTGAAGTGGATGAGAGTGCTGATTTTTTGTTTCTCTTTTAAGGTAATCTGTGAAACATTAACTAAGCAAACTGCTAGGAGAAGATATCGAAACATTTCAAATGACATAAAATATTTGAGATATCTTATCCTTTGAAACAGCCTTTAATTCATTGTTAACTATTATGAAACTGTGTTTGGTAAGAGCATTTTCTGTAGCATAGTAATTCTTCCAGAACTTTTATCTGAAGCAACAAAGCCTGTTCTCCTCATACCGCTTCTGTAATCCTTTCCAAGATTACAGCAGGGAAAGCTATTTGTGTAATTTACGGGCAGTATTCTAATATCCGCTCCGCTATTTCTGCTTAAAGATGCTGCTGCTTTTTCTCTCTTCCCTCCCCACATGGTCAGCTAACTCTGTATGTGCTGAGTAGCTATCTCCCTCGTTATGGTGCGAGCCATCACTGGAACGGCCCTTTTGCCATGTTACCTAATGAAGTTAAGGTAATTTCTGGAAGCTATCATGGGAGAATGAAAATATCAAGTGATGCATCCTCCTTTGTTTCTTTACGAGTGATGAAGTTTGTAAAGGAGTCTCCAGGCAACCCCTGTGCGTTCGATGGTGGTAAGAGCAAAGATCAAAAGAAGTAATCAGGTTCTCTTGAAGATGCCTTTCACTTTTCTGCAGTTCAGCAGCATCAGACCAACATCCATCCATCTCCTCCAAAGAAACATGCCGTGTCCTGCAGGAGTTGAGAGCTGCAGTGAAACTTCTGCACTTCTTTTGTGCTGGCAAGCAGAGGATTTGTGGAACTGATCCATAACATATGTTTGCAGAGTCTTAAAAGAAATGAAAGCAAGTAATTCATACAGCAGTCAGAATGAGATGCAACACACAAGAAGCATTGTGAAAGCTGAAGAGTTGCGCTCTGTTGTTTTCTGGGAGGTGAGAATTTGAGAGCTGTTAGATGTATTTTCCTAGCGGGATCTGATGCTGGATTCTGCATTGAACTTTTTTCTTCTTTTCTTTTTTCTCCTCTGAAGTGGGAAGTTTTATTTCATGTTTCAGCATTTCTTTAGCTGTAGCTTATGTATTCCTTCCTGTAGCATGGTGTGTGCTTGTCCACTAAGTGCTGTGGGCAGCTGGGAGCTGCCGGATGCCATCACGTGGCAGGGTAACTCTTCTTGTTGGCATGTTGGTGTTAGCTTTGCCTTTGTGTAACTTTGAGGAAGCAGGAGAAAAGAGCCATTACTGTGCAGATCCATGCCTGGTGGATCCAGTTCCATCCTGCCCTGATGTGACATCCCGTGCTTTAACTGTGGGTTGCTCCAGAATTCCTTCTAACAGCAATCATGTAAGGCAGTCACATGAAATTCGGAGAGGTGTTTTAGGGAAAGGTACCATCCTGTCTAAAAGCAGTCAGTGTAGTAGGAAAACACAGATAAGCTTTGGTATACAGCTGTCTCATCAGATCAGGCAAAGCAATAGGGACATTCAAACTAAGCGTGAGTTTGAGCTCAGTTCAGCTTTTTGTGCTTGGTTGTCACTGCAGGTAAGGCGTGTGTGTGCAGTAGTTTTGGAGCATGTGAATAAAGGATCGCTTCAGGTTTGAAATTAGATTCAGCTTGGTTTCCGGGAGGCTTGGCAAAGAGCTTGGTTTTTAATGAAAAATGCACATGTGAAAACTGCCTCTATGGAAATGATTAGCTGAACTTTATGGGCCCATATTCTATAATTCTGTTAGCAGAATATCTCTGTTGGCAAAACTGTCTTTGCTTCTCGTTGGCAAGTTAGTGGATTAAAAACAAACATTTTTCAAAAATTGGCTTTCTTTTTCTGGATCCTTTGTAAAGCATCAGATAAAGGGCCTGCAGGAAAGCTGGGGAGGGAGTCTTGGCTGTGGTGTATGGTGATAGAACAGGGGGGTGATGGTTTAAACAAAAAGGGGAGGTGTAGGTGAGATGTGACGAAGAAGTTAACTCAGAGGATGTAAACTCCAGATTTGGCTGTTTCTTCTTTCTTCATCCTTCCTTCTGTGAAAGACAACTGTGTATAACAAATATATGTTGCTTGTTTACAAATACTTTTGGTTTTGCATCACTTGATGAGGTGTTGGTTGTAATTTGCAGAGCAGTTCCCTTTACGACTCATTCACAAGTTAATCACACTGCAGTTATGTAAAAGTTTTCCTATTAGTGGGGTGAAATTTTATGTTATGAAGTTAGTTAAAAATACAGAAACGACCTTTTTTTTAATTAAACCTTTTGCTGGTAATGTCATTTAGTTAGCATTGTAAAAGGATGCACAGGTACCCAAGGAGGCTGCAGGAATGGTGGCTGTGCATAGTTCTTGTTTTCTTCCTCAAGGCGTTGATCAGCATTCAGTAGTGCTTCCCTCCATGCTGTCAAAGGTCACTTGTGTCAGGTGTATGTTTAGACCAAAGGAAGCTTAAAAACGCGGTGCAAGGAGGAAAACACGCAGTTAACGTGGAGGTGGGATCCAGCCAGGAGGTGCTGTCTGGGATTTAGTCCCAACTGATTAATGTATTCTGAAATACAGTGATGGGAAGGTCTGTGGGAAGTGAGTCATAGCTAGCAAAGGTTTTTGTCTCCCATGTAAATTTTCCTAAAATCCATATAATGCTTTCATTGTTGATGGAGAAGTAGCAGGCTTAGTGTAGCATAAATATGGGCGTTATGAATGAAAAATGATGGCTAAAACTCATCAGCAAACTAATCTTTGGAATGAATTTTTCTGTGTTGTGTATGTTCTCTGACATCGGGCAGCAGAGCATGAAAAATAAATCTGCGGTTTCAAATCTATTTGACAGTGATTCGAATTTTTCACCGGGAGAAGGGGAAATAGAAATCTGTAAAAGGGATAAATAACTGAAACACCTTTATATTTTGCTGCCCTCCTTTTCAAAGAGCATGGCTGTGCAAAAACATCATGAATCAAAAGGCCAGCGCATTTGCTTTGGAATCAGTAGATCTGTACCCTATCTGTAGTTTTCTTGTAGAAGGCTGTGATTTAGTGGTAGTCAGATAAATAAACTGCCCAAGTGTCTGTTGGGAAAGAACATCGAGAGACAAAGAGTCTGGCAGGTTTCTGTAATGTGCAGATGGCGGTTTCCTGACAAAGCATGTCGAGAGACCGAGCTGCAGGATAAGCAAAGGGCAGAAAGCAACTACTGAGGTCAGATTGAGCAGGGAATGGGAATGTGGTCCTGGGGAAGGAGTAGTAAGAAAGTAATGTCACGTGTAAAGCGATGGAAAGGTGAATTCATGCAGCTCAGGAAACAGTGCTGCAAGAAACAAACAAAGCAAAGCAGTTTGTAGCTACTGGGGGGAAAAAATGGACAAAAAGACAGCATTTTCTTAAATAATACAAAGAAGGCCAAAGGAACTGGTGTGATGTTCAACAGGGAGACCCATTAATAGATGGCATCAAGAATACTTTGTGCCTTCTCCTTCATCTGTAAGGTGATGTGTGGCTTAAAACTGAGGCTGCAGTGAGTTAGAATCTTCCATAAGTGTTTCAGGTGTTATGGAACTGATGACATTGATTGCTGAGAATACAGTGAGGATGTGTTGGAGCAGTGTTGCCTTACTGGCTCTTTGAGTGTTTGAGGGCTACAAAACAGAAAAATGAAATAAACAATTTTTAAAAGCACAAAAGGAGGAATTATAGATATGTCGGTGCAGTCCTCTAGGACAGAACTAGAAACAACAACCAAAAGAGCTATTTCAATACATGTAGAACATCACAGAGAAACAAGAGCAGAGCCAGCATGGGTTTATTGAGAGCAAATCATGTCAGAGGAGAGCAGTTCCCTGTCAGAGCCGAGCAACAGGCATTGCGAAACGGGAGGGAATAATGTCATAAAGTCTGTGTCTGGCTTTTGACAGTGCCTCAGAAGGCTTTGGCATGATGGATGTGTGCTGTTGTCAATAAGTGGGAAGTATAAGATTAAATTACTGTAAGATCGGTGATAGCTGCTCAGGAGGGCGCAGACACAGAGTAGCTATCAGCCCTTAACTGACAAAATTAAGTTTTGAGATAGAAAATTTGTCCTCTCTGGTATTTGCATCAGTCATTTGGCTACGAACAACAGCCTTCATTAAGTTTTTGAATGATGCCAAACTGGAGAAGAATGTGAGACAACCGGAAGACAAAACAGCGGTGACAAAATTGTGCAATCAAATAAGAAGCAAAGAAAAGGGGAAGGTTCTTTATTTTCACCGGAACAACTGGGTACAGAAATATGATTACGTGAGAAATGTGCTGCAGAAATAGATCTGGAGTTGGTCACAGGAGGTGAACCTGACGAAGAGAGTCACAGACTGAAGGGAAGACGCAGCGTGCTGAGGTCTGGCTTCCAGGAGGCACGTGTGCTCATCTGTGAGGAGTGAGACGTCGAGTCCAGGCTGGGATGCTGTGCGGTCAGAGGTGAACCCACTGGAGAAAGAGCAGAGGAATGTACCAGGAGCAAGAAGAGCTCGAGAACAAGATTTGCAAGCAGCGAGGCAGCTGGGACAGCTAAGTCTAGAGAAAACAGTGGAGTTAAGAATGCAGGAGTACCTAAGTGACTGCTGCAAGGACAAAAATGGTATGTTCTGTATGGCTGTGGTGCGTCAGATGAGAGATAACGGGCTTAGATTTCAGCGAGGAAGGTGAGGGGTACACATTAGGAAAAACTTGCCAGTGCAAAAGCTGTCTCAAAAAGTGAGATGGAATAGCTGGGGATCTGCGGTGTGATGTTAAAGGGCTTCATCGGCAGGTTGAAGAGGCATCATTTGGTGTCTGGGAATCGTTGCTTAGCTCAGTTGCAGGTCATAACCTCTCACATCTTCAGTTTTTGCCTTTGGGTGCTCATAATGACTCCTGGGGCTACAGGTGCCCTGTGGAGGTGTTGGGAGTTGGGACACACTGGGGTGTCCTTGGGTTCTGCATGGCCTTACTGCTCCCTGCCCCATGAATTGGTACCATTGATAAGCACTGCCTCCGTCACGTGAAGGAGATTTTAGATAAAGATTCACTATATGTTTAAGGAAAATTACAAGGACTACGAGAATGTGCCTTACATTCTCTTCAGGTTTAATGTATTTTAACTGAGGAAAATTTCTAGCAGGTGCTGCTATTAAGAGAATATAACCATTCACCACAATATATTGACCTTTAAGGTGGTTGCAAGATCGACTCTTCTCTTCTCAGCTTTTTCTGAGTGAAGCAAAGAGGAGATCTCATTTGTGCTCATCAGTTGTTTTCAAAATGAAGTCGAACCCATCCAGCATTCAGACAGCGCTGCACAGAAGCAGGGAGCAAATGTCTTCATGGGGAGCCTGGCTATTTTCAGGAGCGCTTCAGCGGAGCAGCTCTGGAGCCAGGAATAGCAGCAGCGATTGTGCTATGGTAGTGAAGTGGCAGCAATTCAGAGCACAGAGCCAAACCCTTAAAGAGCCATCGGTTGTGTCGACCCAGCGCGAACTGAGAGGCCTTCTGACAAACACCTGACGGGAATGGAAGCAGCAGATTTACAGTGTGCTGTGCAATTAGTATGGATTTGGGACAGAGCGGAGGAAGAGAAGGGAAATGGGGAGGGGAAATAATGGTGAAGTGCGCTGGAACGCTGTGTGTAAATGAGCCGTGTGGATTTTTGTGTAGAAGATCTCCACGCTGCTCTTCTGTAACGTGTGATGTTATGTTGGCTGCGCCCTCCCCTTTATGTGCTGCGTTCGTATGGGCAAAGACGAGCAGGGCGGCTGCTGCCATTCCCCTCCCGCAGCCGAGCGGCATTGTCTGGGCAGCGTACAAACAGCCGGGGCTGTGATTAATATGCTCTGCTGTTTGCTGCCTGCATCGCTGCGAGATAGAGGCAGGGAAGTAATTAAGAGCCTGGCGGCGGGCCAATACACATATGGGACTTGTTCTGAGCGGGAGGAGGAATGGAGGAGGAGGAGGAGGAGGAAGGCGGGAGGCAGCCTTGGCACTGCACGCCCGCGCTTTTGGCTGACTTTCAAAAAACCAGAAGAAAAGCGGCCGGAGCGCTAATTGTAGCCGGGTCCTGAAGTGAAAATGTTTTGTGACAGTTGCAAGAATTTAAAGAGGAAGGAAGATCGGTTTAGTGTCAGCTGCAATTAGATAATCAAAGCTCAGAAGCACCGTTCGGCTGGGGCCGGGCCCAACCTGCAGGCAGGCCCGGCGCGGCGCGGCACGGCGCGACTCCTGGCAGCGCTACAGGATGAGGCTCAGGCTGCACGCAGCCGACATATTGCAGCGCAGGACGTAGATGCAGGAGCAGCTCTGCACACAATGTAGCGACTCCTAGGATGGTTGGGCGGCTGCTTGCTTCAGGTATTTCGTTACCCGTCAGCCCTTCTTAGAGCCAAAGGGGGAGAGGAAAACAAAACAAAACAAAACAAAAAAAACCGGAACCTTAACCCTGAGAAAACAGCATCTGCTGCTGTTAAATCAATTTATTACATAACGTTTCAGGGAGAGAGCAGCAGCGCGGCGTGCTCGGCTCTTGGCTGCGTTTCAGGTTTGATAAAATGGCGTCTCCGCAGCGAGCCGTGCGCCGGGCAGAGCTCCGAGCTGAGCTCTGTGCTGTGCCATCCTGCACAGCCATGCTGAGAAGCGCAGCGCTGTTTGTTTCGTGCTTGTTGTCGTGAATGTGTTTGAAAGGTTCTGGCATCAGAGGAAATGAGCGACGCGTTCGTGTCGTAGTGCAGAGAATTGGGACGTGCTAACGGGCTTTCCCACTTGTGTGCTTAACTGGGCTTCGTTTTGAAGTAAAGCTGTTGTGTTTGGTGCTTCCATCTTTTGTCTGCCTTAACGCATGGTGTATGCGTCTCAGGAGTTCAGCTTGCTAGCATGTAGGGGACAGCAGGGCGCCTCAGGTAGAGGACAGCTTCCAGATCTGCCCTCAGCCCCGGGCAGGGAATGGCAGGGCTGGACGTGGCAGGTAACCCAGAGCCTGTGAGGGCTGTTGTGCTGACTAATGTGCGTTGAAAAATACATCCAGGAGTAAGAAGAGGGGAATCTGTTTTGTTTGTTCTGCTTTAAATCAAATCTATGCTTATTATTAATAAGATTCTCATTAAGAATTTATCCGAGGCGGTGCCGTTTTGCACCTCCCTCTTCGGTTCGTAAATCAGCTGAATGTTAAATTATAGTTGAGGGTAATTGTGCTGCGTGTTGTTCAGAGTAATTACTGCGATGGAAGTTATAAAGATAGAGCTAAAAACAACAGCAAAACAACAGTGAGGAATACGATTGCAAACTGTTTTCAGATAAAAGCATTTGCCTTTCTGCAGGCCGTGCACTTTGCTTTTAGAGAAATGCATGCAACAGCTCCTCACCTTTTGCTCTGCTCGTACTTTACATTTGCAGCCTACGTAAGCGTTTACCTGATTTTTCAGTTATTTGCTTATGTTAACATAAGGAGAAGCATTTTCTGAACTGCAGTGTGTGAATCCAGCTGGCTGCAGTGCTTAATAGCAGGGATCTCTTCCTGCCCCATTACATTGCAAAAACAAAACCCAATCACCTGCTGCTTACTGGTAGCCCTGGTCAAAGCTGTGCAATTTTCTGGTAGCCAGCATGCCAGCAGTTTGACTCAATTTGTTGTGAGTTTTGGTTGTTTTTTGCGTATTTAGTTGTTGTTTTGGTTTTTAATTAACAAGAAATGCTGTTAATCTCAGAGTTATGTTCATTTTCTTTCCTGATTACTGGAGGTTTTGTTAGCCAAGAGAACTGTATTTCACAAAAGACACGTAGTGAAGATTTCCAGGCACAAAGTATTGGTGGTAACAGCAGTTGGACCCGGCGGTGCAGCAGCAGTGCTGACATGAGATGTTGGTTCTCATCTCCTACTGCTCTGCTCGGAATGGCAGCTCCCAGGAAGGATGGTTATGCTCCTGGCAGGCTGGGTGCTTTACTTCAGAGCTTCGCAGGGGTAAAGAGGAACTGCTTTTTAAGAGCCGACATTTTATTGGTTTTCCCATTCCAGTCTTAACAGCTTATAAAATAAAGCCGTGGCAGTTTTTGTGGAGACGTGGTTTCCTAGAGAGTCAGAGGAGATTTTTGTGTTCAAAGGAAACCCCGAACAAACAACAAAAAAATTACCCCAAGATTTAATTGTATAAAAATATTTTCCTTTCATTATTTCTCCTGTTGGTGTGAAATCCTTGTGGGTTAAGTGTAACTTTGCTGCTCTCCGGTTATTTGCTTTGTAGGATTGAACTGCTTTTAGGTTAGAGAAAATGGAAAAATGTCCTTTGGATGTTTGCTTCTGGAGGCACTGCATAAAAGCAGTTTTTTGGGGGCTTGCTCTGTGCTGGAAGTGTGTTATCTTTGTTTAGCAGCAAAGTAACAGCTCTCGCAACTTGCTGTTTATTTTGTGAGTTTTTAATCTGTCCCTTTCTTACTGTTTTTATAGCAGCACTCGGTGTTAAAAGCAATTGCTGCAGTACCTATTGGGACGCTGTGAAGCTGCTGTCTCTGGAAAATGTTGCCTGTCTGGGGCTGGAAGAAAACCGTAACTTCCAAGCAGCTCCTGCAGCTCGTTTGTTAAGGCAGGTCGTCAGGTTCCTGCTAGCTGCCCTCATGCTGTAACAGATGTGAAAGCAAAGGTTTAGACCCCAGAAGCTAAAGGGAAGCAGGCAGAGCTTGTTGCTCGTAGCTTTTGGGAGCAGCTTCTGTCTGGAATCTGCAAGGAACCATCCCTGAGTACATTTTTCTTTTGTTGTTTTGTCGTTTTTAATTTGATAACCCTGCTGCAGCACATGTCACACTGGGAAGGGCTGGATTTAGATTTGACCGCTTTGTTTTTTCAGCACGTTCCTTGTGAGAGCTGCCAACCTGAATCCCTGCTGAGTCCAGAGCAGGGAGCGAGCAGCACAGGTTACTGTTAGAGCTGCTGTTACTGGGAGCACTGTATGTCGTGTACTGGAATTAGCACAATCCTTATCAAAGGAACCTCTTTCAGATTAGTCAGTGGTTATTGTTGTTGAGGTCATAATCTGAATCTTGGCAACCGTGCTTTTGGAAGGGAGCAAATACTGATTTGCAAGCCCTCTGAAAGTGGAATGTTTCTGAGCTGCATGCATGCTGCTTCCTGGAGCCAAACGTGTGATGCTGCCCCAGCAGTGTGCTCAGCCCAGCTGCAGTACCTGACCGTTCTAGAATGGTCAGCTCTTGCTCCGTGTAATTTTCCCCCTTCCTGCTTTGGTTTGTCCGTTTCTCTGGCTGCTCTTCCAAATCCCACTACCTCATGCAATGAACCATTTTGCTCCCTACTGAGGAATCTTTGGAAGTTGGTTTCTCGTTCTTCGTGCCATCCGTGTGCACAGTGAGCCCTGTGCAGGGTGCTGTGCCCTTTTCCTCAGCCTGCCCTGCACAGCACCGCTCCGCTCTTGTGCTCTCAGGTGGAGCTTCAGGTTCAGCTTTTGTGAGACCTTTTTATTGAAACTGTATTTCTAGCCGCTTTTAAATCTTCCTGACATGTCAGAAACATACTGCTGAAGCTCACCACCCACTGTGCTGAAAAAAAATCACACACAACTCCTCTTATCTGATTCCTTGGTTACCTCAACTTCTTATCTGCTGGCCTTGGCTGCTGCAGCTTTTTTCCTTTGTTTGTTTCTGCTCTGCTCCGAATGCTGCTTGGCTCATATTTCTGACCCCGTCAGCCCAGTTTGGGTCATTTTGCAGGCTTCCTTTCACTTTCCCTGCCTTATCTGGGATTCTGGGCTCTGTTTAACACCTTCGGAGATTATCAGGTAAATTTTCTGCCTTATTCCTCAGCTCTGTAAGCAGTCGGTTTCGTGCAGGTATAACATGATGCTTTCCTTCTTGCTGGCCATTGCATGCAGGGGCAATAATCCGGGTTGTCTAACCAGCTGCTTCATATTCTCTTGTGAGTTTGTCCTGTAAATGCCCGTTGTTTGGGTCTTTCTGTGAAACACCAGGCATGTCCTGGCATTGCGAGCAGACAGGCAGTGAGCTAAGACTGTGTTCCCATCCCTTCTTTAAAGTGTCTTCAATTGAGATGAGATGCAGTCTGTCCTGGGTTAGTGTGTTTGTTCTGTATCCCGATAACCTGCATGAGGCAGCTTAATAATCACAGCTCTCGTTTGCAAAGCCACAGGTGAAATGTGTGAATAATGAGACTTCGTTCAGGAGAGCTTTTTCTATTCTTGGAATAATTTTTTCACAGTGTTGGAGTACCTTTAATTGGAAGCAGTTGGAGGAGCTAATCACACCAAAATATTTGTGATTCAAATCAATGTATATTAGTCATCCACTGTTAAACAGCTTATTTGGGAGGTTTGTTGTATACATCTTACCCTCAGAACAGTCTTGCACTTCTTATTCAAATCTGATGTAGATTAATTGGTTGTAAAAATCAAAGTCATGTTAGTGCAGATTTACAGCAAGTAAAAATAATTGGCATCCAAAATGCATAACGTATAGCTGCAGTTTTCTCCTTTCTTTAGATCAGCAATTGGAAAAAGTGTTGTGCAGGTGGCCTCCGCCACGCATCCCCAGGATTGGACTGAATTGCTTGCCATGAGGTTCCCATTAAAAGAAACTAAAAGGAGAAATCTCTACCAAAGATCTTTTATAGAGAGCGATTGGGATGGAAAGTTAAAGCAAAAACTTGACTAAGCTGGAGTCCTTAGCGTGAAAATGGTTGTCTCTTTCAGTATCATTTTGCACCCTAGCAAGCAATTAGA
>JAOWBP010004377.1:3637823-3668723 GCA_028571105.1 Tragopan temminckii
AAATGTCTGACTTTGAAATGACTGACAAAAGAAACCTCTCCTCTCATCACTCTTCCTCCTTGGCTCGCTCCAGCAGGCTGGGGAGAAATGCCTAACGTCCACACGAAGAGCGAAGCTTCTTGGGGAGAGCCATCATCCCCTTCTGCTGCAGTCGATAACGGCACGTCGGCGTGGGGGAAACCCCCCAGCAGTGGGACGGGGTGGGGAGAGAGCCCTGCTGAGCCGGCGGGGACCTACGGCAGAACAGCCGCTCCAGCTGCTGCCCCAGCACTGTGCAAACCAGGTACGTGTGTGGGCATCACGGGGTGGGGATAAAAAAAGGCAAAGGTGTTTGCTGCTGCCAGCATCTGCAGGCAGGGCTTCTCATTCTGCTGTGAGTTTAATTCAGAATTTCTTAATTTCATTTTCAAAACTCCTATAGGTCTCTCGAAACTTCTGTGATTCCAGATACCTGATTCATTTAAAAGCATGATTTTAATAAACTCGTCCGGTGAACTTAAGTGTGTTCTTTAAGGGTATTTTTTGCATTCTTTAAGGACAGTACAGTGTAAATTATAGAGATGTAGGAAACAAGGAAACTGCAGGACTGTGTGACCAAGGTCTGAAAGAAACTTGTATTAGGGTGAGAAGAAACTGAACTTAGTTGAGATAGGATCAACTTTAGGATAGAATAGGTAGGAGAAGAAGCACCTGAAAGTGACTGGTCATAATGTCACTTGTCTGTTAAACTGAAAGAGTGGATATCTGCTTCAGCTGTTACAGCTGTTCACAGGCTCAGGAGCACCATGAGCTGCTTTCTGGTTCTTGATTTCTAATGAAAGTTATTTGATAAAAATCTTAAGTCTCCAACTGCCCTGAAGGCTGCAGGTCTCGTTTTAAACTAATGTTCAGGCTGTGGTAATCTTTAAGTGTTATTGCTGCTAAATGCTGCAGTGAGAGATAGTTAAAAGTACCAGAAAACCTGAAAAGAAGAACCAGAGGTCTTAGAATGAGTAATCCCTGCTTTAAGCAGAATAAACAATAGAACAGATTGAGCTGCCGCAGCCTCGTCACTTACTGTACAGTGTTCCTTGCAGCCTGCTTGCTCCTTTCAGACCTCATTCTTCTGAGATGTGAATGAATTTCTGGCCATTAGTAACCTTGCATTTTGGTTCTGTACAGTGGAAGAATGTGGTGGCTGAAATTGTGAGATTCATTGAAAGCAAAATTGTACACAACAAGTGTGTGGTCATACTTCTGGTTTCTTGTTTCTAGGAGACGGGAAGGGTCACAGATCTCTCTTGTTTAGGAGAAAGGAAGATTTGCCATTGCTGGACTTTTTCCTTCTATAGCTCTATTTAGAGCACTTCTCTTTTTTGTTAGCTTCAAAGGAGGAGTCCTTATCATTTAATGCCAATTAAGCTATTTGATGAACCTCTATATCTCTTGAAAATACTTAAACGTTAGCATGCAGGCTATGGTATAAAAGTCTATTTCTGTAAAATTTGCATAAAATTAGGTCTGATTTTTTTTCTCCCTCTTTCCCTCCAGCTTCAAAATCTATGCAAGAAGGCTGGGGCAGTGGTGGGGATGAAGTGAATCTCAGTACTAGTCAGTGGGAAGATGAAGAAGGAGATATGTGGAATAATACTGCTTCACAAGAAAGCAGCTCCTCCTGTAATTCCTGGGGGAATGCCCCAAAGAAAGGACTTCAAAAGGTGAGAAAAAATAAAGATGGTCTCTGGGAATGAGTAGAAGTACAATGCAACATTTCTGGAATTGGTTGTTAGAGATTTTCTCTTGCATTATATCTGGCAATAAATGTACCCCTGGCACCAGAAACCAACAGAGCTCACGGCTTCCATATTGGAGTACAGCTTACCTTGTTTCCAGGGCAAGTCTGAAGAAATGATGATGTATCAATGGGAAAACTGTTAGAGGCCTTCAGCCACTTTGTGTGATGGTAGAAAGCAAACAGTAGTTTGTGATGGAGTAGTCAGCAAAAAATATCTATTTTCTGTTTGGAGAAACAAGTAGATAACTTTAAGGTTTGTATGGTTATGAGAAGGAAGCAGTTTTGTACTGATGCCACGCTTAAGCAAGATCATACCCAGTTACATTAGGACATCTTCTGTTGCATGTACCTCATTTCAGGACAAGGGAAGCCTGGAACTTACGGAAATCAGGAATTCATTTAATCAGTCCACTTATTACTCCATTAGCCAACACAGGCTGTCATCAGCATAATGATTCAATCAAGCTTGCCAGGTTTTTTATTTCATTGTGGTTCTCTGCCAAAGATTACCATGAAATACTTAAATTCAAAGGTGGCTTTAATTCAGTGGTCATCAAATCAAATAGGAAGTGGTACATGGAACATCTGTTGAACAGAGGTAGAGTTTGATGATGATTGTAGAGTTTGGATAATTTGTAGGGGAAGGGAAAAAAAGTTGCAATGATTGTAGAGTTCTAAATACTTTTTAAATTAATGTACTGATATATCTTGCAATAGTATGTACTGTTAATAAGAAAAACTGCTTGTGTACTTGATTTACATCTCACTAGTACGGGTATGGGAAGCCAGTTGTTAATGGAATCTCCTGCTTGTTTACCAAGGGCATGAAGACATCTAGCAAGCAAGATGAGGCCTGGATCATGAACCGCCTGATAAAACAGCTCACAGATATGGGCTTCCCTGTGAGTAGTGCTCATAGCTCAGCATACCTGGGGCTTAGCTGTTAGAATCATAGAATCATAGAATGGCCTGGGTTGAAAAGGACCACAGTGATCATTTACTTTCAACCCCCTGTTATGTGCAGGGTCACCAACCACCAGACCAGGCTGCCCAGAGCCGCATCCAGCCTGGCCTTGAATGCCTCCAGGGATGGGGAGCCTCAACTTATTGTAGTTGAGGCTTATGAACTTATTCAGTGTTTCGGACTGGGAAGCAGTTCTGTTACACAATTAGAAATTTACTTCAATTTCAGAAATCTGTCGTAAGCTAGCAGAGTGCTCTCTGAGATTGCTTGATGATATTTACAGAACTTAGGAAACAGAGTTTTATGGTGTTACTTTGAAGCTAAGTAATAATTCCTTATTAAATAGATGAAACGAGAATAAAGCTGTATTTTTAAGGAAGGGCACATAGTAGTAATGTTTAAGTTAACCATAGAAAACAGGAAGAAATTAGAATAGCAGAAGACTGTGGCTTGACCTTGTAGAAGTGGTACACACTTAACAAACTGAACTGCTGTGAGAATTAGTAAAAACAGAAGAAAAATACTTGCAGGCATTATTTATGCCACTGAGTAAATATTAAATCCAGAATTATGATGTGTTTTCTCAGTTTTCTTTGAAATCTTAAAAGCACAATTAGTTCTTCTCTTAACGTGATCTGTATTTTTGACAGAGAGAACCAGCGGAAGAGGCCTTGAAGAGCAACAATATGAATCTCGATCAGGCCATGAGTAAGTGTCTCTGCAACTGATTTTTTTTTTCCTTTAAGGCAACATATCCAAAGTTCATGGTTCTGAGAATTTGATCTTGTCCAGTTCAGTTGGATGACGTGTTTTTACTGAGGGTTTTTGCTTTTGTAAACAGGAAGCACTGATGCTGGCAAATTCACTGTCTTTGTGCCACCTTCTTGAATCCGTTTTCCTTTTCTCTGAAGGTGCTCTGCTGGAAAAGAAGGTGGAAATGGACAAGCGTGGAATGGGAGTGACCGACTATAATGGAATGGTCACCAAACCCCTTGGCTGCCGCCCACCACCAATCTCCAAAGAGTCTTCCATGGACCGCCCCACCTTCCTTGACAAGGTAGGTTCAGAAGTATGAGTATGATATCCAGGTTAAGACTGTACACTGGAGAAACACCACTGAACCCTACTGAATGCTTCAGTATTTTAGAAAAGTCAGGAATGAAGAGCTGAGGTATTTTTAAGTCAAAGAGCAGACGCAGTCGTAAACAGCGTTTCAGATGAGCTTCCTTTTCTGTGGTCACATACGACAAATTTTCCAGCACTGTGCAATGAATGAAGAGGGTTAGTGGTGTCCAAGATTCAGAGTGCCTAAAGAACAGAATGTAGGGAAAAGTGCAGCCAGATCTTCAGTAGGAAATGGGAGTGACAACCTGACGCAATGCCCTACAAATAGACTCACCAAAACAGCTCGGAATCCCTGCCACCCAAAATTGTTCATGAGGAGTGAGCGTTCTGTGGCGCCAGTGTTTATTTCATGAGTTATCTGAAATGTCTGTAAAAGTTGATATTATTTTGTTTTTCAGTTGCAGAAAGCAGTGCCTTTTTTACAAGCTGTGCTGAAACCAGTTCATTTTACATAAGCTATTTACAGGATGTGAGACAGGAATGATACGTAGTCTCGTTAACAGACTGTATTAAAAACTCTACTGACCAGGAATAATCATTCTTTCCAATCGTCCACCCTTCTTACAGACTTAAGTATAGCATTATGGTTGAAGTTAAGGTGTTAGCTGTGACAGATCCCAAGTATTGTATTAAGAAAATCAGCATGGCACTGCACTAGGACCCTAGGTATCAGTGTGTGTCCGTCGTAGCCTTGCTCCCTAACATGCGAGGCTTTACCTGGCTCTTTTTTTTCTCTTCCTGCCACTTGAAATTCATTCTTAACAATAACCAAACTATTTGTTTGTGTCCAGCCTCAATGAGTGTGTTAACTGAAAGATCCCTCTCATCATGGAGGTCACAGAATTAGTGCATGCATGCCAGCTAGCCTTTTCTTCTCTTGAATAGCAATATCTTGTGCAGTAAATTTATCGCAGAAGGGAGGGGTGTATTATGTGCAGCATAACACATAATTATGGAAACATATGTTAAACACAAGTATTGAGAAGGGAGTACTAGAATGATTAGTATTCATACAGCAAGTAAAATCTGTCAATCTAGGCATAATCTGTCACAGTGACTTTAATATGACAAAGGAAATAATCCCGAACTATATTTGTTAGTGTTGAGCAACTTGCTAAGTGAATTAAACAAATGCAGCTCCTTCACTAAGAATAGATTTTTTTTCCCTCTCTGCATTTACATCTCTTGCTACTGGAGTAGCTCTTCTCCAGAACCTTTTTGCCCTTTAGGGTAATGCTTCAGAGCACAAACCTGGAGCTGCCTCTCTTTCTGATCAGGTCATCTTTTCCGTGGTTGGTGCTACAAGTGCACAAAGCAATCTAGCTGACATTCCTCATTTTACCTACTGTCTTGCCCTTATCGTTTTCCTCAGCTTTAGTCTTCCATGAGTTATGCAGGGTTCTTCTTCAGGAAGTTGCAAGCTAGGTTACTGTGGTCATTGCTGTCTCAGTCAGCTGATTCTGTCAGCACTTAACTCATGTATTCTTTATTCTGTGTCACACTGAGTCAGTCTTTGGCGCTCAGTGCTTTATTAATTGTATTATTTTTTCAGGAAATTATCTTGCTCTGTAGCGCCATAAAAGGAGAAAGGAGAAAATCCAGTGGCTTTGAGAAAACAGAAATGCAGCCTAGCAGTACCCTGATACGTGATCTGAACCATGTTACCTTATACTTGGTGGCAAGCATGCTGTACTTAGGCATCAGGTTTGCTTGAAGATGTTACATGATGTCTTCTGGACACATCAGATTTGTAAGAAATGCATGTGAGGTGTTCCTGGCAGCATCCTGAAGGATAGCAGAAATAAGCCTAGTGTGTTTCATAGGCTCTTTTCTGAAAGTGTCTGGGCTTGGTCTTGGGTACAACTCCGGAGCACTGGAACTCAAGTTTGATGGGTTTTATTTTGTCATTTACTTTGTTCCTCTACCTTCTCTTTTTTATGCTTTCTGACGTATCACCAGCATAGAATCCTGTCTTTCTTGGCCTGATGCTGCTTGCAAATATCCTTCCAAATTCTTGAACATGTAGGAAATTTTCTCCTTGAAAATTAAGCCCCTCTTTCACTGTTGTTTTGGTCTTCGATCTGTTCTTTTTCTCTGCTGTTGAGGTGTAAAGTCTTGGTGGTGTTGACTGCCGTCATGGTTTTCCACAAACACTCTACTAGCCTGCACTATTCTCTTGTTTCTAATTCAAATATAGTGTTTGTTGGATTTTTTTTCCAGCCTTTTCCTCACATTCTGGTCCCACTTGTCGCTCCTGAGGGTCAGTTTTTTTGTCCTTGGGATAACAGATGAGGTATTTCATCCTTATGCAGGACCACTTTTTGAGATCCTTCATTCATGAAGTGACAGTTGTTGTGGGCAGGTGACTGCCAAGGGGTCCAGGAATCCTCTGCTAAATTGTCCATAGCTCATAGCACCAAAATATCTTAACAGTGCTTGTGTTCTGTCATATCTAGTACATGGGACTGTTGTGAGAGACCTTCCAGTGTCCTGAAAGTAATGTTTTGTTGGGCATAAGGATGGTGCATTTTGTTCAATAAATATAGAAGGAAACACTGCCTCTGGTAGCACTGTGCACCTCTGTCAAGTCCTTTCCATGAAGTTAAATGCAGTGCTGGATTGAGCATCATTTTAACAATTCATATGCAGGGGGGTTGCTGAATTGTTTCACCTCGGGGAGAAATGTAACATCCATTTGTGAGAGCATCACTGAAGAGAGATGGACAGGAAAAGTTGGGTTAGAAAATACTACTTTTCAAGAAATAGTGCAGAAAAAGTCTGAAAAATAATGGATAACAAGCCACTGTCTGCAGTGAAGGTATCACCTGGTCTGGATTGAGAATGGCTGAATATTTGATGTGAGAAGAATTGATTTCTGCCCCAGCTGTAGGGTACAGAGTTGTGCAGCAGTCTGCCTCTTGCATTAAGTTAAATTCAGAAAATCAAACCCGAGTGAATGCAAACAATGTGTTAGAAACAAAACCAAAGACACATGCTGTAGGTCAGCCAGAGAACACGCTCAAGGTGATGGTGTTCTAGAGCAGGACAGAGCAGAAATCAGATGCCCAAATCTCTAGCATGGCTGTCCTCCACCTCTCCCAGCAGTGCCTCATTCCAGAAGGAGGAAAAAGAATATCAGAGGGACAATATTTGAGTAATCTGGGGCATGGGAAGGGATTGCATTGGTCTCTTTTGGTCAGTAGTTCTATTCACAAAGGAAACAATGACACCTGAAAGAGAGCGCACATGGAGCTTGAAATGATTTTCACTTTAAAGAGAGAGGGGTAGAATTGGAAACACATGTCTGTGATCAGAGCAGAAATCCTTGAACCTGTTACTGTCATGCAGGCTGCAGTTGTTTGTAGAGTGTGACTGATGTCCAGTAGAATGTAAAATATCTTGAGCTGAAAGGCCTTGGGGATATCATTAGAAAATGTCAGTGTCCCCCTAGGACAGTCAGATAGCATGTCAAGTGTCAGTGTGCCTGATAGCAGAGGAACTTTCTTTGCATCAAAGGAGAACTGTTGAAAATGCATTTCTCAAGATTATCTTAGGACGTGAAATTTCCTGAGATCCCTGCTGCATGAGGTCGTTTGTTTGGGTATCTGCTATGAGGCCAGGGCTGCTTTGCTAACAAAGGAGGATTGGATTTAACGACTGATCTAACCTAACTCCCCACCTATACAAAGGCCTTTCTTTGCACTGAAAACATTGCTTGAACAACACCAGTCTGGTACGCTGCAAATGAAAGGGCTTTGCCCTCTGCCTGCTTTTGGAGCTGTGCTTTGTACACCAGCACTGTTTGATGGTGCCTGCTACAGGCTGCCCACACATCAGAGCCCAGTGTGAGAGAGAGCTGAGTGCCCCACCACAGTGCTGCCCTCATAGCTACCTGTTAGATTGGGGATTATGGGACGTGCTGTATTTTCTGCTGTGCTGTTTGCCCCCCACAGGGGCTGCTTTATGTGCATCACATCCGTGTTCAACCCTGGTTCCCTGCAGCCCCGTTAGGAGAGGGGCTCCTTATGTGCCTCCTCCCAGGGGTTTGGGCAGTGCCTCCATGGCTTTCCTAGCACAGTCACACAGACAACCTTATCAGTATTGGTTTTAAGTATTTCTGTGCTCCGTGAGTGCGGTAGTGTTTCAGAGTGGATATTAATAAGTCACTGCTATGAGAATATTAAAAGAGGCTCGTGTGTCTGAGCTAGGAAAGGGGATTAATGCAAAAATGTTTTCTTACAGAGCTGTGATGTGGAACCAAATGCAGGCCAGTGTCAGATTCACGTATCGAGCCTGTCAGGGTTAGCAGGAGCACTGCACTGCCTGTCTGTGCTCTGCTTTGGGAGTTCAGCAGAGTAATGCTGACCTCTCTAAACCCTGTGGGGTCTCTCCCCATCCCAGCTTTAGCGAGGGGCTGCCTGGGGCTCTGGGTGGCTCGAGCCCTCCTTTCCTGGGAGGTGGAAGAGGGTGGTTGTGCATTTGTGGGTTAAGTGCGACAAAGTAAAGAAAAACAGTACCTTAATGCTGTTTCTCTTTCTCTTCTTCTTTCACCCCATGCTTTTCATCCCCATCATTCATACCTCTTTTTTTTTTTTTTTTTAAATATACACATTTTTTCTCTTTTTTTTTACTCATCCACGCCCCTTTATATTCTCATGGGCAACTGTTCTGTGTGCTGCTCACTCCTGGGCACTGCACGCAGCTCACCCTTTCTTTCTCCAATCAGGATGGCGGCCTAGTGGAAGAGCCCACTACTTCACCATTTTTGCCTTCACCAAGCCTGAAGCTCCCCCTTTCAAACAGTGCACTCCCTAATCAGACCCTGGGCGGGATTGCCTCAGGGCTGGGCATGCAAAACTTGAATTCTTCTCGACAGGTAAGGCTGTTCAGAGAGGTCACAGCTTGAGTTGCAGCGCTCGGACTCGCAGCTTGCGCCTGTCCCTCCCCCTTGGAAATGGGGCTTTGAACTGAAAGTACACGCAAAGTCTTTGCTCACTTGAAGTATCAGTGAAGAAGCTACCTGCTGTGTAAACATTTCACGTTATAGGACATAAAACAACTGCTTGGTTGTAATTAGCCTACTAATTACACGCATCCATTGAGAAGAGGCTGTAGTGTTATGGATTTGTACCAGCAAACCCCGGTGTAGCTCAACCTTGATTGATGTGAGGTTTCTTTTTTGAGGCACTGGTAATTGTCACAGGCTTTAAGACAGAGACATTGCTCTAATTCATCTTTCCTGGCTGGAGTAATTATTCAGTGATGAGATGGGTGAGAAGTGATGCGGTTTTATTTATTCATGTCATAAATGTCGAGGCAGCTCACAGCTTTGACAGGTAGTAGGAAAGGAGCTGTGCTTTCTCTGGTCAAACGCAGCATCGCACAGGAGGGAAGTTTTGGCCCCTGGATAGAACATACTGAAAGGACAGGAGAAGGGAGAAGGAGGTGAAGGGGAAGATTCATAAACAGAATGAGGTGGAGAGGTCATGGACTACTCTTGTTTATGTGGAAGTTATTTTAGCCATATAAATTGAAGTACTAGTTAAAATAAGAACAAGAAATATATATATATACACATATATTGTTCTGTTGTGGCTTCTATTACGCATGTTCTAAGATAGTTTTCTAAAGGCAGTACTTGTTTAGCACGTACAACCCATTACGCATATCAGAAGTGGAGGCAGCTCTAATAGCACATCTATTATCAGTGGGTTTGTAAAATGAATATGTATAAAAACTGCCCAGGTAACTTAATGATTAGAATGTGAGTTTAATGACTTCGTTCTTCTGTTCCTTCCTGCATAAATACAAATATTTTTGTGAGTACTTTTCATTGTTCATCTTGTGACCTCCAGCTTTATGCATCCTTATAAAAGAGATCTTCACCTTCAGCTGCCTTTTGTTCTGACACCTGTACAAAGTCTTGGCAGGTTTGGGGTGTTGTTGGGTGTATGGTTGTGTTTGCAGTGCCTGATTCTGAGCCTTGTTATCGATAAGGCTTCCACCAGAACAGTCCTGGATTCTTTATCTGTGCCAGTCGTAGTCACTGGGGATAAAGGCTGCACAGATAAGGAACTCTGAGCTTCTGTGTTGAGTGATGTGTTTCAAGGCCGATGTCTTTCTTGTCCCGTTGCAGATACCGAGTGGCAATCTGGGTATGTTTGGCAATAGCGGAGCAGCACAAGCCAGGACCATGCAACAGCCGCAGCAACCGCCAGTGCAACCTCTTAATTCATCCCAGCCTAGTCTTCGTGCTCAAGTGCCTCAGTTTCTATCCCCTCAGGTGAGATGGAGCTTCCAGTCTTATGTTCTCCCTTTTGCTAGAATTCTCCCGTGTGCTTTCTCCTCTGCACGCTCATTCTTTGATGATCCTGAGGCTCTGCAGCCATTAAGCATGTTACATGGTGAAATGTTCTTCCCTGTGTACTCCGTGTGTTATCTGTGTATGCAGATTCTCTTGCTCCTTTTTGCAAGACAGTGTTCCTAGAAAGCTGAGGATTTTATTCTCTTTTTTCTCTTCTACTTTCTGTAAATGCACATGTGAGTATTATTACTAAGACCCAATTAGAGCCTATTGTTAATTTTTTTATGGTTTTATTACACAATTATACAATAGTAATATTATTCAGCTGATGCCTTGTGACTCTTTCCTACATCTTACACAGCTGCCAGTGCTAAAAGTGAATTTACAGTGCTTAATACACTGCTCTTCCTTAGGTTCAAGCACAGCTTTTGCAGTTTGCAGCAAAAAACATTGGTCTCAACCCTGCACTATTAACCTCGCCAATTAATCCTCAGCATATGACGATGTTGAACCAGCTCTATCAGCTGCAGCTGGTAAGTGTGAAAACCTGGCAAGTAAGCTCTAAATGTGAACGGAAGGCATGAAGGTAAAATAAGAGAACAGCAACAAAATCTTTAAATGGACATGGCAGATATTTAAAGCAATTAGATAGTGATTTCTTTGGAAGAACTCCTTTTCAAAGAAACAAAACCATGGTTTTTGCCTCAGGCTTTGTGGAATAATTATCCTTTACAGCATATCAGGGGAACTAAGAAGTCTTGTTGCAACTGTATATTATCAAACAGCACTAAATCTGCCTGTTACAGTCAAACACATGCAACTCATTGACCAACTGGGAAATTAGTGTCAAAACATAGCAAGACAGAAAGCTTGGCAGTGTCAGTCACCTGAGTTATGTAAGAACTGTGTTCCATTACCTCACTAAACAAAGTGCATGGTGCATTTCCTGTCATTAATGGTATGAGTGTTAATCACACTGTAAGGACTGCTTGTTTTTGAAAAGTTGTGTATCTTTGCTACCTTTGCAAATATATGTTTTATTTAATCACATATTATGGGTTTCTTTATAAGTTATATTCTGTGCTAGCAGTTTGCTAGTGTTTGCTCGTATTAAATGTAAAATTGTGGTTGACAGACTACCTTCATTACTGATATCATGTGCTAGTCTAACTCTTCTCTTAGTAATAAGATTTGGTATTTCATTTCTGACCACATGTCCCAGTTTTGAGAAGCACAGCACTGATCTCATGCCGTGACATTGGTTGGACAGAACAAAGCTACTTGGGAAATATCTGTACAGAACTCCTTTGGATTTTGAATTTAGGTGATTCAGGGAAACGATACCTTGCCCAGTGAATGACGTTAAAGTTGTGGGATTTTTCTGGAGTAAAGCCACACAACTGATGAAATGCAATGTGCTATCAGAATTTAAAAAATGATACAAAATAACTTGATATTTACCCAATTTGGATAATTTTATAATCTTATGTGTTATTTTGTCCTTTGTTTGGCACATTTTTCAGAAGGAAAACACATTCCTGTGTTGAATGAGTCCTTATTGCTGGTGAACTTACTCAGTAGCCTGTTTGATTTAGAGAGGAACAATGCTGAACTTAAACAAATGCATTTTGTAATATATTCTTAACAAGATCGTTACATTTGCTTCATTGTGTGTTTTCAGAAAGCTCCAGTGCTTCTTCCTTATTGTGTATCATACCAGATCAGCTCAGGCAAGCTTGTTAGGGTTCTTGTATATGTTAGAGTCTCTTACCTCTGGTTTCCATCCCGTAGGCGTACCAACGTTTACAAATCCAGCAGCAGATGTTACAGGCTCAGCGTAATGTTTCCGGACCCATGAGACAACAGGAGCAGCAAGTAAGTTTGGTTACCAATTCAATTTCACCATCAGAGTTTGGTTTCAAAAGCTTAAAGAGATTGAACATTGTACCAAACCAGTTAGAGCATCCTTAGGAACAATAATATAGTGCATGGTTTGAGTACTGGGAGGGTAAGAGTGCTGGGGGGATAAAGCTACTTCACAGCACTCAGTTGTTGGAGGAAAGCTCTTCAGCACTTAATTCAGTCAATTTTTATTTGTAAAGAGATCTATCTAAGGGTAGAAAAAGGCATAAAAAATCCTAAGTCATTTTGAATCGAGTAGTTACTGATTTGTTCTCTTTTGTTGCCAGGTTGCACGTACAATCAATAACATGCAGCAGCAGATCCAGCAGCACCAGCGCCAGCTGGCCCAGGCCCTGCTTATGAAGCAGCAGCCTCCCCCTCCACATCTATCTTTGCACCCCTCTGCAGGCAAATCAGCCATGGATAGCTTTTCACCCCATCCCCAGGCTCCCGGCCTTCCTGACCTGCAGACCAAAGAGCAACAGTCTTCACCGAACACCTTTGCTCCTTACCCTCTTGGTATGTGTCCTTCCTCAAAGCAGTTCCGTATGCAAAAGGCAGAGGGAGTGTTTGTCATTATTTTATCCTCCAGTACGAGCTCTACAGTATAATAAATACAAAATAAGTGCGTATTAAATACTGTTGAAATGCCTAAACAAAACCGTGGTTTTGATACTAGTGATCTGTCTGCTTTGCAGAACAGAAGATCTGCTAATTACTTATCTAGGTACGTAGCCCTTCATGAATTAAATACTAAAATTTAACAGCATAGTCTTGTAAAATGCACAATTATCTATAAACAGTCACTTGAAATCTCCTTTCCACTCCAGTCAGCACTGGTGAATCATCAGCTTTGGTCAGTGTTCAAGACAGATCCAGATGGGTTTGATGGAATGCAGAGTGTTGTGGAGATGATTGAATGTTTTGAAAATATGACTGCTGAGTTTAAAATGCAATTCTTTGGTCAATTTAAAAATAAGGTTCAAGAGACATCTTCAAAAACATAAAAGCTAGCTTTCAAGAGGTGGTACGTGCACGTTGTTAATGCAAGAAATAATCAACTTGTGTTGGATAAAAAGAGATCCTTAAATGTTAAGAATCGTTTATTTGCTCCATGGGAAGTAGGACACTGAAAAAAAATTGTCCAGGAAGTTTGTGAAATATTCTTCACTAGACATTTTGTGGTAGGTGATACACAGATCTGTCAAATGTGATCCGTGTCAAAAGAAATGTACTCTGAGCCTTGAGATGGTGACAGAAAAACCTTCAGACCTGTTCTTCATGACTGTTTGCTGTATGCCATAGACTTTATGAAGTAGGGGAATTAATGTAATCTCTTCGTGCCTCTGTTTATGCTGTGTATGGTAGAATAGCCAAGCTTTGTCTTCCGTTCAGAAGTTGAGAAGGTGATTCTCACCACTATGGGGAGCTGTTATAGCAGGGAGCATCAGAAGGCAAAAGAGTTATCAGAGTGTGGGAGGTTCTTACCATATCAGCTTCCTGTGATCTGCTAACGTGTGCAGGATTGTATATCAAAAAGCACCCAGATCTGTGTCACTGAAAGAGGTTAAAATGATTCCCTACGTATATATTACATATATACTTTCTGAAAACCGTTGGGGTGGTTTTTTTCAGTCTACTTCCGTGAATATACTCACATAGTTGAATACCTGCTCTGTCAAAAAGCAGCTCTTTGTGTTGCCTTTGAGTTAATTACTTGAAGATTTTTTAAATGTTGCCAGCAAAACAGAATGGCAGACATCACGGGAGTACGCTGGTGAGACATTCAGAATACTTTGGCTTAGCAATGGAATGTTGCAAATTCTTCACTGGTTTAAACTTAGCATTCCAGTGCATTCTTTCAGAATGCCTTTTCTGGGACAAGGAAAGAGTCTGCAAGTAGAAGTACTGACAGATATAAAATATATCCCTACCTTCTTATTTTTTTTCCTTTTAGCGATGTTTTAATGTTTTCTGAATTCATAGGAATGTTATTCTAAATTAGTGTTCTGAGAGCAGATTGAAAACATGCATATTGAATCTCTGTATAAATGTCTAAAAAGACATCTTTAATAATTCCTTTAGCAGGATTGATAAGCAAAGACACCTTTTTTAATCCTCCGGTGTATCAGGGATGTCTAACGACCTGTTTTCCTTCAGCTGGACTGAACCCGAACATGAATGTAAATAACATGGACATTACTGGTGGTTTGTCAGTGAAGGACACTTCTCAGTCCCAGTCTCGCCTTCCTCAGTGGACACACCCCAACTCAATGGATAATCTGTCTAGTGCTGCTTCTTCTCTTGACCAGAACTCCAGCAAGCACGGTATGTCCCATTCAGTTTCTAGGTCAGTTTGGCTTTTTGGAATTTGAGTCACGTTGCAGTTACCAATCTTTTCCCATTTTGTTCTTTTCTTTGAGCGCTGGTAAGCGGTACAGAGCACCCTTTAGGACATTTTTAAGATTTCTGTAGCCACATTCAGCAGGGTATTGAAATTCTTGCACATAGGACTTCCTACATGCAGACCTTTCTGGTTCTTTCGTTTAGGGAACTTTACTGCAGGGAACATGGAGTTCAAATAAAACAAGCCATTAGTGTTTGCAGCATGTGCAAGTACTATGTTAGAACACAATGCTCTGTTAACTCTCTTGTATCCTGTTCTTTATTATAAGCAGCATGAATTATTTCTCTTTTACAGTAGTCTCTTTTTCTGCAGAAAGTATACTATAGATACTATACTGCTTATGCCCAATTGTTGTCAATATTTCAAATCACAGAAACATGGAATGGCTTAGGTTGGAATGGGCCATAAAGATCATCTAGTTCTTCTCCCACTCTGTTGGCACATCTGGCATTGCTCCGAGCCAAGTGCAACACCTTTGCACGTGGCCTTGTTGAACCTCATTAGGTTCTCATGTGCCCACTTTCCAAGCCTGCTCAGGTCCCCCTGAATGGCATCTCTTCCTTTCTATTGTATCAGCCACACCACTCAGCTTGGTGTCATGAGCAAAGTGCTGAGGGTGCACGTGATCCCACAGTCTGTGTCATTGACAAAGATGTTGAAGAGCAGGGTTTCAAGATGGTTCCCTGGGGGTCCCCTCTTGTGTCTGGCCTCCACTTGGACATAGAGCTGTGGTCAACAGCTCTTTGGATGTGACCATCAACCCATCCCTGCTTCCACTGCCTGTACTTCTCATTATCCCTCAGTTTGACCAGCAGGGCATTGCTCTGCCGTGCTGTCAGTAGCAAATAGCTAGAGAATGACAAGAACGGGAGGTGCCTGAAATGATATTCTGTAACATGCTGCCTCAGCAAATTCCTATTTACCATCACTATGATCATTTGAATTACTTACTCTCTTTCTGGCAGTAACCCGAGTTTCCTTAGCTAGCTCGAGAGTCTGGATCTTACCAGCCGTGTACCTCACAGCTATAATTCTTAGTAAGGCTTCAGAGGCTGTTGCTTATTGTGTTTGTATTTTATTACTTACTGGTGAGATCTCGTACCCCAGATTAGTCCAACTCCTAAACAAAGCCTTTCCATTTCATTCATTACAGGTGCTATACCTGGAGGTTTAAGCATTGGTCCTCCGGGAAAGTCCTCCATTGATGACTCTTATGGCCGCTATGATCTGATTCAGAACAGTGAGTCGCCTGCCAGCCCACCTGTAGCTGTTCCTCACAGCTGGTCACGTGCCAAAACTGATAGTGATAAGATCTCCAACGGCTCCAGCATAAACTGGCCACCAGGTAACAAAATGCAAAGCGTTTGTGTTCAGTTGATGTCATTGAATGTGCACTTTATTGAATCTCTATGCCTTCTGATAGGAAGAATGAAACTTTGGAGAACTGTGACTTTATGTGCTCTTGTTTTTATTATATTTGGAACAGAATTTCATCCAGGAGTGCCATGGAAAGGACTACAGAATATTGATCCTGAAAATGACCCTGATGTTACTCCTGGAAGTGTTCCAACAGGGCCTACCATAAACACCACGATACAGGATGTTAATCGCTATCTTCTCAAGAGTGGAGGTAAACACACACGTTACTTTCACATCTGTATTTACTTTCTCCTTTCCAACAAAGTTGACTTCCTGTAATACGAGTGTAGGACGTTTTTGCACACAGTCCTTATCTACAGAAGCTTCTGCTCTGGACTTTCATTCACAGTCCAGAAACACACGATATGGGACTGTGACGTTTCTGGTTTTCCTTGGGAATGCAAATATTTTTATGTTGAGAAGGGCTGTGAGATGTAATACAAACTTTTGTGGTCACTGGAAGTTTTTATAACATATATAATTCCTACCAATTTGTTTTGAACAAGATTCTTCTCTCCATTCTGACCAACCCCCTGCACTTCAGGAAATACTTAAGAAGTCACAATGTAAGAGTTCCACAGCTGTGGAGGCAGCAGGCTTCTGTCACATGTAATTGTGGCTTTGTTAGGAGATCATTCGGGAAAATAAATTAGAGCTGTTTTATCCCCATAACCATCAAAGAGAAAGGAAAAAAAAAAAAAAAAAAAGGAATTGTAAACTACAATTTCTCAGTGCTATTTCCATTCCTTTTGTCTTGGCAGACAGAACTGAAAGTATTCTCTAAGAGAACAGTAAATCACTGGGACTATGCAACTTACTAGCTAGATGTAGTGGAAGGGGATCATGGGAAAGATGGCTCGGTTTAATTGTGATCACTGTGCCTTAATAGGCAAGTTCTGTATATTCTATTAAAATAAACACTCTGTTACGGACAGGAGTATTATAATCAGGCTGTCAAGAAGGAGCTGTCAGGATTTTGTTATGGTAGATAGCTACGTCTGTGATATCTACAAAGCCCGTAAGTCAGAATTCAGTCAGAAACTGGTTTGCAGCTCTGGAATGTGTTAGCTCGAGTGAAGGGATGTGAAATATGAGGGAGGAGGGTTTTCCTCTGCGTTGAGTGATTTTGAGTTGCCTCTGAGATGTTCCTTCTGCAGGTCTTCTTTACAGAATATAGGTGTACATCAGCTCTGTATATAATCTGTCTGTGGAATGAAGAAATAGTTGCTCCGCTTGTAGAGGGTCAATATAGATGGTCTTTGCAGAATAAACAGTCTGTTGGGAGACAAAACCCCATGAAAAGCAGTGGCTGTTGGGGGTCTATAATATGCTTCCTTACACTGTTGACTTTTTATCTTGCTAAATATGAATAATATAATTTTAATGCAAAGTGTAGTTGCTGAGTTTGTTTCTTTCTGCTCACGTAACCTGGGTGTTTGTTTCTGTCATTGCTGGTATTCCTTCAAATGAGATGAGGATTTTCATGACATCCTGCCAGGAAAAAGCTCTTTGAATACTGCATCTTGAATGTGGTATTCACAAATTGTATTAATGGAGCTGAAATCCCTACACAGGGTTAGACTGTGGCTGCTACACTGAACACTTAGGCAAAACTGAAGTGTTGCGTTTGGTTGTTGTTTTGCCCTGGTTGATAATAATGCCTTAGCCATGGGCAGTCAGGGCTGCTTTCAGCTCTTTGGGTATATGGGGCTCTGAATCTGGTGTAATTTTTTTTACCCCCAGCCTTCCTCAGGGATGTCTGCGTGGGGAGTAGATTATTTCAGAGAAGGCCTTAATAGAGAGTTATTTTGCATGAGTCTGATGTCTGTATATGTATCTCGAGGAGCACAGTGAGTCTGGACAAGGTGAGGTTGCATTGGTTTCTGTTCCAGATGAGTATTCGTAGCCCTTTGGATATTTGTTGATCTGTGAGGGTTAAGATTGCCCTTTAATTTCCTCTGTTCCGCCCCAATAAACCGCTTTGTCTTCTTCCAAAGTGCTCACCTGTCTTTCTTAGTCAGGTAAAATGTTTCAGTATCACAGTGTACCTGCATATGTCAGGAATGATAAGTCACCTGGGATACGTACTTAATTTTGTTGCTGGCTAGAGAGAATATCTGCACTTCTTCTGGTCTTTATAATGAACATATTTTATTTTATGTTCAGTTTCTTTCATTTGCTGCCAGGAAGGAAATTGTGTGTATGCTTAGATAGCTGCTCAGATTGTAAATGATTTACCGAGATGGTTTCAGGCTATTTTGTTTAATGTTATTAGTTTGAGAAGAGTTTGCTAAAATATATCCTTGCTTTACTGAAAGTCTGCAAAAATCTAAAGATGTTTGTGGGCATTAGAATATAGGAGAAGTGCTTACCTCAAGTAATTTAGGACGAATCACCCGTGGTAAGAGGTTAGTTTATCATACACATTTATGTTCATCTGTAGCTGTCATTGCTCAAGTCAGCCAGTGAAGCACCCTTATAAATGGAGCCTGCTCCTTGAGACTGAACAGTTTAATGCTGATTTTTTTCAGTTGTGTGTCTTAAAGGAAATGCAGAATTTATCTTCTGCGCAGGCACTAATACATGTACTACCGTGCCAGCTTTCTTTTCTTTTCTACTAAAGACTTCTGCTTCACTTTCTCATGCTTTCTGTAACATTTCATTCCTAGACTTCAGAGACCAGGCTGATTAAGGAAAATGCCTTGCATGGTTTGTATTTGCACATAATAGATTTGCTTATGTCACACCAAACATCATTATGCCCATCTTTCTTAGTTGCTTCTCTGCTGGTTCTGCAGGGTCATCCCCAACATCATCTCAGAATGCCACGCTGCCTTCATCGAGTGCCTGGCCGCTTAGTGCCTCCGGCTACAGTAGCTCTTTCAGCAGCATTGCATCCGCACCTAGCATTGCAGGTACGAAAAATGGCCTTTCTACTTTCACATTTCTCTGCATTCTGAGAAAAAAAAGGCCCTAGAAAGTGGTGTCCGTGTTATTACAGTAGTGCTGCTATAGGCAGAAGCACACTTTGTCATCCTGCGCGAGGTAGGCAGCATTTCTGGAGGCTCTACTGGGGAGCATTGTATGGTATGCCTGGAGGCGTGCGAAGGAAAATGTATTTATTTCACTTGATGCCAAATGCCATTACTCTGTCTTGGCATTGAGGTGTCTTAATGGCTACTCCCATTGCAACTTTGCAGTGAAATGTTCTGTTCTCTAGCAACAGAGTTACTGCCAAGGTCCTACGCCCTTCCAGTGAGAGCTGATGTGGTTTTTTTGTTCACAAATTCACTGCTAACTGTAAAATATCTTCAGCTCGGGAAAAAGTTTGGTTGTACCTCAAGGAGGATGCTCTGCCTGGGAATGAGGGCTGGACTTGGAGCTCTGCCTGTTGAGCAAAGCTTCCTCAAGAGTAAATGTTCTTAATGTGTTTTCTTCCTTAAGGAGAAATAAGTAAGGGAGTAATAAATTCTGAGCTTTCTCTCCTTGCAAATAATAGAAAACTGGCTATGTAAATATCCTGTTTGTTCCATTATAAAAACGTGTAGGGGCTATTGCATGGACTGTATTACCATTTTCATATCTAATTAGTGAAGAATCTCCACTTCTTTGAACAAACGAAGCCGCAGCCTCCCAAGGCATACTGCAGATTGCAAAGCAAAAAAAGTTCTGTTTGAAATGCTTTGCTTCACTGAAAGGAAAAGAAAGGGATGGCTTGCTTTCTTTTGTCTGCCATGCATTCCTGCTCTATTTACTTGTATTTTTTGCAGTCTCATCTAATCTTTGTGTTAACCCTATGAGAATTAGTGACATAGCAACGTCTAACCTGTGCATGCATCGTGTGCTGTGTTGCAGGCTGAGCTGCTCTGAGTTCTAAAACTCAGACTTTCCTCCTTAACCACCACTTTTTTTCCCCCTTGTTAATGTCACCATCATCATTGTTCAATTATTTTTGTCACTACAACTCACAAGAAGTGGGAGAGTACTTACTCTTCCACTTAAATTCCTATGATTCAATATGAAATGATGGAGTTAGATGATAAACAGAGGCAGTTTTGAGAGTGTACATAATGAAGGCTGTGATTTGGTGACTGATAAATTGGTGTTAGGGCTCCTAATGCAAAGGCTTCTACAACTACCTGCCACACAGGTGAATAAAGGATTTTGGTTCAGCATCTTCATCTTCAGTCAGGTTTGTGCAACTCACTGCTGAACACTACTCTTTATTCTTAGTTTTATTTTAATGACTTTATAATGCTCTGGTTGGACAGGAGTGGTAGTGAAGTAGTTTAAATACTGATAGCAGAAGTAAACTGAGCAGTGAGAAGTTACAGAGAGTGACAGATCGTGATCTGCTCCACTCTCCTGGAGGCTTCCACGTTATGTATATTATTTGAATGTTCAGAAATACAAGTTGTATTGGTCTTTGATCTTTGAAATTTTAATAGTATATCAGAAGAACGTATGGATATGCTGCTTACTTTACATTATATAAAATGAGTTGCACGGGAAAAAAAAAAGTGGCTACATTCTGTCAAACCTTTGAGAGATAATCTTTAAGGCTTTCATTGTAATTTTGATGAAATAAGATTTCAAATACTTAAACTCATTTTCTGTTTTTGGGGTTCTTTTTTTTTAGTCACGTCGTCCTTTACTGAAAAGCAAGATAGGTATTCTTAAAAGGGGAATTGTGCACGTAGTAGGTGTTGTTAAAATCAACAAATAGAAAATTCTTTGAAAATGTAAATCCCAGTGTAAGGAGGTTATATGTGTGCAGGATTTGTAGCGGTGAGTTGGTAACAGAGTGCTGTTTCATCTCTTGGAAAGTTGGAGTAGTATAGCAGTGCAGAAGCTTGATTACCATTTGGTTTGACCATTGTTGCTAATTGAAAGCACACAAATCTCTTATTTTCTATTGCAGGTAAACTGTCAGACATCAAGTCTACGTGGTCCTCCGGCCCAATCTCCCACACACAAGCCTCTCTGTCCCATGAACTATGGAAGGTACCCAGAAACACTACTGCTCCTACCAGACCACCTCCGGGCTTAACCAACACCAAGCCATCATCGACGTGGGGTGCCAGTCCCCTGGGCTGGACCAGCTCTTACTCCTCTGGTACTCCTGGCTTCTGTCTTTCATAGCACCACAGCACCTTCCTTTTGTAATTGTTGGTTGGTTTTCTGTCTTGCTGTAGTGAAATACCCCACAGGTGGTACATGGCATGTGTGAGCCGTGTAGGGCCTGATGGCACTGGGGTGCAGAACACACGTATGAGCCATGTAGGAGCTGATGGCGTTTCAGGGCCTTAAGGGAATGCGGTAGTATTTTGTGCAGCCTTTTTTTTTATTGTCTTGCTTAAATACAAAAGTGAGAAACCATGATTGTGGCGATAGAAGCACACACATCATGTTTATTAGTGAAATATTGACAGCTTCAAAAGTAAGCGTTACACCTAATATATCTAGCTGACTATTTTATTGATCCGTTTTCAGTAAGCTGGAAATTAAATGTTCTTCCCTCTTCTTACCATTTATTTTGTCCATTTTCTTCACCAAAACCCCACCTGGTGGTCAGACACTGTTAGTGCCAGAGCTCCCTCTGAACACTGTGCTCACCCACGTGGCTACACAAGTACTGCAGTTTCCCAAATGCCACCAATAAACATCCAGCTTGTCCAGTTTCTCATTGTAGAACACCATGCTGAAGCTGGAAGAGCAGATTTTGCTGCTGATTATGCCCTTGTCTCTTCAGTTGGAGCACAACTGGTGCTTGCCAGGATGTTGTGATTCACCATGTTTCCTTGCTGTATATGCTTTCTGCATGGTGGTGAAACGTTTTGTTGTGGAATTTGTGTTGCAGGTTCTGCGTGGAGTACTGACAGCTCAGGGAGGACAAGCAGCTGGCTGGTTCTTCGTAACCTCACGCCCCAGGTGAATGAAACTGCATGTAGTGAGATGTGTAAAGCAACTTGCCATGGTCAGGAGATAACAGTGTTTATCAGTTGGGCTGACTTGGTTCATTTGAAGGGAAAATACTTATTCTGTGTGTGTTACAATTTCCTGTCTTCTACAGGGAGCCTGTTAGCTTTTTAAAGTGCTGTCAAATGAAGTAAGAGCTTTAAGGCTCTGCAATTAGCCGTTCAGCATGCACCATCTCTGTATGTGTAAGTTTGGAGGTGAATGACGTCTTAAGGCAGATCCAGAGGTGTGAAATTTGCATCTCCTGTGGGGTTTTGTCTTTCTTCTGAATCTGTCAAACCCTCCAGTCCTCCCCATAGTATCATTCACAAGGGAGGACGTAGGCTACAAAGCATCCAAAGTGATCTTGGGGAAAATTGAGTTAATGTATGAGCCATGTGGGTTTTTTTGCTTTAACTTACTTGTAGACTTCTAATGATAGCTGTAGTTTGTATCACGTGAATTGGGAAGTGTTGTGCTTTGGACTTCACGCAAGTCTTTAATGAAATTCTTCTTATGGAGGACAAACTTCCTTTCACATCTACTTACTCTTCAGCTTACAAACTTGTTCAGCCAGTAGGCATTTAAAGTGAGGTCACAAAACCACAGGTAACCTTTTCCCCTTCTCTCTGACCAGATTGATGGTTCCACACTGCGGACGCTGTGTTTGCAGCATGGCCCTCTGATAACATTCCACCTGAACCTGACACAAGGGAATGCTGTGGTCCGATACAGTTCCAAGGAAGAAGCAGCCAAGGCCCAAAAGTCTCTGCATATGTATGTTTCTGTTCTGTTTTTCTTCTGTTATGAAGCCTGTTTTATCTAGGAACCCACTTTTTTAAGCAAGAAAATGGGCTTCTTCAGCTGTATGGGACTAATAGATATAGCATGCGGGAGTTGGAGAATTGGAGTTGATATAATCAGTGGTATTAGGGAGGATTAAAAATAGGAAGAATACAAAGACTGATATTTCAAAAGAACACTTATCTGCTTAGAGTTAGAAGGGAATTTTCTTTATCAACAGTTTGTAGCACAAGTGTGATTAAAAGCACTGATTGTAGAGGAAATATCGTTTGCTCCATGACCAAATGATAAGGGATGACCTTTCCTTAATGAAATGTTACGAAGCTGCATTCCGTAATCAGAGGAGTAACATCACCCCATCTGAGTTATATCAGTTTAGATGTGTGCATCAGGTAAGAGAAATGATGCCAGTAGCAAAATTGATATCTGATTTTGAAGATGAGTACTTCTATTAAAAATACACACGGTAAGGTCCTTATATTATCAGTGATTTGGAAGGCTTCCATGTAATTGTTTTTTTTAATAGGCTGTGGCATACCTACAGTTAGTTACACTGCTGGCAAGGACAGGCCTGCCCTTTCTTAGTGACAGGAGCTTAGCAGTCTGTGCAGTTGGTTTGCTGGCAGGGTGGCAGTGGCAAAATACAGTGGGATTTTTGGAAGCCAGCAAGTCAGTATTGGGGTGCCAGAAGGTGTCACAGAATTATAGAAATACAGAATTGTTGGATTGGAAGGGATCTTAAAGATCATTTTGTTCCAACCCCTGCTGTGGGCTGGAAGATACATCGCAGAGTCAGCAGGCTCAGATTGGATCTCTCCCATGGGATTAGACGTGGGAACGGTTTGCTCACTCCATCCATAGTTATGTGGTTAGCTTTGTTTTTTAAGTGAGGATCAGCAGTGAATAAATACTTTTTCAAAATGAATTTTAAATTCTGTGAAAAATAATTCCTTAAGTAGAATGCAGACTGTCTCCTGTGGAGGATGTTGACTAACCAAGGTGGGCATTGCACTGCTGGCTTTGTGTTTCATAGAATCATAGAATGGCTTGGGTTGGAAGGGACCTCAAAGGTCATCAAGCTCCAACCCCCTGCCACATTCAGGGCCACCAACCTCCACGTTTAATACTAGACCAGGCTGCCCAGGGCCCCATCCAACCTGGCCTTGAACACCTCCAGGGATGGGGACATCCACGTGTGTTTGCCTGGGTTAGGCGGGTAAATAGGAAACAGTAGAGAAAAGATGCACTGTTGCGTAGTGATAGGACAAGGAGCAATGGCCTAAAACTTGAACAGAAGTACTTCTGTACTCTTTATGCTAAGGGTGATGGAGCACTGGAACAGAGCCACCAGAGAGGTGGTGGAATCTCCTTTGGAGATCTTCAAAGCCTGTCTAGATGCTGACCTGTGCGACCTGCTGTAGGGACCCTGCTGTAAGCAGGGGGTTAGACTCACTGATCTCTGGAGGTCCTGTCCAACCTCTGCAATTCAGTGATTTACAGAAATTTGAGATATTTCCAGAAATCCGTACGGGGCCATTCAACGATAGATCCTCACGAGTCCCTTCCACGATATTCCATCATTCCAAGCGCCAGTCTCACATCAGCACGCCTTCTGTTCTCATCCCTAGGTGCGTCCTGGGTAACACTACCATCCTGGCCGAGTTCGCCGGCGAGGAGGAGGTGAACCGCTTCCTAGCACAGGGCCAGCCGCTGCCTCCCACCTCCAGCTGGCAATCCAACGCCGGCAGCACGCAGCCACGCCTGGGCTCGGCCGGCTCCCACGGGCTGGTGAGGGGCGACGCGGGGCACTGGAACAGCCCCTGCCTGGGGGGCAAGGGCAGCAGCGAGCTGCTGTGGGGCGGCGTGCCCCAGTACTCCAGCAGCCTCTGGGGACCCCCCAGCGCCGACGACGGGCGAGTGATCGGGAGCCCCACGCCTCTGAATACTCTTCTTCCGGGGGATCTTCTCAGCGGGGAGTCCATCTAGGAAGCGGAGAGGAACCGAGTGGAAATCACAATCATCAGCACTAAAGGAAATATAAAGTTGTAACCCTTTCCAGTCCCGGGCTTGATGAAGAATCCAGCTTTAACCGATCAGACTGGCAGCCCTTTTTTTTTTATTATTATTATTATTTTTTTTTTTTTAGTACCTCTGTCCAATATCGACTATGAAACTGCAGAAGTCCTTGTGAACTGTTAATGCAACAGTATGGGCTCCTTTTGGTCAGTGTCACGTGCTAATGACAGGTTATATTTTTTTCATGGCTTTTTGTTTTATGTCGTCTTTTTATGTTTGTATGGTGATTTTAAAAACAAACTATAAAAGCTGCTTAGAATAGGTCTATCATGAAGGGCACTTTTCAGAATTTGGGCTGGAAAGGGTTATTTTATCAGCTTGGGAGGGGGGTGGGGGGGGAAAGGGGAAATGAAAGCCTATTTAAAATGAGCCTGTGACTATTATGCACATTACCAGAGGCGGACCCAATAATCAGAAAGGGTGAAGTGTGATATTTACCATTGGTACAGACAAGTGATGAATCTGAATCGTAACTATTGACTGTACAGGTTGAAGGGGGAGGGGGGCGGGCTGGGGTATCTGTGTCCACTACTCCCATGGATCTGCCTATGCACATTACCCTCGTTTCATTACTTTTTCATGTCGTTTTTGTTAACCTCTCCCCCCCCTCCAAGAAAAAAAAAGAAAAAAGAAAAAAAAAAAAAAAAAAAAAAAGGAAAAAAAAGAAAAAGTTTAAAAAAAAAAAAAAAAAAGAACATATCAAACATGCAAATACTTGAATCCAGCAGGCCAATAACAAAATGTGAACACTCGCTACGTCTGATGATTACACTTCCAGGTTGGCATCAGTACACCGAGACAACAGGCTCTAAGGATTTGTTTTTCAAGGTTCGGACGTTCTGTTTTTGTTTGAGCAGATGTGTGTGTGAGTGTGAGTGTGAGAGCGTGAGTGTGCCCACGCGTGGTTTATCTAAAAGCGTGTTCTCCTTTTATCCAGTATATGCTTTTGATTTGCTCATTGGTCAAATGTTTAATTGTTATTAGCTTCTAACTTTGCACTGAGTGTCCGCAGCCCTTCTTGTAGCTCATCCTGTAATGTAAAGAAAAAGAAGAAAAAAAAAAAAAGAAAAAAAAAAAGAAACTGATAGAAGGGGCCGGCGACAATTCACGTGTAAATGTTTACTCAAGGACTCTTATCGCATTTTAAAAATGACAGTGTGTATCTCTGGAGAATAATATGTATATCTACCTTGGGCGGCTTTTTATTGTGGACTAATGCAAGGAAACGATTCCCGGAGTATTGCACCGTTTTTCCATTTGGGATATAAAGCTGAAGAAGAAATCCTCTCGTTGAACTGTGGCCATAGATAATTGTAAAGAGCGGATGGTTCCCTTGCAAGCAGGAACAGAAACAAGCACTTGGACATGGGGTTTGACTGCTTTTGGAGGAGCCGGGCGTTCGGCTCTCACCTGTTTACAGACCTTTTTTTTTTTTTTTTTTTTTTTTTTTTTTTTTTCCTCCTTAAAACTTTAAAATAATAAAAAAAAAAATTAACAAAAAAAAAATTAAAAAAAAAAAAACCTTTAAAAAAAAAAAAAGAGACTTCCATCGTAAAGAAAACTTATTTTCAGAATGAAGATATGCTACTTCAGAGCTCTGGGATTGAACAGTGTTGTTGTATGATTCTTTTCTTTGGCCATTGCTGTGTACTGTTTTTGTTGTTGTTTTCCTCCTCTCCGTCGGCGCGGCGAGGCGTTGTGGTCACTCTCTTGCACATGGTGGAAGATGTCTCAGGAAAGCCGGGTTTCCCGAGGAGCAACTCCACACCATTTCATGTATTTTTAAAACCCAACTCCTAGCACTGAAGATATTATTAAAAAATAATTAAAAAAAAAAATAATTAAAAAAAAATTAAAAAAAAAAAAAAAGACAGTAAGAAAGAAGAAAATACCTAATCTAATGTGTAGCAGTTACATATTTACCAAATAATGGACTCAAAAAGAAATAGATGTTTGAAGAGTGCTTTATATATTAAAAAAAAAAAAAAAAATTGCTTTATGTTTAACAAAAAAAAAAAGAGATCGATGTTTTTGATTGTTTTGAAAGGAAGAAAGACAATGGAACGGCATACACCTGGCGTATGTCCTAAGAGTTATATGGACATTGTGCTCCCTGCCTGCTTGGATCAGGAAACTTGTGCATTACATTTAATTTCCTTTAATTTTCTTTCTTTTTTTTTGTTTTTTTTTTTTTGGAAGATGAGCTTTTTAATGGTTTTATCCGATGTAAAAGGGGTCCTGCAAGATTGCAAATTAACAAAAGCTGGTTTTATAGCGGATCATGAACTATGCACAAACTGGGTTCAAGACTTGTTCTTTCGTTCTCGAGGTTCCGTAGTGTATTTAGCTCAAATACCTTTCCTCAGAGTGATTGCATCTCATTGCCACCGCACGCCCACGACATGGATAGATATTTTATATCTCTCTCCACACGCTCATATAAAATATGTATGTGTGTCTGTGCGTGCTGACATACGATTTTCCATGCTGAACTTTAGCATTGAGTTGTAGAACTCGTGGTATTTTGAAATGGGGAAGGAACGTTTCTGTTTGTGGGGGGGGAGGGGGTGGGGCTTTGATTTGGGGGCTTTTTGGTTTTTGGTTGTTTTTTTTTTTTTTTTGCCTTTTGGATTAAAGATGTCTGTAACTCTGAGATTAAATGAAAAAAAAAAAAAAAGGAAAAAAAAACAACAAAAGAAAAAAAAAACCTTAAAAAACAAAACGACAAAACACGTGGCTTTCAATGTTATCTCTCCTCATAGAATGTGATTGTTCAAGAACATGCACCGAAAGTTGCTTTCAAGAGTACGAAGATTCTTTGAAAACTAAATAAATTGCAGTTGTTTTTTTGGTTTTTTTTTTTTTTTTCTTTTTCTTTTTTTCCCTTCTTGGCTGTTCAAATAACGTGTGTTTTTCTTTTGTGCAGGGGATGCTAAAGGACAAAATAAAAAGCAGAGTTTGATGCGTGGAGGGAGCAGATTCCTGTAAGCGCAGTGAGTGCGTATTGCATCCAGATGGATGCACGGGGTGGCTGTGGTTGGTGTTGGAGAGCTGCCCCTCACCTTCATCCATGAGTCCAGCAGTGCTGTGGATGAGTTTTGAATGCATTTTTTGAGCAGAGGCCGAGGGCTCCTCCAGCTCTGCCCATCCATCTCCACGTTGGGAGCTTGGCGCTCTAGATCAAGATTGCTGATTGCACTGAGTTGCAAGGGGTGAGCCAGCAGCCCCTAGATAGGAGCACGAACCAGTTCATGTTTGAAATGAGGGAGGTAAGGATGCCCGTAGCAGCAGGTGGGAAGGATGGCAGCCGGCTGTGTGGCCGTGTGTGGGATGGGCTGGCGGGGAGGTGGTGCAGTCACCGAGCTTGCAGGCGTTCAAGGAGCATCCAGACGTGTTGAGGGACGTGGCAGAGCGAGAGCTATTGGTGACAAGTGGGCTGGGTGATCTTGTAGGTAGTTTTCAACCTTGGCGATTCTATGATCTCTCTTGTCTGGGTGAGCCTTATGTGCTCCCACCTCCGTAACACCAGCCGTTCTGGTGATGGATGCCCACAGCATGGGTTTATCTGAGATCCATAGTGGCTGAGCGTGCAGGGCAACTCACTGCTTCATTTGAGAGGGAGAACAACCATTGCGAAGGGCTGGAGCAGAGCACCAAACACCTGGGCAGTGCTCTGCAGTTGGGTTTCTGCCCTCAGGGCTTTGGCTGCACTGCCAGAGTTTGCACTTGTGTCACAGCAAGCCCTGGCCAGTGGGCAACCCGGGCTGCCCATAGGAGCGTGCATTTGCTGGCAGGTGTATGTGGTTACGAGTGCTCAGACCTGGATTTTGGGGTGCGTTCTGTTACAGAGCTACAATTTCCAGTCTGCAGCCCGTTGGATTTCAGTGCCAGCACTGCCACAATTCTGTCCAGTTATCATCTCAGTTGTTTATTACTTTGAACTGCTTCCCCTTTCCTCTATTTCTTTTTCCTCTTTGGGTGTTGGTGTTGAAACTCTTGGAACAGAGCTACCTTCTCTTTTATAAAGAGGTTTTCAGTGTCAGCTTTCTCGAGTTCTCTTTGCCCAGACCTCAGCATCCCTTACATCTTGAGCTAATGAGAGCTTTTGTCATCCCTACAGTTGAGCAAAATCACCTTTCTGTGTATCTGATACACTTAAAATTTAGCATCCTCCCTGGTGTGCGGAGAGCAGTTGAGCTTTTGGCCAAAACCCACCTGTTGGTGTTTGCATATAACTTGTATTTTCTGCATCATACTCTTTTTCTGCTTTGGTGAGGTCAACCATCAACGAAATTAAGTGCTGAGGATGGGCCTTAGGTCTCAAGAATCTTTACAAAAGGACCTTTTTCACAAAGTGGTGTTTTTCACATGTGTTGCTTCGGCTGTACCTTCCATAGCACTGTTGCTGCATGGCTGCCCCGTTTTTAGGCCAAGAGCATTCCCTGCGTGCTCCAAATCTGTCAACCCCCCCCCTTAGTTCATGTCTAGTTTGTGGGTGGCACTGGCAGAGCAGATTGTTTTGCTACTTCTGCTCCAAATATATATATATTATTATTGTTCTTGATAATTCGGTATATGATTGTGTATGTGAAGGAGCGTTTTAATTAAAAATGTATATGGACATCTGTACATGTTAAGAATTATTGGAGCTGGAGGAATCTGGAGGTGACGCACCTTGAGGTAGGGGTTGTGGGCAGCTGTGGTGGCCCCAGGTCACAGATTGCTGTATGAGCTGTGGATCACCCAACGCCGTTGTGCATGAACTGCTGCTCCGTGTCCGTTAGCATTCCCGTGCTGCACCAGTTGTACCTCTGTATGACGCCGAATGTATGATCTGCACAGCCAGCTTCGGGGAAGGGAAGTTCTGAACGTTGGATGCACAGCAAAGCGACCTGGTGTGACTGTGGATGGCCACGTCCCCACGCAGCCCCAGGTAATGACAGCCCATCACTGCACGGTGGTGGCGGGGAGGTGCTGCACTTTGCCCTGGGATCTCGCACCAGAGCGGGTGCCCATGTGTAGATCCCATAGGACAAGGGCTGCTGTACCCATAGGTGGCTTTGGAGTGATAATGTACCCATGAAACCTTAATGGCCCTGGGAGCAGCCCAGCCTCCGCCCCCTCCCTTATCCCAAGGGTCTCATCCCCAGGCTCCCTTCCTGTAGTGTTGTGCTTTTGGGGCTGGGAGAGGCTCCTCCACCCCCTGCACACCCACTGTACCTTTCCTGAGGGAGCACAGACTGAATGCCCACATGCTGTCTTCCTCTGGCACACACCAATCTCAGGTTAACATTTCATGTCGCAAGCTGCCCAATTACATTACAGCCCATCCAGCTCACGCAGAGACAGCAGAACTGGCCATTTTAACTTAGACGCTCCCACCGTTCTCTCTAATGAAGGTTGGAAGTGACGATGGTGCTCCGTTCCACGTGTGCTCCTGCTGCTCGTTTTTTACTGACTGATGCATTGGAAACAAGTTGCTTGTACATTTCTCTGATGGAAACGTGGCCCCAGAGCAGCCACGATGTCAGGGTTATTAAAATGTTACAACGAGCCAGAAGGTTCCTTTGCTTTCAGTAAGTACAATTACTAGTAAAGGTGCCATGGTGCTGCTGGTGATGCTGAGACCCCCCTGTGCCCGATGCCTCCTCCACCCGATGTTGGAAGTTGCATGTTAATTCTTCCATTGTCCCTTTTGCTCAGGGGGAAGGAATTGGTCAGACCCAAAGCAGACCCTGAGCTCTCTGTGGTCCCATCTCCCCCATTCTTTGCTCAATCTACACTTATATTGGAGAAAACACGGCGCATCCCAACAGCAGTGGAAAGGAGCAGTTCTGGTTCTGTTTGCAGTGTTCTCCTGATTTTGGGTGCAGCGCTCATGGTTGTGTTTCATTGCCTGTACCCCGGGATAGGAGAAATCAGAGCAGGCGTTATTTCATCTGATCTTGAGTGGAAGGCGCAGCGCTGCTCGGCCCTTTGCAGGGTGCTCACCCTGAGCACTGGCCCCAAAGACAAACACTGCTAATTACACCCTCCACAAGCGCGTGCCGCTTCTCCCTTTTACAATGTTTGGCTTTCTGGCCGGGTGCCCCCGGCTTAAGTGCGTGTGCTGCGTCCCTCCATCCATCACAGCAGCACCCATTGGGCACAGCGCTGCCGCAGCTGAG
>JAOWBP010004377.1:3685667-3698630 GCA_028571105.1 Tragopan temminckii
CAAGGGGTTAGGATTTATATACACTTGAAAGTATAAAGTCCTTGGTTAAAACAATCTTTTTCCCCCCATTTATTTTCATTAGTGGCTGTCCTTTTGAGGCTGTGAAAAGAGCAAAAGGTTCTGCCTCACAGAACGAGAAAGCGTAGTTCAAGAAGTCACTGTCCATACTTCCAAAGGTGTAACACTTTTGATTAGATTAAGGCTCTACTCTCATTTCAAGCCACAAGGAGTAGTGGTGGCAGAGGATGACTGTAAACATGCATCACGTAAAAGCACATTTCATAAATAAGTTTGCAAATGCCATTAAAGGAAACAACGGAGCGTTTTGGGAACCTTGGCCACGGGGACCTCCCTGAGGTGTCTGATACAGAAACAAACAAACAACTCAGTCTTCTTTTTCCAGACTTCTCTTATTACTGAGGCAAGACACCAGGATATCCTTCAGAATGTCTGCTTCAGAAATAGTGCTCATAATTACAGCACAAAGCACACCTGGATATGTTCTGCACACGCACTGTTCTAGGTAACTTTCCTCTGCTCCCTGCTGATCAGTCTCGATCACTATCAGACTGATGCAGGCTCCCCTTACATCAGATCCCATGTAAATACTATCCCCCTTCCATGAAGCGTGCAGCTCAGAACAGAAGCTGAAATGTCAGCCAAAAGCAAGCAGACAGTCCAGAGCTGAATCACCACTAAGTAAGCAGTCTGTGAACGAGAACATGTAGGTTTGGAGCTACTTCAATCTGTTTCCACGCAATAATTCAGTAGCCTTACCTGCACGCTTTCCCCTTCTTTGCAGATAAGAGGAGATTCCACCATGCTGTAATCACGGCCCAGCTGCCAGACTTTGTCTATCAACTGGACGTTGTTCCCACCAGGAGATGTGATACTGTGAGCTCCCAGAGAGTCTTTTTTAGGAGGCTGTGGGGCTCTCTTGGAATGAAAGATGTTAAAAACAATGTCGCCTTTACACACATCAAAATCCCATGTGATCACAGATGAGGCATCCACAATCTGAATGAGAACCTGGGACAGAAGAGTCATATTAGATAGTAGCAGTTTGCTTGGTAAAGGCAGAAACTCTTACCAGAAGAGAGCTTTGTGTTGCTGGGCTTAATTTAGACTGTCAGAAGGCATTCTAAATAGAAGTTTCCTCCTGCTGAAGTGTCCTTATTTTAACACACAACCTTCAGAAGCTCTTGAGTAGCTTCTGAGAACATTATTTGTCTTTGCTGCTCATTCCATTCAGAGCCACGTCCTTCTAAGCAATGATATCCCCTAAATGGCAACAAGATGACACCAGAAATGGCCACAAACTTAGCTGCTAAGTATTATAACATATCAGAGCTACAGAAGAACAAAGTGAATGCAGGGTAACTAAATCTCATTCTGAACCACTTTCAGTTCAGGAGATAGACTCCAAAGCAGAGAGTTGAGATGGAAGAGCAGGCTGCAGCCATACCTCATGGGGAGCTCCTTTGAAGACACTTGCAGACTGGTAGATTGTTTCAGTCCAGAGCTTTATGTCTTCATTTTCCAGCTCTTCTGCTGTCCGGTAGAGGGACTTGGGAACCAGCCCACCCTCTGGTACTTCACACTGAAAACATAAATAGCCATTAGGAAGCATCCCCTCTGTACACCTGCCTTGCTCTCTCTGCCTGCTAGTTTCAGAAACAACAACTTGCAGCCAGCAAGTATTTTGAAGAATGAGATAAAAAGAATTTAAAAGTCATGTCAGAGTTTGCACATCATATGTACATTTTGCACAAGCTACTAAAATAAATATCTAGCTTGCATAAGTTTACAGAATCAGATGCCAGAGGAACAGCTTTACTTTATACACAAGAGCTGCCTTTACAGAAAACGACTGTGCAAATGGCATTGTCATCACTTAGGCTGCCCTATGCTGAAGACATGCAGGAGCCACTTAAAAATCATGGTTATAGCAACTCAGAATGGAAAAAATTGAGCCCACAGAGACCTGCAGGAATTGTTGTAGCTGAATCCAAGGACTAAAGATGGAGGAGAGAGACAGTAAGTTTCCAAACAAAACAAAAAAGATATTGCAGTGAAGAAGGTAACAATTTTCAAGCTGTCTTGACAGCTGAGTACTGGAACTGATTACACAACATCCTGAAGCACAGTTCTTTATTAAGAAGCCTCCAGCAACGAAGTTTGATGACACTCTGCTCAGGAACAGGTACCATAGAAGTGTTTGGGGCAGCAGAAATATTCCATGACTGAATTACAGGAGAGAATTGAAAGAACTTTCGAGAAGTCATTTTTGTCCAAACATCCCGAAGTAAAGAAGAAAAAGACCCTGTTATTGCCTGTGACCAGCAGGAAGCATTGCAGCAATTTGCTTTCTGGTAACCTTCACTTCTGTTTACTCAGGCAGTAGATTTTACCCACTTCTCAAGCTCTGAATTGCACAGTACAAACTCTCCACTGAAAGCTACTGCTGCTATAAAAAGCAGCCCACTGAACATAAACATATGGCCTACTCTAAAACATCTAGCAGTGCTCCATTGTAGTATGAGACTGCAATTGAAAAGAACTGGATGCGTTCTCAAGAACAGTACAGAAATTAATCTAGAAAATGTTAGCAGGGGCTTAATAAGCAAGCCTGGAATTATCATGTTTTAACACAGCTGAGTACAAAAAGCTAACAAGCCAATCAAAATCTAAATGTTATGGTGATGGAAGCTTCAGAAAATGCTCGAGTTGCAGTGAAACAAACAAGTTGGCAGTCAGAAACATCATGGAGCAAAAAAATCTTACAGCACTGTTGTATGTTTATGTTGTATGTTCTGTTGACGGATCTGATTGACACCTACAGCCCACGTAGGAAGCAGCAGTTAAGGCACATGACATGAGACTGAGAAATTGCAGTACACCCCAGCAAAACATTGTTTTCAGTTTGATGTGGTCAGCACAGATCCCAGTATGAGACTCAGCTGTTTGTTAAACCCTGCTAGCAGCTGTGCCATCTCCTTGTGCTCCTTATGGTATCAGTCAGTCTGTTCAGATGATGCAGGCTTTTCTGATTAGTTGGTAGTGACATGGCCAATGAGATCTGGTAGTTGAAATATTTTTCAATCAGGCCCATGCATGTCAGAATCTTCTTTGACCATCAACTTTTCTTGGACAGTTGAGACCACTATTGATACACTTAAGTGAGAAAAGAAATGAACAGCTCCTCAATGGGCACAGAACCATTTTGGCATGTTTAATCAGCGGTATGATTTGGCCACCAATGGTGACAATAGAGCTTTTGCTCCTCTAGCAGACTGGTAAGGATATTTCTGAATCTCCAGAATATTTGAAATCTTGGGGTGATGGCAGACCATAAAATGGCACAGTCTAGCACACTGGCTACAGCTAACCTTTCATCTTGCTGCCACGAAGAGTAAATAAGATATCTTACACTGCATCTTATGCCCTCCCAAAGATGCAAACAACAGAATCACGCACAGCTCCAGGCACCTATATTGCACACAACAAATGCTAAGGTCAAGAACTGTGGTCACACAATGGCCACAGTCAGCCACCGTGGCTCCAAAGCTTGGAATTCAGTTCTCTTCTTCAAAGGCTTCCTTTTGAATTCTGACCAAAACCAACAGGCTTCTTTGTTTAGAGGAGTGAGGGGAAAAAAAACCAACCCACAAGTAAGTCCCTATATGCACTAGTTTAAATTCATACCATGCACTCTCCACCAAGAAAGTCAGGAATAATTTCTTTATCGATGTAATCCAGTAATCCCCCAGGACCCTGATAGTCATTTCCAGCATAAATAAGGAATTTCTTTCTAGTGTTGTCATCAATGAATGGGCTAACCTATAAATGAAGAAAAATAGAATAGATCAGGTTCCCAAGTTTGTCTTGAGAAAGTGTTACTACCTGTGTTACGAAAATTCACACCACAGCTTTTTAGCTAAATTCACTGGCTATATAATAAAGTTTTTAGGTTGGAGTTCTAAATCCATTCCAAGAATCCTATGAAAGAGACACATCCAAAAGAAACATTTACTGCCTATAAAGCCCAATTAAGTGCTTTTACAAACTACAAATGCAGAGCAGTGTACTGAGAGAAAGACCTTGAATTAAAAACATACCAGTGTCCAAAGAACTGGGAATACTCGAGGTGCTCTCAGGATAAGAAGACGACCCAAAGTCTCAGGGTAATTAGCTTCTACCACCTCAATGATTCTTAGCAATGCTTTGACACCAGGCCTCCATAAATGCCGCATGTTTAAGCCTTCTAGATCTACTAGACATGTCCAAGAGCTAAATTTGAGACAGAAAGGAAAAAAAAAATCTCACATGGAAGAAAGAATATTCTACTTGCTGGTTCAGGTGGGAAGACAGATTTCAGCCTGCACAGGGGCAAATGAGATGCATTTATTTACACCTATTTCATGTGTCTTATGCACACGCCCAGTACCCTGGACTCCACTGCATGTAAAAGTGTGATTACAACTCAAACCTAGTTCTGCTATCAGATCTCAGAAGAGAAGCTTCTTTATAGGATTAAATGTGTTCTTAAGACAAAATCCTGAGTTTTAGCATATGCTTTGTTTATTTTCCAAGCTCTGGTTTCACCCTGGGCACGGACTCAAGATGCACAGCTGTGCTGTACCAGCTCACATCCATGAAACCATGTGCAACGTTAAAATGAAACAAGAAGTGTTTGCTGTTTCATGTGTAGCCCTTTAGCAAGCATCGTGCTTTCATCAGGCTTGGAAGTCATTCAAGTTGTAATTAGGGCAGGTCTCAGTTAACAGTAGCTGTGCTTATATCTGTATGTGAAACACAGACTACCCTTTGCTTGGTCCATTCAATAAATGGAACTCAGTAGCATTGCAATGCACAATGTCATCCCATTCTCCTCACCCCCACAGTGACACTTGGTAGTTCCTGAAAATCAGATCTATAATTGATGTCTTTTACCTTATTGGTCTGCCAAACACTTTTGTATTCTCTTCACATCGCCTCAGCCCTTCTTCATTTATGGAGAGAACCTGCACATGAAAATAGCCTGTCTTGAGAAGGCAGTCTAACGCTCAGTAGGTAGGATAAAGAAGAAAATGTTCAACCAAAGTCTAACTAACACTACAAGCTCAAACCAGCACAAGGTTAAGTGAAAAAGTTATAACATATGATTGATTTTCCTGAAAAATAACATAAAAATGTAGTACTTAACTTAGCATCATTTTTTTCCCCTCCAAAGAATCACAGAACACCAAGGTTGGAAAAGACCTCTAAGGTCATCCAGTCCAACTGTCCACCTACCACCAATGAATGAACTAGTGATTGCTGTGTTCACTTCACTGGTTGATCTTGCTGAAAAAAAATAAACGTGCCTTTCCTTAAAACCAGGAACAGGTAAACAATATGTGCCTGGAAAAGCTACTGGAGAAGAAAAATGAAATCCAACCCCTGTATCTAGAGGTTACTATGGCTATGACTGTCATTACTATTGAAAACCTGGAATCCTGCAAGCTTTCTGCCTAGAAACAGAAAATCCACAACAACAGTACGAGTGCTGCCTTTAGAAAAGGTACCCTTAAAAGAAAGTATTCTTCCTTTAAAAATAAGTTATTCTAATCCTCGTGATCAAGTCTTGAAAATTTCTGAGCATGTTATTTACTCTTCTGCACAAATGCAGAGACTCAAGTTCGAAGCAGCACACAAACTGCAGAAGAATCTACAAGAGTGCTAACCAATAACTACAGGAGCTGCCAAGAACTACGCCTTTCCACCATCGGTTTGCAGTTGGAAAGAATGCAGAAGACCAGGAGCTTTCAGATGTATTCAAAACTGAAAACAGGCGGACAGAGAGTACATCAAAATATCCAGTGTGATGGATGTTCTGGCAGCAAAGGAAGTTTCTAAATGAAAATATCACATTGTTAGCAACTTGCTGGCTCCAAAAATACTTACGTATCGAAGCAAGGCCTCTTCCCCAAGAGCTCTCACTAAGCCTTTGGTATCCATCTGTCCCAGCCTCAGCACGTACAGCGGGCGGCCATCTGAATAACAAGGACAATTACATCAACATAACAACCTTGATTTTTACAGCAATGAATACAAGAGTGAAGCAGCTTTATGCTAAAAACCCAAATGGAAACGAGCCATATTCAGTTCTAACTTTGTTGTACAAGTGGAAGGAGGAGTACCTGGAATAGATGGCAATATGAGCTTAACCCCACCCAGTTATGCCACAAGATCACCAGTAAATGAACTGCTTACAGAAACCACTTTGGACAGATGCTACGCTAAGTGCTGAGAGCTAAAGAAACAAAATGTTAGCCTCCGGTTTTGCTTTCTGAGTATTTGCTGAAGTCACCCCTTTCAGCTAACTCATGACATTGTGTGAACTGGCACACAGCCTCCCTTATGCAGGAGAACACAGACTTTGATCCAGGGATCAGCTTCAGACGACCCTCTGTATTCAAGAGGTTGCCTTTTCACAGTCCTCTTGCCACAGTATGCTGCTACTGTCCCAGGATACAGTGGCACTAAGCTTAACAGCTGCATTATCTGAATTTAAGAAAGTTTGCTGGTTCTTTATAATGGAGCTAGTTGTCTGAACTAGTTTCCATCCTCCTCCCAAAGAGCTGATGTATTTGTTAAGCTTTGCTTCACCTATTCTAGTACACAAGCTAATAATCACTAACTCATAGAACTAAATATGCTATTAAAAAAAGGAAATCAGCAATAAAAGGCAGCTTTCTCCATACAAAGCTCCCTCAAGTCTGTACGTCTGTTTCTATCACTCAACAACTGCAAACAGAATAGCACATTATCATGAAGTCCTTTGGGAGTCGAGGAAAGAAACTGTCAGGATATGCAATATTAAAAACAAATTGCAGAGCCAAACCACGTTGCTTATTTAGCAAGGACACTGCTCCATGGAAGTTCACAGGGTCAGCTGATATTTAATCAGATGGCCTGAAAAACAATATTGTTTTAACACCAGCACACACTTATCTTGTTTGGTTTTTGAAACGCCACACGAAAAAGCAGTTAAGCTTCCTAGTGGGTTCCCCTCCCTCACAGATGCACACGCATGCAGAACTAAATAGTTTACTAACCCTCCTCCACCCAAATGACACGTGAAGTCTCAACTGACAGTGCCGTATGTTTAATTCAAGCTTAATCATTTAAATAAACATTTGACTGAAGCACTCTTGACACTTTAAAAGCCACTCATGTAAAGAAACACTGTGCTAACTGAAAGCCAAGATACTAACTTTTGCACTGACAGCTTCTTTGAGACAGCACGCTTTATACCCGTTGCCTCTGTTTCAGCACTGAGAACTATGCAGAACTCCGCTAGCTTAAGTTTGGCACATCTTGCTCATGTGGGAGGGAAGGAGCAATACTGGAAAAGAGGATTTTTTAAAAAGCTGCCTGTTAAAGTTTTAAATTGTAGAGAATTGCTCGGTTTTTTAAAGTCTGTTTCCGTTACTGACAGCCCTGCTACATTTGAGGGAACGGCCCAGAAAAGAACAAAAACTGAAGAGAAAGGGAGAGGCACATGAAGTTCACGATGCTGAAGATCTGCTTAGAAGAACGTTAACATTAACGTTTAGCACCTTCCTGCTCACTGGCAGCAGCCTGTTATGTGTCTGGAGAGCAAGGACAAGGAGTGACAGAAAGGGGGAATGGATTCACAGTTCTTTTTCCTACAATCTTTACGATCATATTCTCAATTTCCACTTTCTAAGGTTCGAGTCTGTGCAACCCAAAGCAGCAGGGCAGAGCCATTCAGGCTCGTTCTCTTTACAGCAGTAAAGCTTCTGCTGTGTCCTCCTGGCCAGGACTGCAGACAGCTTCCTGTCATCTTCTCTGTAACAGGAAGAATTGGCAGAAACAATGGTGCCTAGTGGGGAAAGGACTACAGCAGAAGGACAGAGATAGCTCACAGCAAGAGACATTTCCTTATCTACAGAGCCCAGCATGCCTCAAGCAATGAGATCCAAAACATTTCATTACTGTGCATGTACTGGCAACAAAACCAGTGCACAATAAAGCCAGCTGAGGGACAAGGGAGCATATCATGTATAGTTTTCCATGTTTTAAAGATTTGGCCATGCCACACCACACAAATACAAATTCAACCAGTTTCCTCCCATCTTAAATAAACCTGCTCTATTTGGTGTTTCTGCAACATCCCACTTCTCTTCATTAAGCTGACTGTAATGCCACATAAGCATTTATGCCATGAGCAGACTTACCCAACATCAGAAATAAGTTGATTAGAAAAAACACACTTATTTACAAACATTTCTTAATCACCACAACAGAACACTCAGCATTTGCATAACACCGTTCTAAGCAACTCAGAGCAATAGAGAAGTGCAATTACATTTTTTTTTAAAGGTAATGGCATAGCAGAGTTAAACATGTTAGTGTTAGTCAAAGATTAGGACCTAGGAGTCTGCTCCCACTACCTAAGGAGCTGGCAACATGAATTTAAATAAATACAGTACAAAGTAATGGAGAAGACGTATCCAGCTTTCTAGCCACCTCTAGCTAACAGCTTACAACCTTTCACACAGAACATAAAAAGACTGGTCTATATCCACAGCAGAGATCATCATACCTTTGTCATGATGATGCCAGCCTCCTGCGTAGTAATCCTGGAGTACTTGAGGAGGATTCCAAGTATCTAAAATATAGTCTACCTGGTGCTGCTTACGCCACGTCAGGGACTGGCAAAGGATCTCTCTTGCTTTATCAATGTTGAAATCCCGGGCGCGGAGGAATCTTAAAATGTGCTCATCCTTTGGGATCTATTACACAGGACAACAAACAACAACACAAAAACAAACACCACAATTTTTTATACTCAAGGTTTGAAATGAGCAGAACAGAAGGATGAACAAGAGGAGCTGAAAAAGCCTAGCACCAGGACAAGAGGATGGTATAGAACACACAAAGTTAATCTAGGATACCAGCCTCTTTTGCAACTAAACCTAAACCCTGTCAGATATTGCAATTACTATCATTTGAAGGATACAAACATTTCATGAACTCTTACAGTGGTTTACATCTGTATGACCATAATAAGCTAGTCCAATTTAAATGAATGTAGTGACAAAACAAAGACTGTACTTCATCGCTAAGTAACAGGAAGGCCTGGAAACCAAGACAGATAAGCAAGTCAAAAGCAACTGGAAAACCCTCAGGTTTTCTCTCACAAGAGATTTCCTCTTGTGAGGTTTTCTCTCAAGAAATAAACAGGAACTTACTTTGCCCTTGTGTGTCTCTTGGAGCCACTGTCTAAGCCGAATGAGGCAGCTTTCCTGCATGGGTGTCAAGTCGCCCAGATACCGTTTGATGTAGTCTGCATCCAGCTTGTCTAAAAGGAGATGTACATGGGATTAAAGTGGTCCTGAACTGACCTAACCAAAGCAGCAGCTGATCTTATATGCTGATATCTGAGACAGAAGTGGTGGCTCTGTGCTCTCTGCAGAGTTGAATGAAATTTCTCTGAATCAGTGAAAAGATGAGCAAAGAAATAGTTATCTTCATGTTAAATTGAGAAGACTCATTCTTCTGCAACTAAGAAAGAAGTGAAAACAGGCATTTACAAAAGCTTTTTTTTTTTTTAACAGTATATTCAGACTTGTCAATTCACAGCAATCATAGGGCCTGATTCTTCTGGAAATACTAGAGAAGCTCTGACCTAAACCGTCCAGTACAAAAATTTTCCCAAATCCCATTACTGACAGCAGAAGGATGATAGAACAGAATACTGTGACCAGGGAACTTTCCTCCTCCTTACTGCTGCAGTTAAACCCATCCCAGAATTTCTGGGCAAAATGCAGGCTACTGATTTGCAACCTAATGAACAAAGAGAAAAGCCTCTCCACTCTTCTGATCTTCATTCACTAAAAAGACAAGCTGATAACAGCTCTTCAAGCTGACATTCAAGTTTTCAGCTACCCAGGAGAAGTAGCACAGTGCTGCCAAGAGCCTCTACAGTACAAAGAACAAGTCAAACCACCATACCATCAGGTGTTCCTGCTGTAAGCTCTGAGGGGCTGCTTGAGGTGTTGAGGATCTCCTTATTGCTCAAGCCTTCCTTTGTGGCAGAATCTGGCACATTAATAGCAGGTGAAACTGGTCGTCTGGTGTGGGATGTGCTGCTCTCCAATTTACATGCGGCAGGAGGAGTCCAACGAGGAACAAAGGTTATTCCTTCTTCCTCCAGCTGCTTCAGGTAGTACTCTATTATTTCCTTTCCCTTTAAAAAGGAGACTTTACTTCAGCTACTAAAAATACCTTTAGACACAGAAAGGATTGGTCTGGAAACCTTTTATATGGCCAGACCTCTCTAAAGATTCCACTTCCAAACACAGACCTACACACACACACACTGCCCTAGGCTGAAGAGTAAATGGCCCAGCTTTCTGACCACAGCAGCCTGTTACTCAGCAGCAGTTACGTTATCTTTCCATAACTTAGAGCCAGGCACCAAATTCATGGCTGCAAGCTCACCTTTTTAATATTGCTGGTGTACTGCTTCATGGCAATCTTTTCCACTGTGCTTTCAAAACCAAAAAAAGATTTTATATCCAGACTTGCTGACTGTTCAAAACAGGTCCAGTCTTCATTGTCAGGATGAACCTAATATTTAAAAGGAGGTCATACAATCTAGTTACATATTTGGTATTCTTTTTCCTCACTGTGCTTCAAATGACTCTTCGTCAGGTTCACAGAGTCAAAAATACGCAAGAGGGATTTGCAGTCTTTTGCTTCATTTGCAAAATACAGATAGGAAAAGATAACACTAAAGAACAATTGGCTGAGAAGCCCTCCTGTAACCCACTGCTGGAACAGAACGTGTTCCTAACGAGAAAGGGAAGGGTGGAGAAATCCTAGTGCACAAGCCAAGATACAAGAGACCAGCAGGCTTAAATAATTAACAATATCTCACTGTAGATATGAGTTGAGACTGTGGTGTATCCGTGGAACAAAGTAGAATACTCCACAGTGAACTTTCTGTTCCTGCAGGTTAGGCTGACAGACCAGGCCAGCTAGCATAAGGACTGCAGTAAGCACAGTGTAAGCATTCCCCAGCACTGCAGTCTAGACATGTTTGCAACAGACAACTGCGAGATTTTCCTTCCTTGACCTACAAAGTACCAAGGTAGAGAAATATTTTACTTTCTTCTCCTATGATGATGCTACAGAAAAGAAGCGTAAACTTCTCATTTGGTTGAGCAAACCATCAGGGAGGCTTTTGCTACTATCTTGCCTTTTAAAGTTTAGAGCATCTTCCACAGGAAAAACTGCAGACTGAGGAGTATTTTTAATGGAAATAATGGGGAAGCAATAACAAAAATAGAGTAACAGTAATAATAATGAAATAAAGTAATAGTGGCAAGTGGTTTTGAATTCTAGTGACCTTTCAACCACATTTCTGTAAAAAACTGAAAAAATATTATCTGCACATAAAAAACTATAGTGCAAATAAGAGGGTTACATTTGCTAGCTTGCATTTAACCTTTAAAATCTATTTGAAGTTTTACTTCTATGAACACGTGCTGTATCAGCCTATGAGTACTTCCTAAGCTATTAAGAAAAAACACGAGCAGAACATGCAGCAAGGAAGCCACCACTCCTCTGTATCAGAAAACACCTGCACTGAAGAGCAAAGCCAGCCACCAGTGAAGGAGTTCGGTTAAAACACTGCTGATGATGAACATTTGAGCTGAGCAGAAGGCAAATAAAGCTATGTTGAAGTTTCCTTTAGCAGTTCTGTCAGGGTATCAACAGCCTTGACAAGGCTCACACTGCTATTACAGACCACAGATTTGGTGAAACAGAGCTGTCAAACACAGCAAATTACGTTGTGTTCTGCTACTGAGAAGATGCTCAAGCAAGAGGGTGCCAAACTTGTTTCAGTTCCTCAAGCAAGTGTGTTACATTTAACACTAACAACAATTATCACTCATGGCGTTATGCTGGTTATTTCTTCTTGCAAGGCAAAAGCCAAGAACAACCTAACTTCTGTTTGAGTTTTGAAATCTAAACACTGACTTAATCCCATCTGTAGCACCACCAACAGCCTGTTACTCACTGTGTAAGAGCAGTGCTCGTTAATAATGACTCTGTTAGAGAAGGTTTCGTTGTAGGCTTCTATATGCAAAGTCCTCTCCCGTCTGTTCAGAGAATTCTTCTGGACAAAGTAGACATAATCCACTCCTGCAATCTGAGGAAGACGCCACAGATTCTGTTAACATACAACATTCATGTGAAATCATATCATTAATTAAGAACAGGCACTTCAAATCTGATCACCTTTTTCAACAGCCGCGGTGCATCTATGTCCAGCTTACAGCGCCGTTCGATCACATGGATGGCTTCATCCTCACTCTTGTATTCACTCACGGTGTCGCTGGCTACAAACATAGGAATCAGTGGGCATGTAGGAAACCTCCTCTCATAAGCCTACAACAGAAAAAGGAAAGCTGTCATCGCAGTTAAGTCTTGAGGGTGTGGGTAAGGTTCCTTCACTGACATCACCAGCATCTGAAGGCAAAAGACCACTGATACCTTTTGCAGAAGGGATCCTTCCTGGCATCCGTGTTATAGCTGAAAGATCAGAGTTCATTCCAAGCAAAGCATTTAAGATGTTTCACTCAAGTTGGACTATGTTAAGGACAACACAAAACATGGCCCTTCCCCCCCCAAAAGGAAACTGCCTGTTACATATAATGACAACCCACTTGTCAGCAGTAACAGGAAAATAAGACTCTCTAGTTCTAAAATACCACAAGACAAAAACAATTACATGTTGGATTAGAAAACCCCACAAGCTAATTATTGGTGTTTCACCAAGCTGTCTACAGGGTTTTCCACACAGCTCCCAGAGGTCTAATAAAAATGTTTCAGAGCCTATTTCTTAAGCTAATGGAGCTCTCAAGTTCCCTGTGTATGGAG
>JAOWBP010004377.1:3702006-3714437 GCA_028571105.1 Tragopan temminckii
TGACAAGCATAATTTCCACCAAAATAGCACCGTATTAAAGCCTGTTCTCCAACTGCTTCCCTTAGCAACTCCTGTTCAGAGTCGAAATAACAGGATTTTACTTTCATCATTTAGCTGTGCTTAAAGACATGAAAGCAATTCAGAAGTGACACTATTTTAAACCCATCGCAGTTATTTCTCACACCCAAGCAAATTGCACTTGCTCCTGCTAGCCCTACATTTCAGGATCGCAACGTTAGCAATAGCAGGATCCTCCCAAAATATCAACTTTAGACCAGTTAGGGATAATCCCAACCCAATTTTCAGGAAGACTGAAGACAGTGTTTTGACTTCTTGCTTCTCAAACCTCACCTGAGGCTAACAAAGAGGTCCTGACCTGACCAGGAGCGTGCTCAGCCCTCTGGAAAACATCAGTTATTTATATACAAGTTACTCAGCTTCTCTGGCCAGATTAATATTTCCTGTTGAATATATTAGCCTCCCACACCCAGGTTCTGGTCTCCTGTCTTAAAGGATCGTTCTGTTTGTTCATTAAATAGATCAAAAATACTTCTACACACAAAAGAAGAAAATCTGACAAGAGCTTGCAAGCAACCTTTTGCCATCCTGTTATTCTTACAGTACCCAAGTCCTCCAAATAAAAATTTAAATAAGCAGGAATTTTAGTCATCTCCCAGTAAATTAAGCATGCTGATTATTTCCTTCAGAGCTAGTTACATGGAACAGGCTAAGATGCTGCGTTTCTCTTTGGTCACTGTTCAAAACGGCAAGAGAAGCAGCCTTTTAAAAGTAGCACAGCATTCCCCAAGGGCATCCCAAGAGAGGCTGGCCCATCCTGCCAACTGAACCCGCTCCTCTGCTATTTGAGTGTGCCACACAAAACGTTATTCCTGCAATAAATACCTGACCATGTTTGGGTGCTAATCTGCAGACGCATACCAACATTCACCACACTCTTCTACCCGCTGCAAGCATGTGGAATGTGAGTTGTTTATAAACACATGAGAAGGGTCACCGGAGCGCCAGCCTGACAGCCTGCATTCCAGCAGCTCCATCATTCCTGGTATCACCAGGTCCCCTTCCTCCCCTGCAGATCAATAGGAAAAACACTGGCTCGCTGGAGGCCAACCAAGAGGCTTCAAATTCCTGGCAGCTGCATTTGAAATGAAACAACTTTGGATTAACTCTCGCAAATCAGCAAATGCCTTCTCATCCATAATACACTGCTGTTCGTACCTCTCTGTACAACAAACACGAATTTAAAAATCATACTTTTACAAGCATAGTGCGTATCTCAGCACCAGTGTATTTCATGCACATTAGTTCATACATCAGTTTTCAATTGGAGTTGAGAGGAAGAAAGTGGATGGGAAGAAGAGAATATATATACCTCAAAAAGGTCCAGAAATGGCTTCTAGCTAAGTTAGTATTCCAGTCACCAGAACTGGAGTGCAGTTTGGGAAGCAAAATCTTTAATGCAGTAGTCAGCTCTTTAGAGAAAGAGCCCTGCTGTGAAGCAAGCTCAGTAAGGACAAACAGAGCTCCAAAATTCCCCTGCTGCAAGTCAAACCCCTGATATCATGCAAGCAGCACTGCTAAACTTTGTGCAGTCAGCTTTTCTCATCAGCATGGCTCTCCGCTCGTAAAAAAAGTAAGTTTCAGTGTTTTTTCCTTCCTCGTTGCATTTTTAGTTCGTTAAATGTTCTCACTCACCAAAAGCGATTTTCTTCTTTCTGAGAAACAAAGGCAGCTTGGCAGTGACTCAGTGCTCGGAACTCGCTTTCTTTGGAAAAGACCAGGAAGGCTTTAATTACACAAGACTACAAATGAGGTTTCTACAGGACTACAGACAACCCAACTAAGCATGAAAGAGGCAGATTCAGACCAAAGACTGAATTAGGGGATAGCATTTAAGCTGAAGTTATCCATGTGCATGCTTCTAGTCCTTGACAAATAGGAGGTAGTTGAACCAACCTTATTTTTCACTTGTTTGTAAGTCTTAGCCCAGTCTTCACCACCAGCATGACTAGTCAGATTTTTAACATACTGCTACAATAACCCACAGCTGCAAAGCAAGGTGGGATGTATTTTGGTGCATTTCTTCAAAGAAGAACTGGCTGACATTCACCTGGCACGTGTGGGTACCTGAAAAGCCCCACACCCCAACCTGCAGGCACAAGGCATTGCCCAGTAACTCCATCATGCCTTACTAAGGTGGCAGCTGCATTTCGTCCTTTCTTCATCCCTCTTCCATCCTCCCTCCAGCCCAGTTCATATTACCCTGTTACTGAGGAACAGGAACGCTGTACTCAAGCACTGTTCCCTTGTACGAGATGAAATTTAGCCTTTAAGTATTAATGATAGCTATTAAGCGTATCTGAGATAAAATAACTCTTCTATAAGTTACACCGAAAAAATCAATAAGACAAGTTGATATCAATAAAACAAGCATTCTGCTTCATTTTAAGAGGCTAAAAAGTTCTTGTTTATTACACACAAGCACAGAGCGTTATCGACCTGGGACTTCCTGATTAAATGCTCATTAGTGTATGCAGAGAGGAAGCCCACAGCACGAAGCAAGCACTAATTGCACTGCTCCCACACCACGTACCAAAGCAAGGCATTCCCTACGTAATGCAGATGGCCCAGCTGCCATCTATTTCACAGACGTGCACCCCAGTGTCGAAGTTCTGAGATGGCATCAGTCTAAAATGTTCATAAAGGGTGCTGTTATGCTTACAGCATTACAAACTGTAACTGTGCTCCCAACACCCACAGGCATGGAGCAACCTGCACTCCTCACAGCCTGTATGCCCCCACCTACACCGAGCAGCACTGCATTTCACACACATTTCATTAGCAACACCAGGGATTCGCTTGTTAGAGTAGGAAGTGCTAAGATGCCCTCTTATTTGCAGTGCTCTTGTCTCTGGAGAAGTGTTGAAAACAGCCAAGCCAATAAACTGAGCTTTGTTAGCTCACATCTCCTTCAGAGGAATAGGAATTCCTGAGACATTCTCCAGGAAGCGGAGAGCTGAGGGAATTGATGCCTGCTATAAGCAGAGCTGGACGAGAAAACATCTCTTTTCCTGGCACACAGCAAACCATTAAATTCTCACTGCTGACAGCTCCTCTTGTCACTTGAGAGCTGGGTATGGAAGAAAAGTTTTTATTACGTGTACAAGAGTATAATCCCTAACACGTCTTGTCTTCTGATGTTCTGATAGTTGTTTAAAGGAGTCCTTTGGATTTAATCAGGTTCAATTGAAAAGGATCTAAGACCCTACATCGCTACGAATGACCCACTTTGACCTGTGCAAACATCTACACTGAAATAGGAAGGGAGGAGAGGGGAGATTTATTCCAGTACGTTTAAATTCACACCTTAGTCTAACTATATAAAGCCGTAAGTTTCATTGCTGTGTTTGAAGAGAACTGTTCTGTCCGTTTTCACATTCAGCTGCTTCGGAAGCCTGTAGTACTTTAAATAACTACCCAGCTATGTTTCTTGCAGGTCTCAAATATATCCTACTCCTAGGCAACATGAACACAGCCACTGAAAAGCTATTAAAGCAATCTTGTTGATGTCACCAAAGAATAAACACTGTGTATTTGTTCTACTCAATAGATTTAAGAGGCCTGTCACATGAAAAACTGGCACTGAAATTCCCTGCTTCAATTCAAAAGACAGCGAGAAAGCTTTGGATTTTCACATCCGTTCCAGAAATTCCTGAAATAGAAAGCTGAAAGTATCTGAAAACAAAGAAGACATGAGCCACAAACATGACAAAGTAACCCAGCACACAGACTTAACTCAGATTCAGTAGCTACCGTGCAATACCATGAGGACTGCTCTAAAGTACTACCTTCTATTTTATTATGGTGCCCATGGCATCAGAGGTGATGGTGGTGGTAAGGAGGCAGAGGTTCAAGCTTCCCACCAACATCCCATTACATTTTGTTGCTGCTGTCTAGAGGTAATTGTCTGCTTGCTTTTAGATCACCATCACCCCAAACAGCACTCACCTAAAACACGTGGGATGCATTCAGTGAAAGCAGAGCAGCCTTCGCAAACAGAGGCACTGTGGCTTTTGCACAAGGAACAAAGCTCCATTACACACACCAGGAAGTACCAACTCTTTACACACCTACTTAATGTCTCAGATGTCTTCTGCAGGGTTTCAGGTACAACAACGGTTTATACACTGCCATCAGCTACCAGGAAACACAACTGAGATGGCATTAGAAATGAAATGGCAATAATTGCAATAGCTTGCAATCAGAGCTGCTGACAAAACACGTCCCACACCACCTGGATTTCTGACAACAGGACCTTTTCACATGTTAACGCTGCTACAAAGCACTCCCAACTGAAAGCAATAGCACTAACCAGCAGTGGTTACCCCCTTCCTTCAAGCAGCATTTCCATGGTTACAGCGTTGATCACTACTGGCTTTAAATACATTCCAAATATAGATCAAATGCACAGCTTGGCATTTTAAACAGTCCTAATAACTACCCTGCAGGCCAGCTCTTGTGAGCCAGCCCTGAGTCTAAGGCATAATGCACTTAACTAGCACGCTGTGTTCACTCCTGAAAAGTTAGCAAGCATACTGCTTATTGTATCACCCTGATCATTTGTAAAAGCAACCACCAAAGCTGGGCAGACCAGTGAGGAATCATCACTGAAGTATTCATTTCTCTACTACGTAAGCCAGAAATCCAAAGGTTCTTAAAGACTGCTTACTAAAAGGATGTTCCACTTAGAACAGTATCCACAACTTGAATATCTGTGCTTATTAATTGCTCATACAAACTCATAAAGCATTCATAAATTTGAGTCATACTAAAAAAAAAAACATTGCATATTTGCTTAAGACCGCCCCAAAGTAGAAGCAAGGTAGGGAATAGAAGGATAAACTGCAGGGAACTGGAGGGAAACTGCAGAAAGCTTCCTCTGTATCAGAATGTGCAGTGATGTGTAAGCTACAGAGGCACCGAACCAGTTTCAGAAACCAGTGTTAATATTTTAATATTTCATTAATATTATTTAGACCTTATAAATAAAGCACGAGAATCAAAACAGGCTATGAAGCAATCTTCTGGATTAGTGGAATTTTCCTGGTAACTCGCTGCTGAGTTACACAACTGCGGTAACCAACTTACCCAACTGAGCGAGGAGCTCTGCCTGGCAGCACTGAAAGAGACGGGCAGACACAGAAAACCTCTGTTCTAAAGAGAAGTCACACCACCCACACAGGCTCTTTTAGTACAGCAGAGTGCTTTAGCCCCTCAGTACATGCGTGGATACCACTTGATCCCTTCCTGCATGGCTACTATTCATTAGTTGGTCATTTCCATTTCAGAAAACTAATCACTGAGAAGCTTTCCCAGCAAAATTATAGTGGCATGATTGCTCCATACAGATGCACATAATGAAATTGAAAGGGAACTGGCTCATAACTACCTAAGAAACATTTTGCCACATGCAGACACAGTTTTCTTCCAGATAAAAAAAAATTAACTCGTCCTTTATTCCAGCTCTAAAAACTCAACATTTAGCAAGCAAGCAAAAAAAGAAAACCCCACATTTTGGAGAAAAAGAACCTGACCTTGACACAAGGACTAACATTCTGTCTTTTATCTGCAAAAATCTTCAACCACCACAGGCGTGCCTCAGCGGGGCTCTAATTGGAAGAGTGGTTTCTTTATAACAGATACGAGCCACTTGTGGTTTGCTTGAATAAATTTGCACACCTGAAACTGTGTAATACACGTTCCTACCTGTGAGAACCTGAATGTCCACCTTCAGCGAACACATGAATGAACAGGGCAGATCTGAGGAGAAAGTGGATGGTCACTATGAGAAGTTAAGAGTTACACCTGCTTGCCTCAGAGATACTTACAAGGAGAGCGTTCATGCTTTTCCTCCTTTTGAGAAGTCTGGAGAGCCTGAAAGAGCCCAGGGCACAGCACTACTCCACTAAACAGCAACTCTAACAGCTTACAACTTCATTAGAGCTGCTGCACAGTCTTGAGACATGAATCTCTAAAACAAGAAGCCAAAAAAAACCAAAACAAAAGCATTGGGCAAGTTTCTCCCTCTAGGAAAAAAAGACGACTAAGGACAGAAAACCCCAAGAGGCTGAATATAAATAAAGTCATTTTCATCTTCCTTTGGAGTAAGCAAGGAGAGCCTGCTCACTCAGGTTAGGCTGGCTGGTGACTGGGAGACCAACAGTAAAATGCTGGTTGGAAAGGAAAAAATACATATATATATCAAAGAAAAAAAACCCTGACATTATTGTGGTCCGAGTTAAGGTGGAACATCAAGGACAGCTAATACAGTGACACTGATATATGTCACTATTACACACCGACCTTCATTGCCCTAGTGGGGGTAATAGTGTGAGATTGACTTGCAATTCCACTTTAACATGTTTATATTAAATGTACGTGCAAAACCATTCTACGGAGAAAATGAGTGTGTGCTCTGTCCGTGTTCCAGGCAAGACAGATGGAAATCAGTTCTGGCTCAGAAGCCACGTAGCTCTGAGCACAGCACTCGGTTTGACAGAATGTGCCTTGCAATTAGCATCAGCTTCACTAGCTGCTGGGAGAGGAAACTTGGCTTCTGACCCCAATTGCACAGGACACGGCTGCTCTGGTTCAAGGTTAGAGTGCTCTGGCAAAGAGGCTGACCTCCAAAAAAGCATCACAGGAAAGCTGGCCGTGGGCCAGTGAAAGCTGAAATGCTCTGAGACTGCTGCGATTACTGGGGAATGTCAGCTATTCTCAAGCACTTCCTATTTCTCCGCAGCAATGGCAATATATAAGCCTTTCCACAGCACAGAAACGTATCTTTGAGATTGAGATACACACATGGAAGGACTGCAAGCCATTAAAACCTTGTCTTTCTATTGCTTGTAAATAACCACAGTATGTCTTACAGCAGCTGAACAGTGACAACTCCGTTCGCTCAGCATTGCCACCAGGCATCCCCTAACATACAGGATACAGCCACACTGACATGCTGATTTCAGTACTTAATTTCCCCATTCCTCCTATTAACAGAATTTGTCTGGATCCTCTGCAGTCAGTTTTACTTTAGAATTCCACTGCAGTTCTAATGTGTCCACTGAGGATTTATTTTTGGAACTGCCACACATCCTTACTGAACGCTTGTTCCACACTTCAGGCTTACTTTCATGGATGCCAGAATTGCTATTCAGCAGGGTTGTTTTTGTCTTAGAATCAGACACTTTCACCAAGCAGCCCCATTAAAATATGTTGAACATACGGAATATATGTATATTTCCTTTATAAAATTATTACTGTTTAGACAAAAAATCTAGTTTAATGGTGGGAGAGGGAAGGATGGCTGCAGTGCTGCTACAGGCTCAGAATTTCTCTACGAAGTATTAACAGAAGGGCCAGAGCCTCTTACTGCCACAAAGAACCAAGTCTCCTGATCTCCATGCAGATCAGCCCCAGTTTCTTGCCATCCCGTGCAGAGGCTCAGCCAAACAGGTTTAGCTTCATTGTCAGACTGCACCCACCAGGTTCCCATTTGGCCTCCAAGCAATGCTGACTGCGTTCTACCAGGAGTGCAACCACTACAGTAAGGAAACCTGTGGCAAGAGGGCAGAATTCAAGGTGAGCAGTGTAGATCAGCCGTCTGGATTTGGCTTTTGGACCAAAATATCAGCTTCTAGGTAAAACAAGGCAGATGTACTCTATTAAGCAAACCAGTAAAACTATTAACTGCATCAATTACACCGTAGCCATTCACTAATGTCAAAGTAATGTCATCAAAACACAGGGTCTGGGATATGAGAGGGTCTGGGACCTACAAAAAAAACTTACCTCAAGCCAGAAAGTTAAATGCAACATTGCAAACATGTATCCTAACCTTACGTATCCGACTTCCCAGGAAAAGTCTCAGAAATGTTTGAAGATGGAAGATAACAGTATGGAACAGCAATGTCTCATGGAATCACAGACTGGGACTCATCACCATAATAAGAACTTGAGGTCTGAGGGAGGTAACACACAGCTATCTAACGAGCAAGCAGCATGATGAATGTGTGCACAGAGCAGGTGGTGTGCAGCCGAGCCAGGCTCCAGATAAAGGATATCTCTCTTGACAGAATGTGTCATGAAGCACAGCCACCTGCTGGAGGGTGTCATGACAGAGAGCTCGCTTTGTTCCGGAAAAGAATTGGGCAAGCACAGGAAGCCAACCACATACGGCGCTATTACACACAACAGGCACTTTCTGGACTAGAAGACACAGCTGTAGATTGAAAATGTATCAGAGACAGCATTAGCACACGTTTCTCTCATCCCTATCCTCTTCTCTAGAGGGATGCTGCACTAACTAGGTAGGGCTTATGCTGCTCATCAAAACACCACTGCTAGGTGCCATCCCTGCCAATAACCAGCTGACACCACTGCTAGGTGCATCCCTGGCAGTGGGGGTGGTGCAGCCTCTGCACCCCACATCTGCTCATCAATAAAATGAGAGAGATGCCACCAGCTTCAAAAGGCGAGGCAATTAAAGAATAATCAAGATTCCTTTGATTTGTTTCTAGGAAAAAAAAAAAGAATTAAAATCATAGATCATAATCACTCCCTTGTTCCTCACCCTCCTTTAGAGCAAGGAAAGGCAGACTAAAGGTGGAATTGGTTTAGTTGAAACAGAACAAAAGTTCAAGTGAAATTGCATTAAGTCCTGTTCACTGCAGCATCAGTAGCTGCACCACGCAGACCATGAAACACTTCAATAAGTAATTTCATAGAGCCACGAGTTCAGTAATGAAGAATTTATCCACAGGCCAACGAATTGTACAGCAAAGGGTGAGTTTTGCAAATTAAGCAGCAGAATTTATACGCTGTATGGAATAGCCAGCAGAACATCCTCTGGAAAGGATTCCACTGATTGATGTTCCTGAACTGGAACAACATTTATAGCATTCACATTTATAAACAAAAAAAGCACAATACACTCAAGGAAGGAAGTGCTCTCATCAGGAAACAAATTGTTCCCCTTCTGTTGCGGCATAAACAAATATAAATAGGACCCATCACCATCCTCACCATCACTGTAGAAATATTCATTTTCACACAACGAGATCCATTGGTACCAATGCAATATGAAGGATTACAGCAGCAGTAAGCAAGGCAGAAGGTTCCTAGCCAGAGAGACCAAGATGGTAAGGGAATTCTGCAATATAACTTCCAAACTGTTACACAGAAGGATCTGCACCAAAACCACCTATACTTAAGTGGTGAGACTACACATAATATCAGAATGAAAACACTGCTGTAACTACAAAAAATAACGATCATTCAGGGCTGAAGTCTGACCATGACAAAGTCTTGATGTACTAATTTGAAAGAACCCAATTGGATGCAACGAGCTTTTCCTTGCCCCTTCCCACAGCTCCTGTGCTATCACCAGAACTAAAGCTGGCATGCAACAATACCTTCTGAGATTTTTATTTTCAAGTTTGCTGATACGCAGACTCCTCACTTAGGTTTTGCTTGCTGATAACTTAAGAGGAATCCAAGACACAAAATGTTCAAATCTGAAGTTTCATACATGAAAGAAACCACAAGACTGAAAGACGCTACATTATTATTTAATTTTTCTAAGGTCAGGATAGATTCCTGTTTATACCAAATCGACTCACAGAATCTACATTTCCAAGCCATTAAGCACAACATGCAAATACTGTGCCCTGCTGAACACCACCAAGCCAAAAGAATGCTGAATCAACTTTCCAGCAGCCCTTCGTTTAGCCTCACAGCAATCAGCTTCTGCATTTTTCAGGCTGCAAATCCCTAATGATTCCCCACGGAATCAGGGCTCCCTGACAATGCCATGCTGACTTGCCCTTTCTCACGACCAGCTGCCATCATCTCAGCACAGGAGGGGAAGAGCACCTGCTCCCACAGAGCATCCATCAGCCTCAAGTGAGCCTGTTGTGGCAATCAGGCAGACAAAATCATTGACTCTTTGTTCCAAGATGGCATTTTGAACAGCTTATCTCCCTGAACTAGCTTGCGGATGAACTGCAGCGTCTTTTGCAAGAAAGTGTTGAGAACAACCTGGTATGCTAACTTGGCTGTAACGAGAAAACGCGTATTTCTTCTTTCTCTGACCCCTAGAAGAGAAAGCCCACGAACCACAAGCTGATAACCTCTACAGATTGGGCTGAAATCACTATTATTGAGCAAAAGGGATGCAGAGAGAAGCAAAAAGCTTAGCACCTGACCTCAGATTTTGAAGGCGTGTGCTTGCTTATAGCTTTGTAGGAACCCTGCCCCACACTGCAGCAGATCCCAGGTGGTGTCAGACAGTCCTTGCAGTGCAGACTTTGGACTGTGTTGCCATCATATCCTCCATGTGCTTCTATGCACGACTCACCTCAAGTATATTGGTGACAACTGCAACAAGCAGCATGCAGACAGATTATGAGAAAGCAGAATAATTACTTGTAATAAGTCCTACTTAATGTTTTACCTGAGCTGCTAACATTACCTGTCTTAACTACATCATAAAAATCAGATGGAAAGAGTAATTCAGCTTAACAGCCTAATTCCTCATTTAAAAATATACACACAGTAATTTCAAACTGCATGATAAAAAATGAGGATGAGCTCACTTGGGAGAAAATAGACCATTTAAGACTAACCTGTAATTAATTTTTACTTTAAGCTAATTAACAGATTTCCTTGTAAATTCCCAGAAGATTCATTCTACATTCAGAACACAAGAGTTTTAAGATCACATCGCCTTCCTCCTTCCAGAAACATACTGAATTTCAAGTGAGTGCAAAGCAGAAACATCAATCCTAGTTATGAAAAATCACAACGTACCCCTACATACTGTGTTCCAAGATCTGGACTCTGATTTAATGTGACTTGTTGAAAGTCCTGAGGGACTGCTTTCAGTCCCCGAGGCTCTCCTATCCCATCTTTTATTGTGTACTTGTTTCTTCTGAGCATGTGAGCTCAGATCTGTCTGCAGCTCCTTCAGCTCGTAGCAGGAAGAGCTCTGCAGGAAGAGGAAATGCAGATTATTTGAGCTGGAGGTGCACATAACTGGCCACACCACATGGAAATACCTCATCCCACGTCTGCAGTTGATGTCTGTGATCTCTAAATTAACCTGTCTGCTCACTGGATGTGATTTTAGAATCTACAAATACACCATATCTTTGATCCACAAGGTTTTAAAAGCTTGTACACGTGCTTCTTAAAGCTAATTGCATATTAAATTACAAACATACAGATCCTAACCGTGGTACCATGAGTGTCCAGGATGCTGCAGAACATACTAACCATTTCCTTACTCCCATGCATTCAACATATTTTCAACTCCAAATGTTCCTTGGTTGATTATTAGACCGTCGAGCAGCACTTCACACCAGTTCAGACACAGAATGCCTGCAAAGTGTGGAACTGAGTGCTTTCAGAACAAAGCAACAAGACCAGGACTGACACAGATTTTGCTTCCATTGACACCTTTCAGAGTTTGACAGTAGCAGTGTTTTAGCTTTTAAGGCATAAAAGAACTGCCAAGAAAACCTGACTAAAAGCACTGGGTGGAGAGAAGTGCAGCTGTCAGCTACAGCCAGGTCATGTGCTTGCCCACAGAGAACAGGAAACTGCTAGCCATGGAAATATCTAGGCATGCCATGAAATAATATGTAAATTGCACAGTAAGCAGGCTGTTAAGTCAATATTTTTCCCTAGTGCTTTGCTTAACTCTTATGTTTGTTAACGACAGCTCATTCCAAACAAGCGACCAAAATCTCATTTGTTCATACAACACGTCGCAAACACAAGAGACCATCAGCAATGACATCAAACAGCAGCTGAGCTGTAGACACTGATTCCAAAATAAGTATGTCTATACAAGGTGCTGTTCCACAGCTCTCACTAATGCATTTCCAACAGCAAATCAGGCTGAATTTTCAACAAAGCCAGGAAGCAAAGCAGACGAGGGCCTGGGAGTCGAACAAAGGAAGGGAAAAGAGCTGAGCCTAATCCTAAAATTAAAGAAATTACTTGACAGTGGTAAGCTCCAGACTGCATTCCTAACTTCCTTGTTTGGTTCCAACACCAGGTATTTCAACAGAGTAGAAACATCATTTCAGGTATTCAAAAGACAGCAAGCCACCTCAGAAATCACCTTTTGGAGAAGAGAAGGTTCCAGGGAGACCTCATTGTGGCCTTCCAATACTTGAAGGGAGCATATAAACAGGAGGGGGAACTGTTTATGAGGATGGATAGTGATAGGACAAGGGGGAATGGTTTTAAACTGAGACAGGGGAGGTTTAAGTCAGATATTAGGAGGAAGTTTTTCACACAGAGGGTGGTGAGGCACTGGAACAGGTTGCCCAAGGAGGCTGTGGATGCCC
>JAOWBP010004377.1:3740284-3766666 GCA_028571105.1 Tragopan temminckii
CTGCAAATGACTCCTGTAACTACCATTTCTTAGTTAATAATAACAGTAATGGCACTTTACATCAAATTACCAATCAAATGCCGCTAGCTGTAGGGTTAAAGGTTCACATGAGATATACTAATTAGAGGAGGGTTAAAACCCCATTCTCCTGCCAAACAACCTCAATGAATTTGGGTCCTCCTTTTTCCTCCACCCCAGCCACGTTGTGCTCCATTCCTCAGGCACAACCAGTGCCATTCCCAGCCCATTTCTGTCCTAATGAACAGTGTCTGAAATGTAGAAGAGCTCTGCAGTTCTGACACCCATAAATCGACCCCGAGGTCCCCACTGATTAAAAGATATTTCATTTCATCAGCTGGGAAGAGCCAGCTTGCACCCAGCAGGGCAGGGATGGGGTGGGATAACTCACGGAGCTGCTGTAAATAATGGATGGGTTTGTGGTGTGTTAAACCACACAGCTGCAGGGGCTCTGAGAGGCTCCAAAGAATCGTGTGGGTGAGTGCTGGCTGTCCCAGGTGGGGTGACCCTATTACTGGGAAGGAGAAATGGGACGTGGCCCCCCCAAACCCACGGAGCTCAGAAAAGCTGGGGGCTGAGTCAGAGTTAATTTCATGCAGGAAAACAGCTATTAAGCTTTCTGAGGCCTTCAGAAGAGAATTAGAGGGGAATTAAGTTGCTCGCTTCAGCTTACTCAGTACAAATAAACCCTCAGCTGTTGGATTAGCGATGCTGGAGCAGGAGTGGTGGCTGCTGGAATTTTTCCTTTCTTTTTACCATTTTGATTCTCGTCATTCAGGGGAACACAGTGTCAAACCAGCCTGGCTCTGCTCCAGGAAACCGCTGCCTTTGTGGCTGCGACGCTGCTGCTTTACTCCTCATGGAAATAAAGGAAAAAGCAGAAAGCAGAACAAAACCCCCAGTCCCAGCTCCCCATCCAGACCAGCTCTTCTATCCCCGTGAGAGCCCATGCAGATTTCATTTGGAGAAAAATCTTTTTTTTTTTCTTTTTTTTTTTCCAAATGATATTGGACAAAGAAACGTACCCAGCAAATAAAGAAGTTCTCCCCCCGTATCCACGTAGCTCACACAGCACAGTTGGACTCACGCTGCACCTGACAAAGGAGATGAGCTGGAGCGGAGAATAAACTGCCCAATCACAGCAAATAGTCTTGGAAATAAAGATTAGCTTGGCTTAATGAACACATCCTCTGCCCTTGGCAGCAGGGCTCTACCTGAGAGACCCCAGGCACTGCTTCAGCCACTCCCTGCATACCGCCCTGCTAAAGGCTCAGTGCGGAGCAAAGGCACCTGGCACAGGCTGTGCTGGACGTACGGAGCTGTGCTGCTGGGCACCCCATAGGGCATCGGGGGCAGTGCTGCAGCCTTCCATGGCCATAAGCGGGCATCTGGCACTGGGAGAGTGAAGAGCAACACTCAAATGGAGCAGAAAGAAAGGGACGTGCCAAGCCCTGCCAGCAGGGAGGTCGTGCACATGGCATCTTTATGCTGCGATAATGATCTGCACGGCCAGCGCTCCCACCTGACCCTGTGTCCTGATGGCAGAGAGAACCGCTTACTCTATTAGTGCTGGGCCACTTCAGCCAGCAGCCAATTTTCCTCTTCTGCAGCCCGGAGATGAAGGAGGGCTGAGCAACCTCAATCCCAGCGTGTGCAGAAGGAGAGGGCTGCGGAGCTGGGGCAGGGGTGGCAGAGCAAGCAGTGATCACTGTGGGCACCCCGGCACTGTGACGGCCCCAGTCGCAGTTGGGGATTGCGGTGGCCACCCCCAGGGTATGGCAGAGGGATTCCTCCTCCCTACAGCTACAGGGAATAGAGGGTCCTCAGGGCTTCACTCTCACCACATCTCTCTGCATCTCTTATTTTAGAAGCTTCCTTGCCTACAAAACACTCTCCCTGCTCCACACCATCACCATGGACTGTCAATGTGGGTGCCTCTCCAGCTGATGCTATTGAGCCTGACAGTGTCTTTTTAATTTAAAACCCTCTTTCAGGGTGCTATGCTGCCTGGTGTGTAGCACCCACGCTGCTAATGAGGTGGATTTCATCTTCTCCTCCAAGCTGCTTGCCTTTGGGCAGCATTAAGGACCTCTACATGCTCCCTTCCCCACTTTCATTGCTCCCTTGAAAGATGCTCAGCTCTGTCCCAGCTTCATTTAAGGGTGGCAGGAAACCAGAAGTGCTTTGTGTGAGCCCCCTGGGCTGCACGCTGCAGGATGAACAGATGGAGCAGGGCTGGGTGGGGGGCCTGCTACTGCCCATATAAGGTCCCAGAGGGTCCTGCCGGCCCCAGCCACACGTGGATTCCCTCATCTCTTGGTTTTGTGTGCAAAGCGAGCAGAGCATGAGCTCACTGTGCCTGCAGATGTGTTTCCATCACTGCTCAGGCTGCAGAGCATGCACAGCCTCCATGCTCTTTGGCAAACACTTTGCTCCTGCATTGCCCTGCAGCATCTCCTGAGGGACAGAGCGAACACCACCGGGATGAAGGAATTTGTGTCTGAGAGCCCCGCAGGCTGCTGCAGGTTGTCTGGGAGAGAGGTGATCAGACACAAACAGGGCAGAAAGGCAGTAGCTGATGGATCTGAGGACCCCCAGGTGTTCTCCCCCTACTTAGCACATGTGGGAGGCTCTGCCCCCCCAAGCTCCTCCGCAGCAAATGCAAGGAGGCAGCTCTGGAGCTGCCTGACAAGTGAGATCCTTGGCCCTGGCCTAAAAACGTCACTTGTGTTCTCTTTCCTTCCCTGTGACAAACGTGCAGGGGGTGCTGCTAATAAAACTGGGGGCAGGAACCTGGCGAAAACTCCAAATGCGGAGAAAACAACTTTCCAACAAAAGCATAACCCTCGATCAGCCCATTTATGTGTTTTGATTGTAGCATTTACATTGTGTTTAACACAAAGAAAAGAAGAAATTGCCTCATTGTAAGCAGCTGCCAGGTGGCCAGGGCCAGCAGCAGGCACCCAGCCCAGCCCCAAGCCCATCCACAGGCCAAGAGCAGCGACAGCACCGACCTGAGCCCTGGTGATGAGCCACAGCTTGCTAATGAAATAATTGAACATGATCGCCTGCCCTACTCGGATCATGGCCAATATCCATCACAGAAGCATCATCCGCCAAGAGATTTATTTGTTCACAGGGGAAGAGGAGCCAGTGCCCAGCTCAGCTCTGCTGGGAGTGGGAAGACTACGGAGAGCAGCCAGGCCACACCACACATTAGAGACAATCCTAAGACAAAAGGGACTGAACATGGTCACTGTCCCAGCTCTCCCATGCGGCACCCATCACTCCATGCATCACCAAACCGTCAGTTTTGGATAATTAACACGGTTTCCTCCTTTGATACCACATAGTGGACTCCGCCAAGCCCCACAGCAAAGAGAAATGTGAGGTCTCACACAGGGAAACAATGAGAAGGAGAGAAAAATGCCCACTCTATATCTTCATTAATGAAAGACACTGCAAGGATAACAAATGCAACCCTTTCTTGCTGCCCTCCCTGCTCCAGAAGCCAGCTGTTACTCCAAAGCACTGGGTGAGTTTTCTCTCCTTCTCAGCACATTGCTGCTTCCAGCACAGTGCAAAGTGTCCGGCTCTGATGTCAGCAGCTCTCTGCAGCCAGGATCCTTACAAAGGAGGTTGTTCATTCCTTTCTTTTCTTTTCTTTTCTTTTCTTTTCTTTTCTTTTCTTTTCTTTTCTTTTCTTTTCTTTTCTTTTCTTTTCTTTTTCGAGTGGAGGTTTGTTTGTTTGTTTATTTGTTCTTTTTTTTCTTTTTTCCTTTTTTTGGGGAGGGGAGGGAACTTGTGAGCACGGGGGGCAGGCAGACTGCTGCTCCTCACTCAGCTGAACTGCTCCAATCACTGTTTGGGGGCATTTAAAAAGTTTCTTCATGACTTCAAGTTGCATCCTATGGCCTGGGCTCCAGATATTGATATTGCAAGTTATCCATTCCTGTATATTATCAAGTTAACCAACAAGCCAGGGTCCAGAGGCACAACCCAGCATCCCTAAACTGCTGCAAGAAGCATAAGGATTTGGCCCAGGGGGGAGCAAATCCTCCTGCATGCAACAAACAGAAGTTCTGTCTGCATAGGATCTATCGGAATCCCATTTCCCTCCTAGAAGCACATTAACACATCCCCATGGTGCTACCCCGCCCCTTCCAGCCCAGCCTCCAGGCATGGAGGGAGTCTCCCACCCAAAATCATTTTTCTTTCCTATTTTCTATCTTTCATATTCCCCGCACAGCCCGTATGTCTGGCAATATGCTAACGCTACCACCAAATTGAAGTTGGAAGATGAGAGCAATCAAATCAGTTTCCACAGGATACATTTAACTGGACAGATTTTGCTCTAAACCTAAGTACCCTTCTGGGGATTCATTACTAAAATCCATCCGCTTCCCATTTGTTTTTAACAGGAGGGAAAGATGAGCTCTGAATAATTAAAGGCAGCTCCTCTCTGTGCGCTGCCGGTGGCCAAAGCGAGGGCCGAGCTCAGCGCTGCTCAGTGACCCTACAAGACCCGAGCTCTTTGGGAACACTGCAAAACCCACCCAGCTCCTCTTGACAGAATGCTCAAGAGACGCACATCAAAATGAGCACCTGGTGAAAACAGCGCTAAAAAAAGAGATCACCCCAAAATGAAATCACCCCCATTGGAAATCACTCCGTAAAGAAATCACCCCCAAAAGAAATCGCCGTCCATGCTGCCCGTCGCGGAGCTCTCCCAGGTCCTGACCTGCAGTTGCGTTGTCTCCCAAGGGCTGCGCTGCCCAAACGTGTTGATGGGATGGTTTGTCAGCGGGGGAAGTGATGACAACTTCCTCCTGTTAATTAAGTAACCCCACTCCCCACAACACAGCCGAGCTTTTGAAGTCGTTTATGATCGCTTATTCATTTTGTCCCAGCACAATCTCTATGGAAATGTAAAATTCAGCTACTGTATGATTTTCTCTTCGCATTGACTGGAAGAAGAGAGGACGAATAGATACTGTTAAATTAATTATCAGCATTGATTTCTTGTCTTTTTTATATTTTTATCCCGAGACAGAGCCTTCGGTAACTTTGAAGAATCTCAAGCACTCAGGCTTGGAAAATTGATCTGGTGGTTTCTGTGAAGCAGTGCTTCCCAGCTCCCCTTCCTCACAACACACTCTAAATGTTAATTTGCATGCTTGAAGGGAGCGGCACAGTTTGGCATTGTATCCCCCTCCTCTTCCCTCTCCCTACTTGGAGCTACCAGTTCCCTTCTTAATTGATTTTCATATTTAGATTCAGTTCTAGGCAAAGTAATTTGAGGGCTGAATCAGAGACTGAATTAATAGCTGACAACAAACGAAACGTTGATGGGACTCCATTAGGCCATCAGAGCGCCCAACTTGCGCTCTTGCTCCAGCGGTTTAATTTTCTTGATCTATTATAAATCATCATATTGAAAAATAGCTGCTAAATAGACTCCTCACTTCTTTCGCAACAGATTTGAAAGTTGCCAGATAAGGGGAAGGAACTGTTTGCAAACATTCATTTGGAACCCTGTAGGGTCCCTTGTCATCATGGCCGGTGGCATCAGGGGAAGCTCCAGGTGCAGGGCTGGGCACAAAAAGTGATGCTTCATGCACCCAGGCTAGTCCAAAGCTACCAGCACAGCTATTGCATGACCAAGTGTTGGATAGCTTCTAGCATCGCAGAGCCCTCATTAGCAGCAATTAATCAGTGGTCACAAGGAGTTTGGGCAATGTGGCTGTGTTCCAGCTGATGGGATTTGCCAAACACAGCAGTTTCCTGCACCCAGGGAGCTTCAGTCCCATTGCATCCCTCGTTTTGCTTATTGCACGTTTAGCACTTGAACTTGCACAGAACTCAGTACTTGCAGAAAAACATTTCCTCCTTACATTTTGTTGTAGCACTGCTCCAACACTGGCTGGAGAAGGCGGCTCTTTCCTCACTCCTACTAAACACAGTTAATTCTTTTATAAATTAACTTGCACAATGTTACAGTACATTACCTCACCTTGAATATTCTTATTCTGAACTTTGCATGGCTGATAAATGGAACGATACTTGGATTATCTCTGGGGGATACTTTACCCATAACACAACTTATTAAAATACAGCTGACTGCAGAAGAAACAGCACTTTTTCAGCAGGGTCTGGGCTATCCAGCGAAACACAGATAATGAAGAATGGTTTATGGCAAAACTGATAATTCAGCAGCTAGCATAAAGCCCAGTCCCATGGCTTAGTTCAGTCATTGGGAGGTACCAGGCAAGGGTTGGGGTGGGGGTAGCACAAGGGACAAGGGTCACCCTAAAGGTGTGTCAATGGGCAACCTGAGTGACTCCCAAAACCAGCAAAGAAACTCTGATTTCGTCCACCACAACAAGGCCAGGGCCCAGCATGCACTGAAGGATGATTTCAGTAGCCAACAAGACAGAGAAAGGCTTCAACCAGAGCCTAACAGCAGACCTAACTCCTGATGCTCCATGCAGATACATCTCACACCCCCAAAGCCACAGGTGTGTGCCGTCATGTACCTCTTAGTGCCAGGGACAGCGGTGGCTCTGGTGGCATCACTGGGCATGGAACAACTCCCAGGGTGCTTGTCCCAAGCACCAAACTCTACTTCTGCAGGAGGTGGGAACCCACTTGTGTTTCACTATTTATTGCACCTGGGCACTGGGCCATTAATCCTTTCTTGCCTGCTGGTCCATATCTGCCTACCCATGCAGGGGACACGTGTTAGAGCTGTCACCCAGGTGTTGGTCCTATTCCATTTCTTTCCCTTTCAGCCCTCCTACCACTACTGGGGGCACTTCTGTCTGCTACCAGTGGCAATGGTTTCCCAGTAAGTGGTACGGCAAAAGCAATTAGTGTTGTTTGGCCCTGTTTTACAAAAGGATCAGGGATCCAGGGGGATGCAGCAGGCAGGGGAGGGAGGTACAGTGTGCCATGGGATGGGACAGCTCTTCATCACTGCATACAGCAGCCATTATCAGCAGGGAAACAGCTGTGCTGGGAGCTTTGGAGGGACCCAGCTCTGGTGACACCCAGCTGACAGTCTGGGATGCTGCAGTGGCTACAGAGCTCTGGTTGGTGATGTGCTGTGCCTTAGTTTCCCCACGCACATGCCATACCTAACCTAATTTTCCAACAGCATTGGCAGTTCCATGTCAGACATCCACAGCGCGGCGAGGCTGTCTGCAGAGAGGTGTAAATCCAAGTCAAACATTTCTTCTTTCCCTCTCCTGGGAAGATCAGATGCTAATTAGGGCTGACAGCAAACCCATACCTAGCGGGAGGGCAGGGGCAGAGCTCTGCAGAAGCTCCCAGCCCTGTGCACATCTCCTGGAGGATCTTCCCCTCTCTCCAACAAATCTCCTTTGCCTCCAACACTGAGCCCACTGCTGGAGCAGAGGAAGGTGGCACGGCAGCCCCAGGCCCCGCTGCTGTCAAAAGCTCCGTCTTAATTATGAACGATGAACACTTGAAAATCTGACCCGAGGTGGCTGTTGTTGAGTCATCTTCTGTTTAATTGCTTGCAAATATTACACAGTCTCACAGTGTGGGCTGTAAATTACCAGCAAATAAAGTGAGGAAACTGCTTTACGGCTAATAGATTGCTTCTTGGGAAAGTTTGGGATTAAAGACATGGTTCTGTGGGGATGGCAGTGCCTTCCCTGGGGTCAGACTGTAGGAACAGGCAGGAGACACGAGCCGAGGATGCATAGGGGATGCTGAACTCCTCTGCTCTATTCCTGCACCTCCACGGGTGGAGGCATCCAGTTCGACTGCTGCAACAGCATCTGTACCACTTGCTGAGAGCCTCAGAAGTGCCAAGTGCTATTTATCAATATTTTCCAATACCCCCTAAGGTGAGTCTTTCTGAAGATTTCAGCATGAGGGTTCGTTAAGTGACTTGAAGTGAAAAGGAAGGAAAAAAAGAGAATCCGCTATTCAGTACTGCAGATTTCCCCGGAGGCTCCTGTTATTACCATCTTCCCAACGATGAGTGATTTATGCGATGCTCCTGCCTTGGTACACACTGTGCAAAGGACTGCTCCTGGGGTGAGCATGGCCCACCTGCCCTGGGGAGCCCTGAGCTCGGGGTAAAACATGGACATAGGGATGTCCCATGGGGACCAGCCCCAGCCCTGGTGGTGGCAGCTCAGCACATCAGCCAGATCCCAAATCCCATTAAAATGAGAAATATTTCCAGCCATGGCCAATACTGAGCACTGACTCGAATGTAATCTGTAGATGACAAAGAGGAAAGACCATTTCACTTTGTTTCTGTATTGTTTTCTGTAATGCTCAAAGGAAACCCTCCTCCAAAAGTCCAGGATGCAGGATTATTAATTGATGAAGGAGCCTCTTTCTGTGGAAGCACTCGCTCTACTACTCAGAAGTGCAGTCTACAATTAGCAAGGCTTTTTCCTTTGAGTGCACACAACCTGAAAATGCTCAGAAGCCCCTGTGAGGCTGCACTGGGGGTATGTGGGCAGGGGAAGCAGGTTCAGTCCTTTGGATGCTCCAGCAGCAGCTGTGTGTGAATGGAGGATGTTCCAAATCTGCTGTGCTGAGCTCTTAGCATCGCTGCGAGGTAATAGGGGATGTGTCCACAGTCTGCCCATCCCTGTGTCCCCATTGCTGCTCATTGCATATGGTCAGGAAGGCATTTCCCAACCGGGAATACCTGGAAGAGAGCAAAAGGAGTGGGGAGGAAGGAAGCTATAAAGCAGAGGAGGCACTCAGTGTTCAAAGCCTCAGTACGGAGGTTGGAAAGGAATAAAAACATATTGTTGGCTCCCAGAGCTGCTGTTCTGGCAAAGGTGAGCAAAAACAATAAAAATTCCACCGGTCTTAGCTTTTCCTTGAATAACATTAGGGGCTTGCTCAGGAAGAGCCCTGATCAGTGTGGAAATGATAATGGGAAGGATTTCTGTGCCTGCAGGCAGGAAGGAAGCTGCCATCGCCCCTGGCACAGGCTGCAGGAGGTGCCCTTGGAGCGGTGCTGTAAGGAACCACGTCCTTCCCCCATCCTGCTCCCCTCCAGTGCAGCTAATTCTGTATTTCTCTTTCTGGCTGCGCTGCAGAGAGTAATGAATGTGGCTGATTTGCCATCAGATAAATGGCATGCCATTAGCTGCCTGTTTAGAGACCATATTTCCTCTTTGTGATGAGAGCTCAATATCTTTCCAATGAGTTATTACTTGGAGATCTTCTAGACCTGGACTTTAAGTACCAAGCAATTACTGTGCTGTAATTCCAGGGCTGCTTGCCTCCCTGTTAGACACAGCCTCTCGAGCCTCACCAGGTTGACTGGAGGAAGGGTTTTAGGTTTAGGGCTGCAGCAGCTCCTGTGCACATCGTCCCCTGGTCCCTGTTGGTCTCAGGACTTGGGCACACTCCTTGCAGTTCCAGGTCATTGCCCCTTTTTGCAGAGCAGGAAGAAAATCCTCTGTTCTTTGGGAAAAAGCCCTTTGCCTTGGGACAGAGGTCAAGAGCCACGTTTGCAGCATTAATACAGATTTTTATCCTCCAAGCACTCCACTGGGGCTGGAGGTCAGTGTGGCAACGTGAGCAGGTTTTTTCAGTTATTACTGGAGTATTTAGAGCATCCTGACATTTCCAAGGTCTCAGAGGAGTGGTGGGTGATACTGGAGGCCACATTTAGAGCTGCTTGAACAAAAGGTACTCAAATTATGCTCAATTCCCACTTTTAAAAATGGCATTACGAAAGCACAAGGTGCTTGTTCAACACGAACACAGAAACTGCTGCCTTTCCTGGAAAGCTGCTCTGAGACCTGGGAGCAATTAAACCCTGCCCAAGCTCTGAGCACAGATTGCCCAAAGCCAGCGTCTGCCCCACAGGGCTCAAGGGCTTCTGAGCAACAGCCTCATCCATGAGAAAGTGTTCAAGGGAAACGCTGCGGATATGAGAAATTACTGCTGTAAAATCTAAGGAAAAACACCTAAATTTTGCAAAGGGATCTGGAACTCCCAGCATTTCCAAATGCAGGGATGAGAGGCCAAGGGGAGACAGCACACCTGGAAGTATTGGGGTGGACCTGGAGGTATCTCCCTGTTAATGAATACCTGCAGCTCCTCTGCTCACAAACCTGTGCAATCACTGCGGGAGATTTACTCTCCAAAAGTCTATTTCTTCTTTATTAAAGAAAACAGCAACAACAAGTGGTATATTCAGGGCTAAAACTGTTGATGCAGAGTTCAGCTTGCCTGGGGCATCTCCTGCATTTTTAAAGGCTTCAGCCTGAAGGAATGAAAAACAAGACAATTCTATGCCCTGTGGAGCTGCCGCTGCCCGCTCAGCTCCAGCTCCAGGCATCTCATCTTCCTCTGAGCCTCAGAGCATCTACACTGGGTCCCTGGCAGCCAGCACAGTGGGATGAGATGGAGCAGGGTGGGTTCAATGCAATAGGATGCAGCAGGATGCAATGCAGAAGAGGCCAGCTACCCACAGGTGCTTCCCAGCTCTGAATAAATAGCACGTACTCACTAATGATGAACTTAAGGAACATCATCTTGATGAGCAGTGAAACACATAACCGTGCCTCAGATGTACATATTTGTCCTAATAAGTGATAGAAACAAAGTAGTATTGTCCATCCTAGTGGTCTTGCAGCTCAGCTGCAACTGTCCACTGGACGTTCCCTGCCCAAAGTCCAAACACAAATAGAAGAGAAGAGCTGTGAGATTGGAGGCATTTCCACTTCTCCGGGGTGAGTGCATGGATGGATTGATGGATATAAGGATGGATGGATGGGTGGATTGATAGACAGATGAATAGATGAATGAATGGGTGGATGGATGGGTGAATATAAGGATGGATGGGTGGCCACATGGTGAGTACCACAACCCCCTTGATTTACCAGGCCAAATGCTCTTACGGTAGAGACAGTAAAACTAAACTGTCTAGGAAACTTGCTTTTTTCCTCTCTCTTTCTTGCTTTTTGGTATCAGATTTAGCATTTAAAAAGTGCCTGGCAGGCTCAGCAGTGCAACCCTAACTGCTTGCCTGAGGAAGCAGCTTGAATCAAACCACTTTCTAGTCTTCCTATTGCTTTATTCCCAAATTGCTCACAAGGAGGTGTCAAAAAGAGGCCAGGTGGCACAAACAGTGGCATTTCCAACACTGAGGCTCCATTTCCTACGAATTAGAGAATGGCAGAATGGCCTGGAGGAGATATTTCGGCCTCCCAAACTGCTGACGTTGAAATGTATCCAGGAGACCGGTCTAATACTGGAAGTATTTTAAATAGATCAAATAATCAGTGCTTTGCAAAGCCAGATTTCTATGTCTGAGGCCTCGGGCAGGTAAGTTCAAGTGTGTTTCCATAGTGTATTAAAGGCGCATTAATGAAGCCCACAGCCTCTGCTTGCAATCTTCAAAAGCTCTCTTGTTTTTGAACTGTAATTGTCCACTGAGAAATGACAAAACAAACAGCAATTACACTGGAAAAGGGATTTTTTTAAAAAATGATGCCAGTGGGACTGGAGCTCATAAAAGTGCGCTGGTGATACATACACATTAAACTGCTGCCAATTGCCAGAGAACTGAAAGCATGGAAGTGCGTGTTGTTGGTGCCTTTGCTCCCCAAGCTCGGAGGAGCTGCAACCCCTGGAAAACCCAAATAATTCCCCCACTCTGCTCCAGCATTGCTGCCTTTTAGGAATTAAACTAGACATGCCCAGGCTCTCCAAAAAGGCTGAGAACTTCCCCACCGGCAGGACGTTTTCATTAGCGCAGTGCTAATAATTCCCATTTCTTATTAGGGTAGCACTGTCCCTCTTTATGTGCAATCTGCAGAATTCATTTTCACCAGATAACATGACCCACACTGGACTCAGCGTGCAGAAAACCACTGATAGCAACACGGGGCCATTTATTTGGTGCGGTATTGTTAAAGTGAAAACAGCAGCCAGGCAGCGGTGGCCAATTACTGTCAGATAGGACCTGCAAATAGGAAAAAATTACCCTTGCTAGGAAGGAGAGAGACAAGTTATGGACTGGATTCGGCGCTGTGGCAAAGCAAATAATAACAATTTCTGTGTTGGGAGAGATTACGGGCTGTCTGCCTGCCAACTGTGGCTATTGCACCATCATGTTGGGTTTCTGCTCGTGTGGTTGGATGGGAAAACCCACTGGGCAAAGCAAAGAGTACCTGTGCTATGCGTGCAGCTCTCCCTCCTGCCAGGATCCTCCCTGCAAAAGGGATGTTTGGGTGCAAAACCTGCGCTGGCATTCCCCACCGCTTCAACCCCACCAGCCAAAAATGGAAAACCTCGTTCTCCTTTCCCTACCCGTGTATAAAACAGCACTAATACATTCATTTTAAAACCAGATAGAATATGAAAATTTGGTACAAGGAACTCAGGTCCCTCATCGCAGAGAGCACTTATTTTGTTTAGGAAATCAGTTTTAAATGCTTGCTCAGATAAGATCCTATTTTCCTCTGTAGTTAGCGCGTTTTAAATGGTTTTATTTAACTAATAAAAGCCATCTTCGATGCTGGTTTTTAGGTGTTTTAAATTGAAAACCAATTTCAGTCCAAATGGACCACGACACAAGTTGCGAGTCTAAAATTAATAAGAATCTCATAAAAAGGAAATGCATCATTCCCCATAACACAACATAATCAAATGCAGAAATGAAGAATCCCTGTAAATACACATCCAGCAGCATAATTGCCTAAGTAAACTTGTGCCCGTTTAGCCAAAAAAAGGTTGCCAAGTGTAGGGTAAAAGAAGTACAGCTGCAGATTAATGGTTGTCACCCAAGAGGAATAAATAAGATGTATGAATGAGAAGCAAGATCAGAGCTGGTAAGCTCTGACCAAGCAGGATGCTACCAGGGCTCACAGTGCTTTGTGCTGCTCTCAGGCTTTGGGGAATAGATAGGAAATGTCCAAGGGGATGTGTGGGACTTCAGTGGGACCTGGGGCACCGCAGCCAAGGCGGCATCCTGGGGAGATAGCAGGGCAGCAAAAAGCACAAAGGGTTGGAAAAAGTGCAGTTCCTTCCTGTGCTGACACCCTTTCAAAACGCTTTTAAGCAAAATGGACCATCTTTTACGTGCAAGAGAGAGAGACGCAGCGAGAGACAGCAATAATCTGTCGTTTTCTATTCTGCTGCTCAGCTAGAAGCCCCTGGGGATGGAGGGGAAGGAGAGGGACCTCAAAATAGCGGCGGACTTCATGTGCAGCTGGAGATGCTGTCAAGAACAAAGCAAAACCTGGAGCAGAGCAGACTCCGTCCCTTCCCCATCCCTATCCCACGGAAAGGAAGCGCTGCAGGGCTGGGAACTTTGTGCAATGCCTGGGTGGCTTTGAATCCTCCAAGAGCTGATGGAGTGAGATGGAAAAGGGAATTTGCAGAGTGCTGGGTCTGAACAAGAGGCAGTCTCTGCTGCCCAGGGGCTCCGTCTGAGCCCTTGTTAGAGAGAGATGCTGAAAATATCCTTGTTTCCTCTGGGAGCAACATCTGCCGATCATTAGCCAGGCTGTAGGAGGGGAACATCTGCTGCTGGTGGCTGACAGGTCGGGCTGCTGCTGGCTCTGTTTGGCAGCCGAGGGGAGGACACATCTCTGCTACTGCCACAGCCCTGCCTTGGTGCCCCATCATTGGGCTCCCCAGCATTGCATTCCCACACCCTTATGGTGGTCAGCAAACATCAGAGCATTCCTTTCCATTCAGACCATGGCAGAAAAACAAAGCATCAGCTCAGGGTCATAGAACTGCAGAATCACAGAATCATTAATGTAGGAAGAGACCTCTAAGATCACCTAGTCCAAATGTCATCCCATCCAAACCCACCATGCCCTCCAAACCCCATCCCTCACTGCAGTGATGGAGGCAGTGCCCCAAGAGCATCCCACCCAGCCCCAAGCAGCAGCACCTCGAACTCTTCCTCCAACTTTTGAGCTGCCCCAGCAATTGTCCTTTTGGATGGAGCAGGACAATGCCTGAGGATCTGCAGCTCACGCAGAGGGAATCCCCAGGATAGGATTAGCTCAAGGGTGATTGCTGGGTCTCAGGTCTCAGTCGCTTGTAACCTCTCCACTGCACAGTTAGTTGGAGGAAAGCCTCCCTGCTGGGGGTTTGCCACATTTGCCCTTTCCAGTTTGTTGTTTGAGAAAAATGCCCAAGGCTGAGCTGGGAGGAAGCAGGAAGACAATGGAAAAGGAGTGGGATCAAACTTAATCAACCTCAGCAGCCTGTAGAGTGATGTCTCAGTGGGAAAATGGGTGAAACTAAGGATGCTGAGGTACAGTCCTTCTTTCCTATGAACCCAAAGCCAAAGGTGGCTCAGCCTAAAAAGCATTGCACAAGCTAGCAGTAAGGAGATTATTCCAGCCTTCTGCAAGCCAGCCCTTCATCCTCCACCTCAGACACCACCAGCCTTGCTCCCCTCTCCCCATCATCCTCCTGCCCCCAGCAGAGGTATTGCCTCACGTCCCAGCAGCGTGTGATGCCCACACTCAGTGCTCAGCTATTTCCACCATCTCCTCGTTAAACCAAATAGGGAGCGATCAGAAAGAAAGCCGTAGCAGAAGTGTGTTTGCAAAGCACCAGCAACAGATGTCCTGGGTCCCGGGTGAGCTTTGTCTACACCAGAAAGCAGCCAGCTCCAGGCTTTCTTTGTCTCGACAATAAACAAGTGCTAAGGCTAAGTGCAGCCCCACGCTGCCAAGGGGTATAAATTGGCACCTATTAGCCAGCCTCAAAATAACTCTAACTTGTTTGACATAATGAGGTGATTAAATCAGCATGAGAAATTCTGCTTCTTGGAGCCAACAGGACGCGGCGATATAAAACACACTGCAAACCCCCACTGCAATTAGAGAAAGGACAGAACGGGTTTCGGGAGGGAGACGTCCATGCAGGCTTTGTTAATCGTGCTGTGCCAGCAGCGAACCTGAATGGATCCACAGCCCAGCCACCCTCATTAGCACTCCCAGGGCTGGGAAAACACAAAGATTACCTAACGTGCATGGTTTCACCCATTTTTCACGCCCTAAAAAGACATTAGGGCACGCAAGGACACTGCAGCGAGGGATGCCAGTGCTGGAGAACCACCTGCCATCAGCTCCCACACTGCTGCCAGCGTGTTCTCCTGCTGGCAAACTCTTACTGAAGAAACCCACTGCATGGAAGCTGCTGTTGGAGCAGAGGGAGTCCAGAAGGGTGGGCTCTGAGCTGGCGGTGAAGAACATTTCAGCAAAGAGTTTGCTTTTGCTTCACCTGATGTAGGAAAACAAGGAGGGAAGTTGCTGCATAGGTTTGGCAATGAATGAAGACCACCTGTGCTGATGAGGAACATCTCCACACCACTCTGCAGGAGAACATGAACGCATGGATGAGTGCTCCTGAACGCAGCCTTCTGCCAGCCCTGCCCAGCACCAGCCCACCCAGAATATGCCCAGAAATCATGGAGAGCACCCAGACCCCCAGCCCTGTGCTGGAGACCTTCAGGGATCCCATATCAGGGTAGCTCTGCAGAGCTTTTGGTGGCTGCTCCCCTACATTGCTATCTCCATGCCCCACATGCACATCAGGTTGCTGATGACCTTCCGTGGGCTGCCTCTCTTGGCCAACTCCAGCATGCAAATAGCAGGATGGTAAATCTTTGGCCAGCAACAATTCTCATCCAGGTGTCACAGGAACTGAAGGTAATGAGGGTTTTGAAATCCAATAGTCCCTAAACACTTTAAGGCACTGCCTTTGCCTTTCTATCTTCATGCTTTGAGGACAAATCATTCCTTGCAATCTGTGTTCCCATACCCTGTTGCCTGAACTCCAGAGAGGGATTTCGTCTAGGTCTAGCACATACTATGGCCATTTGTCATAAAATTATTTTCGTTCATTTATCTCCATTCTGCCTTTTCAAGTCCTTTTCTCACACGCTACTTCGGCCAAATTCCCAATTCCCTGAATTTATTATCACTATAAAATGGTTGCCTGCTCCACAGCATGACCTAGACGTGCACCCCACCGTGATGCTTTAGAGGCCTTTGTCTGTTCCTATGGCAACTGGAAAGAGAGGCAGCACGGCAGCCAGCTCAGGGCCGGATCCTGCACGGACATTACACCTCTGCCCGGCTGCAGGAACCCAGAAGAAGCCAGGGGACAGCTGACAATGTGATGAATAGGGCAGAACCACACATATGTGGGGTCTGCTTTTCTCCTGCCACCTTATAACTGGGTTTCCTGGCTTTTCCTTGAAGACGGACTTGGATTGAGCCAGCAGCATCCCCATGGGTAGTGGGATGTTGTTGGAGCTATGGGTACATGGATATCTATTCTTTCCAAACCAGCCAGCAAATAACTCCTTTTGTGAGACCTACTGCCTTTAGACCTGCTGGTAGAGATTCGTGCCTTTGCTTTTATTTACTGATCTGATTCCTTTTTAATCCTTCATTACTCAATTCCCACCTCAGCCCCTCCATCATTCCACTCAGGATCCAGCTGGAGCTGGCATGCTTCTAATTACTGCATTCACCCCATTTATCCTTCCTAAATGTTGGCAGAGATCTCACCTGGGAAATCAGCACAGCAGACTTGACTCTTGCTTTTGACATCACCACTATTTTGTTTTCCCACCCTCCGTGGGTCTCCTCCCAGACCTCTGCATTGAGAGGTGAGAACTGAGCTGCAAGGAAGCAGGAAGTTCTGCCATCCCATCATTGTTCCGTGCTGCGTATCCTGGATGTACAAAGCTAACAATGAGGGAATGCATGAAGCTGCAGCAGGGAAGGGCTCTACCCCAAGGGCAGTGGGCACAGAGCAGCTCTCCAGGGCAGCAGGCACAGCTCTGAGTTGCTGGAGCTTTGGGAGTGCTGGGACACTGCTCCCAGCTGTAGGGTTTGGATGGTGCTGTGTGAGGCCAGGGGCTGGACCTGATGCTCCTTGTGGGTCCCTTCCAACACAGGGTGTTCTATGATTCTAAAAAGCAGAACCCTAGGACATGGCTTTCAGTGTCCTGCGACTTGTCCCAGGCAGCAGGAGTAGGTTTGGCACCACCCCTCCCAATGGCACTTCCCCCATTTCCTAATGGAAAACCCAATGCCTAAACCTACCAGCTTGCTTTCAAAACCCATCCAAAGATACAAAAGAGCAGAAGGTGAGAAATAAAAGAATCTACCTTGCGCATGAGCACCCTGGCTGTGCACTCACACAACCCCATTGCTTTTGATTTGGAACTTTTTATTATTATTATTATTAGATGACAAAGAGCAGAGCTGATCCAGGCAGCATCTCAAGCAACTTGCCCAGCTCTGTGGGCTGCCATGCCAGACGACACCGAGCACTCGAGATGGATGGGAAATAGCATTTCCTCCATGTGTGGCTGAGCAGTCATGACATGCTGGCAGCAGCACTGGGCACAGCAGCCTCTGCTCACTGCCATCTGGCAGCTATAGCATGGGGAGCTGGGGCAGGAGGTGAAGGAGAGCACAGCCCATCTGTGTGCCTGCTTGGAGGAAGGAGGAGGAGGTTAAAGTGTCACCAAGAGCCAGCTGGCAGGGAGCACAGAGCCGCATCCCAATGGCAAATGAACGCGTTGGGCTTTTGGTGTTGGGGTGCACTGAGAACCAGAGAGGGCACCACCAGTTTGGGTCTGACATTGACCAAACCCAGCTGGGACGTGGCTTTGTTCCCCAGGATGTGTGTGGGATTTCTGCTCAGCAGTGCAGGGCTGTGGGAAGGGGCCCAGCCAAAGGCCTTTCTGGGTCAAGGAAGGGATGGAGAAAACTGCTTTCATTCACATGGGGTCTGGGAGGATGGGGAAGGATCCTGCTCCATGCCAGAGACATCATGAGGCTGTGCCCATGCCGAGCTGCAGCACCTCCATCACGACAGCACTGATATTTCCCAGCCACACTTCCAACCACAAGAAACAATGCTACCTGTGCCCAAGCTCGCTGGTTTCCCATTTCACTCTGCAATTTAGAGAAACACTGAAAGAATTCACAGAAATTCAGAGAGGGTGAGCCTTGAGTGCTTCCTGAGCACCGCAGCCAGCAATTCTGCACATCCCTGTTTTGTGATAAAACCCACTGCATTACACAGAAGAAGCCTGCTGCTTTCTGAAAGGCTTTTAAAAGCCTTTGTTCAGTGCAAACACCATTGTTAGAAAGCCCCAGGTTGGTTCTGCTGGCATATCTCCATAGCCCATCCCTCTCCAACCTGCATCCCTTTGTAGAGCAGCACTTTGTACAGTGCACACAGCGTGATGGAGATACATGGCTGGACTCAAAGAAATGGCTCTGGAGCACACCTAAGCTGCTTCCTTAACCAGAAGGGAGATGGAAAGGGCACAAACTACTCACTGGGATATGATGGCTTGTACACAGCTCCACCTGCACTGCTGCTGCCCTGCAAACATCTCCAATCCCATAGCACTGAGGATTTAATAGCACTGAGGATAAAGCTGAGAAAAATACATGGGCATCGTTGGGCAGCTTCCTACCTCTTGTTGAAGACAAAGTGGTTCCAAGCAGTGTAAGGACACTCACAGGACCACGAGCCACACAGCAAAGCAAAACCCACTCCCTCTTGGTCAGAGAGCCTAGCAGCTTCATGGGATGGAGCTCTGCCCTTATTTATAGCAGCACTGTAACATAATGGAAAGCACAGCAATGACAGCAGAGCAGCAAGGTCCTAGGCTGCAGCAAGCGAAGATCTGTTCAAACACAACAGCTGTAGGTACAGAAACAAAGGGAAAAAAAGCCGCTTACCTTCAAAAGGCCTCAGGTACGCAGAGATCTTCAGCAAGAGATCCTCATCTCCACTGCCAGCCCTTAAATGAAGGCTGGAAAGGGGTGGATCCTGGCATTGCATGCACCTGAGCTCCCCTGGGTTGGCCCTGCCTTTCCACCAGGTGCTCAGTCACTGCATCAAGCTGCGACTTAACATTTCCACTATGAGCACTTCAGGACCCCAGGTCTGACCTGAACCCGGGACCTGAGCTAAAAGCATTTGCTCTCTTTTCCAGAAGCTATTCAGCCCTCTGCAAAGGAATGCACGGCATCTTCATAAATTTCATCACTGTCCAGAGGGCAGCGGGATCAGAGCGAGTGCCCTGACCACGAATCCATCAACCTCTTCACAAAAGAATCAATTTTTATGTGCTTGTAGCTGTGGTGGGATTATTGTTGACCCGGCGGAACCATAAATAGAAGCAGTGTTGGCAAAGGCAGTGCTTTCACCCGGCTGCTTTCTCTCTTCCCATCCCTGTCTTTGCAAGGTGACTGCTTGCATTACAGCAGCACGGAGCAAAACCCCGGCTGCACTCTTGGTGTTGTTTGTTTGGTGGCAGAGCTCCATCTCCTGCCTGGGGAGCACGACCTGGCCGTACTCGGGTGGGCAGCAGCATGGCACAGTGCATGGCATCACCGCACCCTGCAACACCTTCCTCACACTCAACAAATCCTTATGGCCGTGCTCTGTGCACCCACAGGGTCCACGCTCCTGGGTCAAGACGTGTTATGCACAGAGGATCAAGCAAAGCACATTTCTCTGCAATGGGTGAGCTCATAGCTGAAGTCCCTGCACCGTTGTGGGCACCAGCATCATCCAGTTCCGCTCAAAGGGAAAATCCTTCATCCCATAGGCTGTGGGGAGGGTCCTGTTGTGTTGTTCCCATTTCCTCCCACATGGGGACATGCCACCACCTCCCACCAAAACACCCACAGCACTCCAATGGATCCCACAGGAGCAGGGCAAGGTACAGATGTGTAAATCTGAAAGAAAAACCAGATTTCCCAGCCCCATCTCCTGCTCTGACACCCCGCTCTCTGCAAGCCTGATGAAATGTAGGTCACTTCTGAGGGATTATTTTGCAAAAGTGCAAAATCATCTTGACAGCTTCCAACTACCCCACTTGGGCAGGTTTCTGGAATAAGGAGCCGTGGGATGACTTTTTGTCTTTATAATCTACTGAAGTGAAACCAAAGCTAAGCCCTAAATAAAATGCCCTGAATGATTCGCAGCGGGGGTCCGCACAGTCTTCCTGCACAGCCGTCAAGGTCTCACCTAGGCCAGCAGTGTCAGAACGGATGAATCAAGTCCTTTCAATGGGATGCCTCGTCTCACCCATGCTCCACATGTAAGCCACGTGTGAGGCATTTCCTGCTCAGCCGACAGAACTCAGAGGAGAGCCGGTTCCATCCAAGGACCTGCTGATGCTCTGCTTAAGATATGGGAGGGAGAAATGTCTGCACTGATCCCCACCAGGCCCAGCACCACCCCACTGCCACACAGCCCCAGCACACTGACAGTTCCCTTTCCCACTTCATAAGGAGCCCTGCCCGCTGCTATTTGCTCACTGTCTTGCTGCAGGCAGGTTTGCTTCTTAATGAAATTGTTCAAATCAGCTCTGAGTAGCAGCAGCAACTTGCTTTTCCAACAAAACTTGCTTTTCCCAGAGCCCTTATGGGACGCCAGTTGGTGAAGGCCCGCCTTGCCCCCAGCAATGCTTCCCCCCCATAGTGTGGGGCAGGAGTGAGCCCTCCTGTTGCTGTCCCATTGGGTCCCATGGCCATGAGGTGACACCAGGGAGGAGATGACATGCTGAACATGGGCCAGCCCTGATCCTTGCCCTTTGCCAAGACGCCAACTTTTTTTTGCTATATTTAAACAGCTCTGAAAGCACTTTCAACCTCAACAGCCCCATTCCTCTGTAAAGGTACTTCTGAACCACGCTGCACTGCATCAGAGTAATTAAAAGTAAGACTGAAATCCTCCCAGGGAATTCAGAACACAGCTAAGGCTGCAGGTCTAACAGACCTATGTGCACTGAGAGAAAGCCCCAGTTCCAGCTTCCCCTGTAACCCCATAAAACATTCTGCAGCCTCACTGTGCCTCAGTTTCCCCACATAAACCCTAAAGGACAGCAACACATCACTGTCCCCAGCCTGCAGCCCTGGGCAGGGGTTGGGCTCCATCATCCCCAGCTCTGTTCCCTGCAAAGGGATCAATGCCAGTCCCAGAAGGAGCAGCTGAGACAGTTAGCAGCATCCAACTCTCTTTTCATTAATTTCTCTTGAATAATTAAACCCTGGGATGTTAATACTTTCTACTCGAAAACTCAAATTGCAGTGTTTGTAATTACTGTTTTATTGGAACATTAAAAATTAAAGGGCATCTCAAGGTTGTTGGTGTGGCACAGGATCCTCCCCCCCTCCCCGTGATGTCCCGCGTGCTCCCAGCCCTCCCTTCCCTGCTGCTTTATCCCATCACAAGCAGAGATGCTGGGGCTCAGGATTTGCGAGCATCACCAGCCCTGCAGAAATGGGGACGTGTCAGCATGAGGACACCCTGATGGGGACGATGGCTTCAAGCATCGCTCAGCAATATTCTGGGAAGGCAAACAGCCACAAAGCCCGAACAGGAGGTGTGCTGTGGCTCTGGGTGGGGTGGAAGAGCCACTCAGTGCTATTTGCAGCTCAGCCCCACTGCCCCCCCAGGCCTGCTGGATGTCTCCTCAGCAGCAGTTCGTGCCACGTTTCTGCCCTCAGTTCATCATTCTGCACAATTTGCAGCACTGAGAACCAGAGACATCCCTTGGCTCTACTCCCCAGCAACCCAAGCTCTTACAGGTTGGGATGCTCGGTTCCCCAGTTTGGGGCTTGTGCCCCCCAAGGAGGCTGTTTGAAGGACACAGCAGGGCTCAGCATCCCTGCATCCCACCAGTCCCACGCCGCAGAGGCCCACACTCCGTCCCCATCGTAGGGACAGCCCCATGGGATGGTCCCACACAGTCCCCCACCGGTTCCCATGGCAGCAGGCTCTCCACTGGCTCACCAATTACCATGGCAACAAGGCTTCCCCCTCCCCATTCACAGCACTGGGGGGTTCGCAAGGGTTCCCATAGATGGAGAGCATCCCCCCAACTCCCCTAGCAGCAAACAGTGCAACTCCTGCATCTGGCCGAGCAGTTGGACGTGGGCACGAGCCTGCTGCCCACACAGGGGCCGGATGCTCTCCTAACCCCACAGGACACAGCAGCAACCTTCCGTCCTGCTGCCACCCCCTCACGCCCCTCCCCAACGCCTTCCTGCTGCTGACAGGTGTGTGGATACTCAGCTGTCCATGCCGTGCTGCACAGCATCCCTCTGCTCGGAGGAGAAGAGATTTCTAAAAATGGTGCATGGCGGATGCAGATGAATTTTATTCTACTGTCCTGCCGAGGATTCTGAGCCAGTCACCAGCAGGGAACTACCAGCACCACTGGGCTCCTTGAGATCTTATTCTCCCATTCAGCAGCACTTATACCAGACCTCCCTTGGTGCCAGCCCTGGGGGGAGATGCTGGAGCGCAGTGTGTGCTCACCCAGGGCAGCACCTTTCTCTTCTGGGCTGCCACAGCCAAAGCAGCGGTGATATTAGGGCCATGGGGGCTGTGCTCCTCACCCCCCACCCACCCCCCATCATGGATGGGATCGGACCCTGCAATGGGACCCCAAATCCTATGGGGCTGTGCCTGTGCTCAGGCTGCACAACTCCATGCCCTCGGATTTCGTGATGAAGTTAAGATAGTGAGGCTGTTGCTTGGGGTGGAAAGATGATTAACAGCCATCATCCCAATTAAGAGTTTCTAATTGGGATTAATTTGAGAAGTTAATTAAGCGTGGCAATCTCTTGCCTCCCAGATTTCTCTTACCAACCTGTTGCTCTCCAGCCCTCACACCACTGGGAGAGCACGGGGCACTTCGGGTGAGGACATCACTGCTGGGCTTCTCCATTAGCACTGCTTTTGGTGGCTGTGTATATAGAAATGATGCCCCAATGGCAATCAGGCACTGCTCCCTCCACCCCGCGCCCAGCAAGAAGCCTGCAGCTCTTCCTATTACTTTCCTCAACATCTCATGAAAATTAATTCCTGCAATTAATGGATTAAATCAACAACCCCCCACGCTCGGTGAGGCTGAGCAGATGCACAGAGCATGGCAAAGTGCATGGACATCACCTTCAGCAGGAAACAAGGACATGGGACGGGAAGTCAGGAGCAGATCAGATGGATGAGAACTGCAAAGCAACGCTCAGCAAAGCAAAACCCCAACTGACTGCACCTCCATGCAAGCTGCAAAGCCCCTACTTGTTTCTTAGAGATACCGTTGGATGCCTTGAATCCTCAGATGAAAGGAACTAAATTAGGGCAGGTTGCAGTTTCCTGCTTTCTGGCTTGTATTTACAGAAATTCTGAGAGATCTGGTTGCTCTATTTTCAAATAGGAGCCGAAAATAAGGACCTCCCTTTAATTTTTACCCCTTTCTGGAGGATTTGGTCCCATGGCTGGGGACACTCCATCCCCCACGTGGGTGCTGAGGCAGAAGCTGCATCCTCAGCAGTTCTGCTCCGTTTTGCCTGTGGATCATTGATATTTCTTTGCTTTCCTGGGGAATGGCATTGAATAGGCCCCTATCTGTCCTGAGAAAATATTGATCCAGAGTTTTAATGACTTTCTATTAACGAGCCACAATGGGTGTCATTGGGAAGGATGGCTCCATCTGATAAGAAAGGGAACACTCAGCTTTAAAAAGGGGCTTTCGCCCCCTCCACAAATTCAGCCAGGAAAAAGAAAGAAAACGAAAAAGAAAAAGAAAGAAAGGGGAAAAAAAGAGCCATAGGTTTCACTGCTCTTTTCACTCAGTTGCTCTGAGGACAGATGTTCAATTTGTTAACTTCCCTCAGGGCTCCGCTTTGCTGAAGGGATGAGGCAAGGAGAGAGGAGACCCAGTGCATTGGTGTATTTTGGGAAGTCTTTCTAAAAGGGCGAAAAACATCATAAGAAAAGCCTCCCAAAAAGGAAAAGAAGGCATGACACGGGGGAGACGGGACTCAATTAAAGCAAGACCTTGAAATACACGAGCCAGCAGTGCAGAGCGCGGGTCCATTAGGCATCAGTGTCAGGCGGCGTGCCGTGCTTAACGGAGCTGCGTGGCAGCTGAATCCATCACCTGGGGAAATAAACAACGCTGCTTACATCTTCAGCAGCTCCTTGATCTAGCGATAAACCCGTAAGGGGAAATAAATGGGCTTCTCTTTCCCGGACTGTCCACATCGGGATGCAATTTGCCGTTTCACCTGGTTGCTGATAAGCGGGGGATTGGGAGGGAAAAGCTGCTTAACGATTTCCTAATAAAGCTCCTGATAAATGGAGCGGCCCTATTCCCTCCGTCCCGGGGTGACTGATAGCCCAGACGGCTGCTCCACGCAGCTGGGCATTGCTGGACCAACAATGGGATGCTGTCTGGGGACACCTCATCCCAAAAATTGTCCTTGGCACCCATTTTGGCAAAAACATGGGCAACTGGGGCAAAACCCAAAGCTCCTCTTGAAGCCCAGTAGCCCACTGTATGGGGGAGAGGTGCCTGCAGCTGGGGGGAAATAAGGTAAATCACAGCACCCCAAAGCCACCCTGCTGCCCCCATGCTGCATTTAGGGTGAGCAGACCCATCCCCAGGAGCCAGGGCCACACCGACATCTCCATTGGCATTTCCAATTGTTTGATTTTATTCTCAGTCCTGACAGTTTTTCTTTTTCCCCCACCTCCCCCTCCCTGCTGGGGATTTATTCTTCATAATTAGCTGTGGTAATTAGAATCTCTTTCACGTGGCAGCGCTTCAGCTTCCCTTTGCATCTCTTCCACGCTCCTATGTGATAAAACATGAAATTAATGCCTGCGTCATGCTCAGGTCTCCCATCCTGACGGAAAGAAGTGCTGCCCAGGCTGCTGATAACCCAGAGCACTGCTGCAACCATCACCCGAATGGGGACCCCTGGATCACACCAGCTCCCCAACACGTCACTATTTATGGTGACAGCAACCAAAGTGAGTGAGCCAACTCCTATTTTAGCTTGCAGAGAACAGCCTTGACAGCGGTAATTGGGGCTGATGGCACCTGGCTGCTGGGAGGTGAAGGCTGGGTTAAAGCATCCCAGCAGAACCTGATGTACTGTAGTTGCTGCCTTGAGAGCTGTCCGGAGCCAGCTATGGGATCCTGCTCTTGGAATAAAGGTTTTGTTTGGTCCTTGTGGCACTGGGGGCTGAATGCCTGGGAGTGTTCTCCTTGCCATGTCCCCAGTGCCTGGCCTGTGCTGCCCCAGACCTGCAGCAGTGTGGGCAAGCTTTCGCACCAAGATAGAATCAGAATCATTAAATCTTTGAGGTTGGAAAGACCAATAACATCATGAGTCCAACCCCAACCCCTCCCCACCGTGCCCACTGACCACATCCCTCAGTGCCACATCTCCACAGCCCTGGAACACCTCCAGGGATGGTGACCTCCTTGATGCCAATGCACTACCAGAAGAAAAGTGCCAGGGAAAGGCACAAAGGATTGGTGTTCATCTCTGCAAAGAGAGGCTTCCACAGCTTTTATTTACACACACGCCTGCTGCAAGACACACAAATTACTTAATCAATCCTTTCCCTTGCCGGCGTCACCGGCTGTTTGGAGGCTGCCTGCACGACATTGAAGGTGACAAATGTCTCCTGGATAACAGCACTGGCTCTGGGCTGGGGGATGGCAAGAGCAGCCTGGTGCCAAAATGGGGCTGCACCCATCCTGCTGAGCCCCTGTGCTGTCACCCAGAGCCAGGTGGGGACAGTGCTCCCAGGTGACACCGTCAGGCTGGGATGAGGGGTTACTCCATGCATGGTACAAGTGCCCAGTCTGCAGCTCACAGCCGTGCTTTTACCCACTCCTGAGCAGCAGGAGGGCTGAGCACTGACCCTGCAGCACCGTTCCATAAGAACCCCCCAAACCCAACCAGCCTGTTCACCACAGGTCCCATTAAGCCAGGAAAGGAAACACAAGCAGCACCAAACACTTCTTTAAAAGGGGATTATGAGCTCAAAGAGAAGCTAAAGAAGTGAAGCTGCTGCATGGAGCTCGGCCTGGAGCTCACCTTCTCTCGCAGCTGGTTGGGAAGGCAGGGGCTGCAGTGCTGGGGGGATGCAGGCACAATGTTGCTGCTGCAGCTGCTCTGCCTTACAGCTGCCCCCACTTTCACTCCATGCCAGTAACATGCCAGCTGCTGCAGCACCTCCTCTTGCCTCAAACAAGGAGCAGCACCGTGCCACCACCTACACAATGGTGCACAGCACCCTGCACAACCCCGAGCCCAGCATCCCTCTGGAGCCCCACGCAGTGCTGCTCAACCCCAGCCTTGTGCTGCAGGCTGAGCCCCTGCTGCATGCATCCATTGCAACCACTGCCCTCAGGTTTTGCCCTCCCCAGCCAAGGAAGGGTCCCCCAGCACAGCCCAATAACTCCTCACGAGAAGGGCTGGGTGTTTTTTGTTCCCCTTTAATTCACCACTCATTCTGGGAAGGGGG
>JAOWBP010004377.1:3777675-3805788 GCA_028571105.1 Tragopan temminckii
GAGGCATTCAAGGCCAGGCTGGATGTGGCTCTGGGCAGCCTGGTCTGGTGTTTGGTGGCCCTGCACATAGCAGGGGGTTGAAACTAGATGGTCATTGTGGTCTTTTTCTACCCAGGCCATTCTATGTTGGCCCCAAGATGCTGGCCCCATTTGGTGTGGGTAGGCTCTACCCACCTATCCTGGTAGGTATTTCCTCATTTCTTAGGAATAAAAGACATTGGGGACAAGGACCCCCCAGTGGGTTGGTGCAATGAGAAGATCCTTCCTCCAGCCCCATCCCAGCCTGGGACCAGCAAACCAAGGGTGATCTCAAGCCCCCAAGAGTGACCCTGACTCCAGAACAAGCCATCATGGAACCACACCATGGAACCACACCACTGACCAAAGCCAGGGTGAGCACAGATTTTCTGTTTAAGGCAAAGAGCTGTATCTGCAACTGCTTCGGTGCTCCTGTCACAAGGAATATCAGCACCAGCTTCGGGCAGAGCAGCCGGGTCAGCCGCAGGGGAAACAAGCTACAGTTTTATCACTTTTATGGGCAATTTTACATGACACAGCAGATTGAGAAGATGGCAGGAATAGAAAGGCTCTCACCTCCGAGAGCTACCTCAATGAGATAAACAGGGCAGCGAGGAGACCCAGCCCTGGGGGACAGAGGTGGCTGCTTCCAATGGTAGCAAGTGGGAGAAGAGGAATTTTTAAGCCACTGAAGATGCCCAGGATGTTACAGAGATACAATAACAAACTCCACATTTGCTCACATACACTCTGTTTTTTTCCTCAGGCACCAGCAATGTGCTCAGCCCCACCACCTGCCAGCTCTCCCCAGCTTGCAGCATCCCTCGTGCTCCCAGCATCGAGTCAGTGTTTTTCCAGCAAAGCTTCTCTCTGTCCTGTTTACTTATCCTTCCTAAACATTTTTAACCGCTGATTTTAATATTCTAATCATGCAAATCCGGTTTGCAGCTCCTGGGCGGTGGGATTTTTTCCCCTTTCCTCCTTATTTAAACATCCTTTATTCGAGCTTTCATCATTTGCCAGTTAAGCCAACTAATTTTCTCCTAAGCCCAATTTCACTCATGGTTGGAGTGAGATTTCCATGATTTTCCCCACACCGTGTCCTATTAACGACGCTTGAAATTACGCAAATAGAACTGACGAGCACAAATGCTTCTTTCTCAGTGAGCATTTCTGAGAAATGCTCGACCCCAGCACTACACCTGGAGGAAACCCTCCCCGGTGGGACCTGCCTGCAGTGCTGCCCACATCCCATCCCCACAGCTCAGCTCAGCTCCCCCCACTCAGCTCCCCCCGGTGCTGGCAGATGCGAGCCCAGCTCCTCTCCGCCAGCTGCCTCCACCAGCTGTGCCCACTCCAGAATAAATCTAGAGCAGCTTCTTGTCCTGCTATTTTCCCCTTGTAAATACTTGAATCAACCAAGGGGACGCATTCCCTTCCTGAGCGTGGGGCAGGCTCTCTGAATTCAGATGATTGCAGGCTTATCTTTACATCCCATTGACCTATTTTCAAATTAACCCAAACTTTCCTTCCAGGATGGGTGGGAATGGCCTTAACTTGTGCCTGGGGAGGTTCAGGTTGGGTAGTAGGAAAAATTTCTTCTCTGACAAAGTGGTGATGCATTGGCACAGGCTGCCCACGGTGGTGGGGGAGTCATCATCCCTTGGTGTGTTCAAGAACCATGGAGATGTGGCACTGGGGCACGTGGTCAGTGGGCACAGAGGGGTTGGATTGGTAGTTGGACTGGATAACATTCTTGGTCTTTCCAACCTTAATGACTCTATGATTCAAAATTCAACAATACCCAGCTAAATCCTGCAGTGGTTAATAAGGTTATCATAACCTCTCCGTGATTAAAGCAGAACTTTCTGCAGTGGCACCAAAGCCAGCCAGCGAGTCCTCATTTGGCTACAAAATAAACATATTTCACGAAGGAGTGCAATTTAACAGCTCAGTAATTCGTGCTAATTTATGCACCTTCCTCCCCTACAGGATGAAGACCTCAGAGGTGGTGGAAATCCCTCCCCATCGCTCCTCACCCTCATCCCCACTCCTTGCCTGGCACATCTCTGAGCCACCCCTTGTTGCTGCTGGAATTAAAGGGGGTTAACTGGAGCTGACTGAAGTTAACTGGAGTTGACTGAACTTGACTTCCTGCATGGGAGAGACTGGAGGGAGGCAGGAAGGGATCTGGGCAAAGCCGAGCCCCAAAGATACACTGAGGGTGCAATGCCAAGCTAAATGAACCACAAGAATGACCTGCATTTGGAAACATGCTGGCAATGAGAATGGCTCTTTCCAGTTGGAAATTCAGCAATGAACGAAGAACATTCCTAGGAAAAATGAAAAACTGCCTGGGATGGGGAGCAGCAGGAGCTCTGGTGCTGGCAGTGCCTGGGCAGAGCCCACTGCCTCTTGCTACCCCAGCTCAACCACAGTACCCACAACCAGGGCCACTGCTGGCCGTCTGTGTTGGCAGCACTGCGTCTGCCAACTGCAGAGGGATGGTGATGCCTGCAGCCCGGGCTCCGCACTGGCTTTCATGCGAACAGATGCAAGACAGAAAGATGGCTTTTATCTGCCAGAAAATAATTAGAAATACCTTCAGCTGGACACCATTCGAATGGCCCTTTTTGCAGCCTGAGTACACCTCAGCGGCGGTGGAAAGCGCAGGAAAATAGCAGCTCTAATTATGTGTATGGCAGGCAGCGAGATGGGAGCTGCAGCTTCGGCTGCGGGATGTGGTTCTGGGGCTGAGCAAAGCCTGGTGCCACGCTGTGCCCCACGTGGGATGCCCCTGGCCTGCACCTCTGGGCTGGCAGCACGGAACGAGCACATGCCTAGAATTAAGTGCCTTGCCAAGGCCCATATTATAAGCCCAGGACTCGACACCAGAGCAATTAAGCTCCGAGAACACTTCGTAAAGCACTGACCCCACGAGGCATCAAATCCCGTTTTCTTCGACTTTCTGTCCTGCCTTATGAACAGTTAATTTCAAGGGGGCAATTTCAAAAGCACCTTTCAGCGTCTCCAAGATCGATGCTCCCCATCACTCCCATTCTCCAGCAATCCCTACATGCAGCCGGCGATGCTGACATGATGACAGCCACCGGTGCCCATCATCACATCGCATCCCATCACCAGCTGCATTTAGGATGGGGCTGGAGCCCACTGTGCCATGTCTGCAGGGTGGCTGGGGAGGCAGAGGCTCAGCTCCCTGCACCCATAGGCTCACGGTGCAGTGGTGTAGCCCAGTGCTGCTGCTCTTCTCATCGGGAGCCGGGGCACAGCCGTGTTCCAGCACAGCAAACAAGTGCCCAGCAATTCCTCATTACTGGGTAATGTCATGTGTTGCCTCTTGCCTCACATCAGGAGGCAGCTAACAAATTCACAGAAGAGGACAAACACCTGCACGTTGTTCAGCAGCTCTGGTAGGTCACAGTAGTGTCATTCACAGGTCTCGAATGAGTGCCTAAAAGCCAAAGCAGGAGATGTTATGTGTCCGTAATTCAGCTCTTTGGGAAGTGCTGAGCTACAGGATTTGCTCAACCAGGACAAACAGACAGAGAGTGCAACAGGAACACAGGGGTTAAGGGATGTGATGGAGACATGCAGCACACTGCCCATCAGGGAGGGGAGCAATGCACTAGGCTGGAACAGTGCATCTACTTTCAGACCCAGCCCTCCAACTGCTGCCTTCCTGCACAGGGACTTCCTCCTGCCTGCCTGATCCCCAGGCCTAATCCTGACCACTGCCAAGCACTGCTGCATTACAATCAATACACACACCAATAATGAACAGCTGCTCATAGGTAACTATTGGCTGAAGCACGCGCACACAAACCTTTTAGCAATCCCTTGCCAATGATCAATACGTGTATAAAAATCAGCTCAGAAATGCAAAGAGACAAACCAGGAGAGAGGTTATTTCACGCTGAATAATTCACGGGTACCGATGCAAGGCCGTGCTGGGCAGGAGCATTTACAACTCCGAGCTGCAAAGCGAGCAGGGGTTACCAAAGAGAAATGCACAAAATGCAGAATCAACATTTCACATTTATGGAGCACAGCATCTCCAAACCAGACTGCTGGCTGCAGGCTGAGCTGCTGATTGCATCCCAGGCTCTCTGCACACCCGCAGCAGTGAAGCCCCCGTTGGGCTTTGGCTAAGCATACGAGATTAATGGTAGCACAGCTCGTTATTAACCACGCTTGTTCAGCTAAGTCTCCTGCTTGCTCCTGTGGTGTAAGGGCTTATCTCTGCTCTGCTCTGAGCCACACTGCCCCACTGCAGGGATGTTTCTGAAAGGTCAGCAATAAAAAGACAGATGCACCAACTCTGCTCAGCACCCCACAAAGGGACCCCTGCATCCACCAGAGGGGCAGGACTTCCTCCAGACCCAGACAAGACCAGGATCCCTATCCCAGGGCAATGCAGGGGCTCCTTCCCCTCATTAAACCACCACCATGAGGCTCTCCAGCAAAAAACACAAACGAGAACCACACAACAACAAGAACACCCTGCCAGCCCTTAACTTCACCCATCCTTGAGCACAGGGACATTATTCAGTGTGTCAGTCCAACCCAGCATGGGGCACAGCATGGAGATGGCTGTGATGCATTCCTGTGCCTCTCTGAGAAGCTGCATGAGGACCAGGATTATAATTTTTTTAGTTAATTAGTCGGGAGCTAACTCTGTTCATTAATTCTGAATGCTGCAGGGGCTGGGTCGGATTTTTTCATTGTGGTTTTTTTTCTTTCTCTCCAAGATCGCTGTTGGTTTTTCTCACTCCCTTTCCAGCACAGCTCATTATGCAGCAGAGCTGGCTTAAGCATCACCCAAAATCTTAGTGGCCCACAGGGCAAATTTGGGCTGTTCTCCATTCACAAGCCGCCCTCTCCAGCATTTTTGTTGGCACTTGCCCTCCAGCTCACAACCCCAGCAGCAGCTGAGGAGAGCTTTGTGATGCCATTGGCACCACCAGCCCAGCCAGAACTCAGCATGCAGAGAGCCCAGGTGTCTCGTACACAGTTAGCATCTCCTTTCTACCTTTTCTGCTGAATATTTTTCTCTCTTGAAGCCCACACAAGTGCTTTGAGTGGCTGGGTGCAGCCATCTGCTTGCACTTGCTCTGCATCTCCATATGCCACACTGCAGAAGTGTCCCAGCAATGGCCAATTCCCACCCAGGTCACACTGCAGCCACCACCCTGCAAGGGACGGGGGTTATTTCTGGCAGCCTTATTCAGCCACCGAGCAGGAAGGGTGGGAGGGGAGGAAGGAAGGAAAGAGCACAGCCACTGCTCACACAACACCGGGGGAGAGATGGGGGCTGAGCACCCTCTATGGCACTGACCCATAGGACAGCTGAGTCATGGGGCCATGTGTTCCTGCAGAGAGCATCACTGGGGAGCAGGGGACAGAGGGGACACAGGGGATGCTGTGTGCTGCCAGTGATGCACCGGTAACGCTCAGATCCAGCACCACGACTACAGGGCAAAGCCTTGCCCTAACAACCTGCACCATGCCTTGGTTTCATAGGGTTGGAAGGGACCCACGGCACCAACCTCTGCAGCTCCTTCAGTGAGACTGTCACCTTCAGGCTGTGTCCCAGCAGGAAAAGGGCAGCCAGGATGTCGGCCCACTGCACCATCTCGCCCAGGGGCCCCCCCTTCAGCACCCGTGGGCTGAAGACGTCCCCTGACTCCTCCGTCAGGAAGCCGATGTGAATCAGGATCTGCAGAGAGAGGGACAACAAGCTGCTGACAGCCAAAAATGACTGCTGGTCCCTTTCCACTTCTGCAGGCTGAAATTACTCAGGGAAACCATTCGGGTGTAAGGACAAGCGGTCTATGTCCAATTAGCAAAGATCCAATATTCAGTGTCTGGCTCTATCTTCAGACATGGCCCATTTTCCCCATGTACACTGGGGTCTGTCCATGGACGCAGAGCACATCTCCCTGTAGAAAGGGGCTTAGGGGGCAGCAGGAAATGCCTCCAGCATCTGCAAGGAGACGTGCCGCCCCATGCCCCACTCACTGCCAGTGCCAACTCAGGGATGGACGCCTCCTGCTGACCAGGACCCAGCTCCAAAGTCCTGCCCAGCTCCCAGCTGTGTCCTGAGCCATGGCCATGACCACTCCACTGATAACACAGCCCAGACCCCACAGATCTGCTGCTCCCATTTCCCCATGTCCTCATCCCCACATCAACCCCGCCATGCAATTGGCTCCTACGTGTTTTTGGTCCCCCTGCCGTCCCTTCAGCTTCTGCTCGAGGCGTCGGGCTGCCCGCAGCCACTGCTGGGCCAGGTGCCGGATCCTCTTCTTCATGAAGCTGAGGGACTCCTTGCCCGTGCCCACCAGATCCAGCAATGGGGCCAGGTCGCTGCGGAAAGCTGCCTGCAGGAACGGAGCGCTGCTGATTGCTATCAGGCATCACAGAATCACATAACCATGAGATATCCCACGGTGGAAGGCACCCATGAGGAGCACTGAGCCCAACGCAACGACTACCCAAAACTCAACCCTAAGTCTGAGAGCATTGTCCAGCGCTTCCAAAGCTCCAGCAGCTCGGGGCAATGCCTGCTGCCCTGGGGAGCTGCTCCATGCCCACCGCCCTCTAGTGCAGAAACTTCTCTTAACATCCGATCTGAGTGCTTGTAATAAAATCGCTATTAGGGTCCATTAGAGAGGGCTGGTTTCACTTGGATGTTTTCCAAACTAGTGCCTCTTGTGGCATCCCAGGTGGGAGAGCACCTGCATGTGACATCAAGATGGGTGCTGGGGGTCTGCTGGCACCACTGCCTCGGGGACACCACTGTCACAGCCCCGACCCCATTGCTACCCCATGGACCCTACCTGGGCGCGGGGCAGTGGTGGAAGGGACGGTGCAGCCGTCTGGTTCCTCCAGGGCAGGGGAGGGCAGAACCACTCAACTTCACTGAGGTAGATGAGGAAGGAGCACTCGGTGCCATCCACGCCAAAAAATGCATAGCAGGGGTCGGAAGTCCACCTGGCCCTCATCCACTGCAAAGGGACAAAGGAACACAAATGGGGCTCATCCACAGCTCCCACATCCAGAGCTGTCCCTGAGGTGGTTCCAGGTGCAGAACAGCCGCTGATTGCAGCCCCCATTCATCACCCCCCGACCAGCCTGTAGTTAATTCAACAAATCTACTCAGAGGCAGCTCGCTGTGCCCACTATGTAAAATGCACCAATCACCCAGACAGGAGATCGAATTATAGCCTTCGACAATTAAATTACATTCCAAATTAACTCCAATTGTGGATAGAAAGGATGCCCAGCACTAGGGGATGAGGAAAATCCAGTGCCCCAGTCCAGTGTTGCTTCAATGCTTCAGCATCCTTTCAGGTAGAATCAACCCAGAGCTGGAAGCAGGAGGCTGGGAAGGGAGGGGAGAGGGGAAATGCTTTTAATTAGCCCACGTAAATATGCTCTCTGACAAAAAGATCACACTGAAGGCCAAACGCCAGGCTGTGTGCAGGTGTGGGGAGCATGCAGTGTCAGCCAGGACACTGCGTCAGCAATGAAGGTCCTTGCCACCATAACACGATGCGCTCCTGTGCCACGCTGAGATTATTCCCCAGACACCAGCCGTGCTCCAGATATTTAAAGAAGATACGACAGCGCTTCCTCCTCACCGTGCTTCTGTCATTAAATACAGAAAGTATGGGCAGGGAGAGGCAGACTCACAGATCTGGTTCTGCTGCTGCCTGCAAAGCTGCGGGCACAGCCCCACACCTCCCCGTGGCTTCATGGCAATTGGGCACGTGGGGAGCTGCAACTCACCTCCACCTTCCCAGCGCAGTCAGGGTACTTGGGGTCCCTGGGCACCTCGCACTGGTCCCTCCTGCCATCCCCCACTGCAGAGAGACAAGGTAGGTAGCGGGTGCCAACACAAGGAACGGATGGGGCTGGAAGAGCTGGGCACCTGAGGACAACACTCACTTTTTGCATTCATGAGGCTATTCCGGAGAATCTGGTCTACTTTTATTGCGATGTCTGAGACGTTTTGAGCTATAGCTTGGATTCTCTCCATCAAACCGGCCACTGGCTGGAACCTGGGAAGAAAGCAGAGAGACCCTGCAAACATCCTGAAAATCCAGGCTTGCAGAGCTGGGCTGTAGGCTGCAACACGGCAGTGCCTCATTCAGCAGAGAGCTTTGAACAGTTCTGACTTTAAAACGGCATAAAACAGTTTTTCTGCTATTTTTTGCAGCGTGCTCATAAACAGCAATACATCTCTGCATTTTACATCGGGAACTGCTAAATATGCTGGCGAAATCTGTTTGCGTTATTTCAGACGTGCTATGCTTGAAAATCCTCCGCTGTGATTATTGGCCTTGCAGCGCACGCAGGAAGACACGGGGAGTTAAAAAAAAGGAGAAAGAACCAAAAATTGAGCAAAAGGATGACAAAAATAGCAACAGGCAAAGAAAGCCCTGAGAATCACAAACAACATGCATGGATGGCCTGAAGTCCGATCCCACTGACAATGAGCAGACTTCCACACCCAGTGGTGAGGGCTATGGGGCAAGGGGAGATGACAGGGACAGGGAGACCTGCAGTAGAGCCCAAGCTGGCACTGAGCTCCATATCGTGGCCCCATAGAGCTCATGGGCACCACCCCAGTGTGGTCAGAGACCCAACCCCACTGGCTTGAATGGCTGCACATGGCAGCTATTGAACCGCCGCTCGCGATCAATCCCAGCTGTGTAAACAGCACCATTACCCTCCACACATCTCATGGCACAGACAGCAGCACGAGTGACAGAGCACGGCAGAGATGCCTGATGTCAATTAAAACCTGGTGTCAGGTATAAAAAGGGCAGAGAATCCAATCCGTGAGCAGCAGTGCCACACTCGACAAAGAGAGATTTCCACCTCCAGTGCTCCACTTGCCATTTCCACTGCAAACGATGCCTTGATGAGCGCCGTTATCACAGCAAATAATTTCCCCTTCTGCAGTGGCTGGGTCATGGATTTTTGTAGCTGCTGCTGGGATCATTATAATACAAGGAGATGTCATAAGCAGTGAGCAGAACCAAAAGGGCTACCTTGAATACCGCTGGCACAAAAATATGTGCTGATATCAGGTCCTTCCCTCTGAAGTTTTATGTTTGTTCTCCAGCAGATCACTGAAGCTGAAGGCTGCGATTTAAAGTACCTCTGTCCTCAAGGCTAAAAAAATCCTGGGTTTATGAACCAATACTGCTCCGGCTGTTGATTTAAGGTCCATTCTCCAGCAGCAAGAAGCCCACATTTTTCCTCCTGGCATGGTTTATGTTCATCGATACTCAACCTGCATACCTCCACGGGGAACCACATATCTTAGGCTTTTAAGAAATAATAAATGCAGAGGACGCCATTGCCCCCAAGTAACTTTCAACCTTTTGCAGAGAAGAAAGCCCAGGTCTCCTGTCAGCTGCTGTAACAGGAAGAATCCTTGTGAGACCCTGGTAAAACACAGGCACAGAAATGACCTGTGACAAGCTTAGCTTGTGAGCACAGCTTCAGTCTGAGGGTTGAGCCAGCCCTGAAAGCTCCTAAATCCCTCTTTTCTGCAGGTCTTCATCCACCAGGAAGCAGCAGTCAGATCACTGTACATGTCTGTAGGGACCAAGAAAAGGCTGGGATGGGCAGGATAGGAGCAAACTCAAGAATTACTGAATTTAGAGTCAACAAGCCCAACCTTCTTAAACAGAACAGGGATGTTGGCTTCGTGTAAATGCTTCCCATGCTTCCCCAGCACTCACAGGAGTGCAAGAGGATGGGAACAGATACAACTTCTACCTCCACCTAGAAGCCACCCCAAGCCCTGATAGGCTCTAAATCAGCTTGCAAACAGTCAAGAATTTGGTGAATCCCAAAGGGATTGCAGAGGAATTGGACTAGATGAGCTCTAAAAGTCCCTTCCAACACAAATGATTCTATGAAAGGTTGAATGTCTTCATTCCATCCTCAATCGTGAGATCCCCCAGGGCTGAGAATTGGCAGACGCATTCATGTGAGATCAGGACTGTCCAAACCCAAGGCTTTCTCTGGGCTCATCCTCACAACCAGCCTGCATCCTGCCGGTTCCCAAGACTTATCCTGGCATTTATGTCAGCCTGCCCGGCTCCTGTATGATACAGCTGTTCCCTGAACACAAAGGCTTCAAGGCAGAGCCCTTTGATATTAAATGGGTGTTTGATCACGGCGTGCAAGCAGCACTTCTAGTTCTCTTGAACAAGACATCCATGTCACGTTCAGCTTCCCATAAAGTGCAGAAGGCTTACCTAAGAGGAAACGAGAACTGAAACGACCTGGATCAAGAAAGGGAATATTTCCTTCCCTTCAGCTATTTTGGAGTTGAAATGTCCAGCACAGTTCTTGGCGTCTTTCATATGTTAAAAGGAAGAAATAATCATAGAAAACACTGAAAACAGGGAGCCACGCTCCACCTCCCACCCATCACATGCTTACCACTTTCATTACCCAAACCAGCTTTCTCCAGCATTGGAGCAGGGGGTTCCATGCACCGGTGCTACAGGGCTGCAGCTCCAGCAGCACATTTCATTGAATGCATTAATGAGACGACAAGGAGGTTAAGTAGAAGTTATATCAACTATCATTAAAGTGATTTGTCTCCTGAGCAGAGGACAAGGAAATAAGACAGCTAAAAGCAAAAGCTCAAACGCAAGAAGGTTTTCCTGGAGCTCATCAGAATCTGATGCCTTACTCCTAGTAACTGGAGAAGGACAAGATGAGGGGCCCATTCTGCTAAATGACAGCTAAGCAGGATGGAGAGATTGTTTATCATCCAAAAACACCACAGCAAAGCACCAGCATGGTGAAACCCAGAGCTTGCCCCCAGCCATCCCTTGCACAGAGCCCTTTCTCTCCTTGCTGCTTTTTGATTGTTCCTATAGCGACAATATAAATGCCACCAAAATACACGGGGACTATGCCAGCATTGAAACTATAGTAAATTGCTATAGGTTTTCTGGAACAAATTTTTCCCTAGGAACTTAAAACCATTTACTACAGCAAATACAGTACTTTTACTCCTAACCATCAATATTGATTTCATCTTTATTATTTTCAGATTTATACTTCCCCACGTTGATTACGATTCAGATCACGCTGTGGCTTATAATGCACTGTATACAGTATTCATCTCATTCCAAAAACTGCTATTAAGACGTATCTTTCCCCACAGGCGGATCATTTGCCACATAACGCAGCCAGAGGTTGAGTTTTCCTTTCCTTTTTCATACATTAATTTGCTCCCCTTCGCTTTGCCTTTCGCCCCCAGCCACGCCGCACCAACTCAGCCTCAGCCTGGTTATCCCTTTACAAAGCACCACGCTTTTATTGCCTTTTATAAAAAGCAGCATTAGGAAAAGACAAATCTCCTCCTATTTGTGTGTTGTCTCCATAATACAAACCCTAAGCATGTTTGTTTGCTCTTCTTATATTTCTTCCGATCGCTGTTTGAGAGAGCGATGCGGATGGAGAAGAGCAGGAGTTTGGAAGATAACACATCCACATCCCAGCACTCATGCAGAGCCCTTCACCAAAGGGCTTTGCTTGCTCAGGATGATATCTGTGCTGCCATTTGCCACTTTGCAATCACAGGATCATTAAGGTTGGAATGGCCTAAGACCATCCAGTCCAATCGCCCACCTACCTCTAACACTGCCCACGTCCCTCAGTGCCACATCTCCATGGTTCCTGAGTACCTCCAGGGATGGGGACTCCACCACCCCCCTGGGCAGCTGTGCCACTGCATCATGCTCTTACAGAGAATATGTAAAGATGTTGTTGCCCAAAGACACGAAGCAGAACAGCAATCCTTTGCTCTCTGTGAATTCATATGGGGCAAACAACCTGGGGAATGCATTTTGGGACAGGAGAGCTCCATGGGAACTCATTTGAAGCAAATGTTGGGTGTCGCAGGAGCAGAGCTGAGCTACATCCAAGCAAACTGCAGAAAGGAAACCACGCACGTGGCCAGCCCCAGCTGTCCGAATGACAGATCGAGTCATAAATACCGGGGCATTTTACACGCTGAAGTATTTCAATTTATTTTATTTTCCATTTACGGCGGTTGATGTTGCTCACAAAAAATGCATTTAAAGGGCCAGACCCCGAGTGAGCTGCAGCCCTCGAGAAGCCTCTGTCATTTCAGCAGTGAATTGCACGAAAAATAAGATCCCTTGGCAAGAGAACAAGTCACAGCCAGAATCACAGACCTGCCGGGAGCAGCTCGCACGTACTCCAACACATTGACCAGTTCCAGTACCACAGACCTGCAACTTGCACCTGCTCCAACACAAGCAGAACTTGCCAGCAGCCAAAACTGTTGATTAAAATGTTCTAAAAACGCTGTAAGATGCTGAGAGGTCCTTCCCAAGCAGATTATGGGGCTGCAGCCATAAGCCCAAGCCTTGTTTTCTTGGAATCATAGAATCCCAGAACGGTTTGGGTCGGAAGAGACCTCAACCACCATCCAGTTCCAACCCTCCTGCTGCAGGCCTAGCTGCCAACCTCTAGACCATGTACCAGATCAGGTTTCCCAGAGCCCTATCCAACCTGGCCTTGGGCACCTCCAGGGATGGGGTACCATGAGCAGAACAGAGCCCTAAGCACAGGCAGCAGCAGCTTCTGTTCCTGGGAACATGAAGGGTTACGGCTCAGTCATTTCAATGTCTGTTAATCTTTACTTGATTGGAGCATAAATCAGCTACATGTGCCTCCATACCCGGACAGTCTGATGCCTGCAGGCTGCTGGGAAGAGCCTTTGGTGAGCCCAGGAGGCTTCACCATTCCTCCATGGAAGCTGCCTTCAAGTCAGTCCCAAAACACCCAGTTTTGCCCACACACCATTCTCCAAGATCCATGCTGTGGGCACCAATGGAGGATGCACTCAAATTCTATGGGTGGCTGGCTTGCCCTCAGCACCCAAGCACAGCCCAGAGCCGCTTGCCCTTCACGTGTTAAGGCACCAAACCACCCCTTCTGCAAAGCAATAAGGCAGCCCCAAGAGCATCGCTGCTTCGGGGCGCAAAGGCCCAAAAACAGCAGAAAGCAAAGCCTGCTGAGGAAGTGGCCGCAGCAAACCTGGAGGTGCTGGAGAGATGCAAGCACAGGGGTGATAAGAGAGAGGACCTGGGTGCTGCTGGGGTCCCCACCATCAGCAGCAGTATCACTGAAGCAGCTCCTTAATGGCAGCAATTTGGGGAGCTGGGTTGCAGGAGCATCACCCGCTTGGAGTCATACTGTGAGACTTCTGATTTCCAGGGGAATATGGAGTTGTGTAACAATTATAAGAACAAATACTTGAAGCGCGTGGAAATTAACTGAGCCTCGGCAGTAATTAAGCCTGAAGATTAATCAGCCATTAGTAAATAACAGCCTGAATGTTACCCACTACACAGGGCCAGTGGATGAGAAGGGCAGCAGGGCAGACCCCCACCCAGGGCCCCGCTGTCACCTCCCACTTGAGAACAGCCCCAGCACCCAGACCTGGGCTCCTGTGAGCCCCCAGCTCCCGAGTCCAGCTGAGATCAGCCCCTGCACAGCCCCTCCATCTCTCCCTAGGTTCTTTCCAGCCAGGCACCAGCGCTCTCACCGTGTGCTAATATTTCCCCTGCCCAGCAAACGGCTCTCCTGGAGGCTTCCATAAGTACTTCTCATTTCCTGCCCTCTGATGATTTATGAGGGTTGCATTCAATTAACAGTAGTATTGATTTTCCTGCAGCTGACTGGCAGCCTGCTCGTGCTCGTTGGGAAATTCATCGCTTACCTTCCTGCATGGGCAGGGAGCAGGAAAGGCTGGAAAAGGCATTCAGCAAAATTCAGCAGAATTCAACAAAATCCAGTAGATTCTGCAGCTCGTGCCTCCTATCCCAGAGTGACAAACCAGGGGCCTTCCCAAAATAATCTTGGTCACCTCATCTAAAGAGGATGTTGGACACCTGAGTCTATCCAAAGTCGTCCCTGAAGCATTGCAGGAGATGGATTTGACACACGTGAGTGCCTATAGACAGCACCTATGGGGCAACAAGCAAAGCTTCAGGTGACTTCAGCCATGAAAAACCCTGCAGTCACTTCCAGCTGCGTTGCTCCTGACAGCTGAGCAGATTTCCAAGGCTGTTAATTAATTATACCTCGCTTATTTGAATTCCTCTATGCTCTTTCTGGATAGAAAGCCATCCCTGCAAGACTGACATGGGGGCACTGGGAGCATGGAACGTGCTGGAGGCTGTGCTGCTGGTTGATGATCTCGAGGTCTTTTCCAACTCCAATGGTTCTATGATCCCACAGATAATCTCGAGCATCTTTTCCAAACTCAATGGTTCTGTGATCCCATGGATGACCTTGAGGATCTTCTCCAACCTTAGTGACCCAATGATTCTATAGACTTGAGGGTTTTTTCCAACGTCAGTGATTCTATGACTCCATAAAGCGCAGAGGAGCTTTGGCTCATTCCTACCCAGGAGGTGCCCCCACCTTCACTGGTTTTATGGAGATCCAACACAGCAGGAGAGCCCCTGGTAGAATCAGGACAGATCCCACTGCTGCTCAGGGGGAGTCGCAGGAGCCTATGCTGAGCAGAGGAGGACACAATTGTGGCAGCCGTGCTAACCAGAGGGGCTTTAAAGAATTAAATCCTTTTGAAATTATCACCCTTTAATTGTATTATCGTTCGCTGACAGCTTCAAGTCGGTCACTGGAGATCAAAGGAGGGTGTTTGTAAATGCTGCTGGGACCATCAGCCCCACCACGATGCCTTCATCTGCAGACACAGAACGCAAATTCAGCCACAACATGGGCTGGATGACAATGCAGGAAAATGACTGTACGGTACAAACGGCTCCATGCAGCAGCTCAGCTCGATGGAGATGCTCATGGGGCTCGGAGCATGGGACTGCTTCCAAGTGTGTTTGTAGCATGCACACAGCCTCGTTCGTTTGCTCGGGTTCATCTCACTGCTTTTGTCGTTTGGGATGCTCTCAAGGGGAAATGTGTAAGGAGCAAAAGGTGGTGAGCTGGAAGAAGTTGATCCTGCCAAGGACTACTCTGCTCCTGAAAATTAAGGGATCTGTAATTTCAGCCGCTCAGTGCCATCTCAGCACAGCTACAAAATCCAGAGGATGCTTCCATGCACTCCATGCTCTGCAATCCCTCTCAGGCTCAGCAGGATCAGCAGGATCTGTGCCCCTCAGCACAGACAGGGCCACCACGTGGCACCAAGGGCCACGATTCCCTTTGAGAAGGCCAAGACCCCCCTGTGACGAGCAGTTCCTCGGGGCTGCTGCCACCCAATGTGAGATTTCCCTGCAACGCGACCGCTGCCAGCTCATATAAATGCTTTTAAGTTCATCTCTGATGTACAGAAATTATTACAACCTGGAATTAATGGTTCTTTTAATGAGAAATTTGCCCAGAACATCACCAAATGAGAGCGAGCGCCTTGCAGTCTAGCAGCCACGTCCCTTCCTCTCCAGGATTACTGCTGGTGCATGTGGCTAACACGCAGCCTCGCAACAATAAAATCCCCAGCACCTGCCATTACAGAGGCAAATTATATTTTTCAGTGGTTAAAATTACATTACTTAAAAGGCAAAGCCATGCACTCCCAGGCTTCCTGCACAGCTTTAATTCGTGTGTGCACTCAGTTCAGAGCAGCACAGCCTTTAATTACAGGCTCTCTTACTATATTTTCTATTATAGGTGCAGAAGAGGCTCATAAGAAAAGCAGTGGGGAGAGAAATGGAAGGGATCGTGAGGACAGGGAGATGCAGAAACCCTCAGTGGTGACAAGGCAGTGGGGACCACTGCACACCCAATGGGTCACCCACAACTCCGTCCGAGCAAAATCAACAGCACCGGGTGGAAGATGAGGGCCAGCAAGGTTGGGATTTCCCAGTCCCACTCCAAGGTGCTGGGCATGGCACCCCCATGTGGGGCATGGAACCCCCCAAGTTCATGATTTTGGAGACAGCAGCGGTACATGGGGGCATCAGTGCCTCCAACTGACCTGTCCAGAGGGAAGAGTGCCTCGTTCCCTTTGTGGATATCAGTGCCATTCTCCAGTCTGGCCAGGATGTCCATCCTCTTCATCAGCAGCTCCAGCATGTCGCTCATCCGCCGCAGCACCCCTCGGGACTCCAGAGCACCCATCACTGTGGGGCACAGAGAACAAAAGGGACACAGTCACAGCCAGGCGCCGCCGAGGGGACTGAGCTGGGTGCTGAAGCAGAGTCTCTGCAAAGCTCAGCCCCAAAGCTGCCCTCACTGCGCTCCCCAGCCCCGGCCACAGTGCTTCAGGGACCACACGGTGCCCTGCTGTCCCCTCCCAGCTTTGCAGCACCATACCTGCTGTCCTGCCCAAGGTGCAGAGCTCAGACTGAGCCCTGCTGCACCTGAATTTGGCTGCAGGCAATAGAGCCCTGTTTGTGCATCGCAGCTCAGCCAACTCCCAGCAGGGCAGCCCTGGGTCCCAGCCCCATTTCACATTCTGCTGGCACAGCTCGTTTTGCTGTCGTACTGGCAGCTGAGTTTCCTGAGCCCCATACCTGCCGCTGGCAGGCTTCTGGTTTGATCTTCAGCATAATGCCAGTCAGCCCAGAGCCAAGCAATGGAAAGTAAAGCTCCTGTTTCATCTCAGCGCCATTCATTTCATGTTAGTAATAACTTAATCAGCACATAATCCCCCAAACTTCTCTCATTTTGCTTATCTCTGCCATTCCGTTCAGATAAGCTTTGCAAAGGGCAGTACACATTGCAGTTATGAAGCAGCAGGGGATGTGCAGGCAGCGTGGAGACACATGGACACCCCATAGCATTGGGAATGGGGCAACTCTGGGGCAGCACAAACTGTGTGCATGGCAAGAAGTCAGGGACTTCTGCTTGAATCTCTGGATGCCTGAGGTGCTGGCCAGGCTGGGGGACACAGGAGCCCTGTTTGTCTATCCCAGTGCTCAAGCTAGGGTGCAGCCCTCTGGGCAGAACATGAGCCCCAGCCTTTCCCATTAAGAAGCAGAACTGCTAACAAAGATGAAATTTAAAGATGTTGCGGGGGACAGAGGTGGAAACTCAGATGCTGGAGTTCAATTTGCACTGGCCAAGTGCATCTCCAAACACAGCCCAAACACAGAGCCAACAAAAATGTAACAGCTGGGAGAGGGGATTAAGCCAGAAAATGTATCGGGAGCCCACAGCTATGCCGTGCTGTTGGGAAGGAGCGAGGACAGAGCCTGGAAAGGGAGTGAAGATGATTTACAGCCACCGAGCCGGGCTGCTGCCCCAGTTTGCAGCCAGACTGCATCGGTTTAATTAAGGATGCTTGTTTAGTGGTGCTCCTCGTTTGAAATTCAAATGGCTGCTCGTACAGCCCTGGCACAGAAGCAGCTCTGCCCCTTATTAAAGCACAGAACCTGGAAAAGCCCTTCCCGAGGGGCACTCACATCCCCAGGGGCTCCCCAAGGAGAATTCCCACATCCTTCCTCCACATCTCAGCACTCCTTCTTCCACATCCCAATGCTCCTTCCTCCACATCCCAACGCTCCTTCCCTGGCATCCCAAAGCTGCTGCTGGGGAGTGGAGTTCTCCCACCAGGCAGCACATCCCCTGCCCAAAAGCAGCAGTCCCAGCACGTGTTCCCCCAACCAAGCCCTCCCCTGGCTCTTGGGGATGAAGCTGAAGCTCTTCCCCACCAACCCCTCTCTTTTTCCGTTGTTGTCCTTTTTGTTGTTGTTGTTCCAGGAGCTTAAGGAGGATAACAAGAACAATCTGACACTTTTGGCAACGATTATTACATCTCTTGGAAAGTGTGCCTCATTAAAACCCAAAAGAAAGGAGGAAAAGTGCTGAAGCGACTCTTTTAAACACGCAGGAGCTGGGATGGATTTGTTAACCTATGGCAGAGCGCTGCATCTGGGGGGAGCCACGCAGCCCCAGAAGTGGATCTGCAGCCTTGAAGCCATGATGAAGAGCATGGCAGGAGGCAAGAGAACCCAAAACCCCTCTCAGCAGCACAAACCCCTGCAAAACAAGCCTGGCAAGCGACTTTTCTCAGCAAAACAAAAGCAAAATACAAAAGGACAAATATTCTAATTACCCCTGATAATCAGCTATGATGGGAAAGAAAACACAAGGAAAACTGCTCAACGGATTAATTGGAGTTTGCTAAAGTATGACAGCTCCTGACAGCTCTCTGAGCGGCAGGCACTCTTTAAAGGCAATCACCGAACCTGACAGAGGTTTTCATAGCGGCACTATGAAATAATGATTGCAATCAATCATATCTTACTGGATTTCGTGAGACATGCTGGTAAACACAGCGAAGGGAGGAGAATTATTTATGGTGCTTCAGAAGAGCATACAGCTAAGTAATTGGATGAAATCAGGGGAGGAAAAGAAAGCATCCCCTCAGGGCGATGGCTATTGGAAGAAGAAAGAGTTTCTCTGCAGAAGCGGTGGAACAGTCAACAGCCAACGCGTCGGGATGTGGATGGAAGAAAAAAAGTGTTTCTCTGCAGAACTGATGGAACAGCCAACGTGTCGAGATGTGGATTGGTCCTTTCCCAGCCGTGCTGAGGAAACTGAGGCACATCTGAGCCCACCTCCCTGCTCTGAAGGCATCCCCTGCCGTTGAGAATGCAATTTGACAATATATCCTTGCTGTTTGTAACATGGCTGATTTGTTGTGGATTTTTTTCCCTCCTTCTCAGACATAAGTCACATCCCTGCCTGGCTGTCTCACTACAGCTGAACGCTCCGCTACAAGCAGGGAATTTGCTCAGCGATGCTGAGATATTACTTACATCCACTGAAAATACCAGCTGAATTAATTTCAATCTAAAGCATCATTTGCTCAGCTTTGTTTTTCTCCTTTAAAGGACAACTGGAGGCTACTTAAACTCCTCAAAAGGACAAGGTGGATTGCAAGGAAGGAGCAGCTGCTCCCCCGGCTGATCAGCAGAGCCCAACCTTCAGCTCCGCACCGTCCCGAGGGATGGAGGTGCGCCGGGACGGGCGCTGGCCATGGTGCTGATCTGAAAGCACGAACCCACCGCACACCTCGATTTACTCAAGCTATTGATTTTGGTTCAAGCAGATTAAAAGAGGAAAGCAACTTGCCAAGGGCTCCTGCTAGACCTGGAACGTAATCCATTGCAACCACAGCACGGAAATTCTGCGCTAGCTGGCACCAGTTGAGCCCCAGGGCAGACCAGAGCCACCTCTGGTCTGCAGCCCTAGGGAGGAACACTGTCATAGAAAGGCTTAGGCTGGAAGGGAACTTAAAGATCATCTAGTCTAGTGTTTAGAGAAGGAGACTCTTGATCAGAGAGTGTAGAAATAGGAAAAGGGGTAATAGCTTTAAACTAAAGGTGGGGAGATTCAGATTACATATGAGGCGGATATCACAGCGAGGCGCTGGCACTGCTGCCCAGAGAGGCTGTGGGTGCCCCATCCCTGGAGGTGCCTGAAGCCAAGTTGGATGCACTTTGGGCAACCTAGTCTATGGGAGGTAGCCCTGCCCACAGCAGGGGTTTCAACTGGGTGGTATATAAGGATGCTTTCAACCAAACCATGCTGTGGTCCCTTCATCACCCACTCTGGCCAGACCCCTTGAGTCACCAGCATGGGCACACCAAGCAATCACTGCCATCTGCAAACCCACTGACATCCTCTAAACTATGCAGAAGAAAACATAGACCAGTTCAGCCATTGTAAAAAGCACAAGGAGCCACACAACAGCATTCATGCCAACGACAGAGAATTCAGCAGTCTTGCTCCTGCCAGCAGTCGGCAGGGAACTGGCTGCCCCATAATCAGCAAATTAAGCAGTCTTAAGTCAGCAGGGGAGAGCTGATGAAGGAGATGATATTAGCTGGGCAGCACACAATTTATCCCCTTGGATTTATCCATCCCTTCGCATGCTGTGGTGCAATCAGCACTAACTGCACAGCACTGGGAATGCCACATTCTGGCAGGGCCAGGCACTGCCACCTGCTCACCTCTGTCCCCCAACCCCACTGCACAGAAAAGTGTCACTGCAGCCCAATGCTATGTGCACCTCTATGCTCTGTATTTCAGTACAAATAAGGAAGGACAGGAAGCTGAGCAGTACAAACATTCATAGACAGGAGACGTTGCTGCAAGAGAGCTCAGAGCTGCCCCAACACCCCCCACTTTTATTACCTTTTCCTCACACACACATCCCAAGGGACAGAGACCTGGGGGCAACAGGGACAGTCCAGAAGTGCTGCCCCACGTGACACACCACAGGGAAAATGAGGATGTGGAGAGCAAAGCTGGACCCTGCCTTTGCAGCTGGGACCCAAGTGAGGAAAAATCACTTTCAGAGGCTGCTCTGCTTCCCACTGTGCTTTATTTCCTCAAGTACCCACTGCTCCCAGGTGCAGGATGAATTTTGATTTAAGTGTGAAAGGGTAATAAAAGCCCAGAGAGCCATTAACATTCCTCCTGGCCATGGAGAGCTGTTTGCTCATCAGAGTTTGATGGAAATGTCGTTTGAGTTTCTTGCAAGCGATGGAAAATCAATTAATTGATTTAATCATTCCCTGGGAGCCACTGCCGATGGAGATAACGAAGCGCTGGGGGCCAGCAGGACGCTGCACCCTGACACTGCTGGGATGGGGCAGGAAGGGCTGTGGTGCTCCACTCAAACCGTTGCTCCCACCCCATGCCTAGTAGCTGGATGTCCTCATTTCCTTATTTCCATGGCACAAATTTCCCTGCTTGGAAGAGCAATTTAGTCAGAGCTGTAAAACTTTACAGCTCCACTTTAAAATCCCTTTGCAGAAGCGATGTGGTGACCTGCGCAGTGCACACACTCATGGAATGGATGGGGACTGCTCCAAGGCCAAAGCACCCAGCGGGTTTTCGCCATGGGAGAATGGCACCAAGTCCCTTTGCTGCCACGGGGCAGTGCCCATGGGGATGCTGCATGCAGAGGACATGCTTTTAACCCAACACCACTTCTCCTGGTGCTTGCAGCAGCACAGCCAGCAGCACCCACACCCGCCAGCACCACTTTAACCAATAACTAATGAAGCCTCCCCGTACTCAGCAGCAAGAGCAGCGTAAGTGATTCCTGCTGCCTCATGCAGCTGCTTCAAAGAGCCCCCAGAGCATCTGAGCATCTGTTGGGAGCGGCAGGGAGCGGGGCTGGGGGGACACAAAGCCCAGGCAGAAAAACTAAGCTGAAGGGACATGCAGGACGCACTGGGGACGCATGCCATATAGCAGCCTTGGTGCCAACAGCACCCACCACGGGGAGCTGGGCAGCCACAGCCACGCTGCTCCGGGGGATGTCAGATGGGAAAGTCTTCTGCTGCCTTTCGAGGGAGCTCTGCGTAAGGAACATCTGAATGCAGGTCACGGTGCTGTGACAGCGGTGCTGTCCCTGTCACCCGGCGCTGCCTGGGCGAGATGCTGGCGCTCCAGCAGCGCATCCTGACAAGGTGCTTACAGCCACGGCACTGCTCAGCAAACGGCATCAACAACATCCAAGACAACAAAAGCAGCCCTGCAGAGAATCACAGCTCGCTCGGAATGGAGCTGGCAGTAATTACAGCCAGGTTTGCACAGCTGAACTGCCCGGCTCCATCCCGCGCTCTGCGGTGTGCCTTGTCATTGCTATGGGGTTACACGAGCCTTTGCAACTGGTTCTCCTGCTGTCTTCAGCATGCATTAAGGCAAGGAGACAGATGCATAACTTACATGGCTTCTTGAGGACAAAGGGAGCCACGAGCCCCCTGAACCACAAGCCATGTGTCACATCCCCAGAGGAGCAGCCCAGGCACTTACTCCCAGGGTGCTCTCCAGCCAGAGACCTGGACAGGTTGCATACAATGGTCTAGCAAAGCTGCTTCAGGGTATTTTGCTGATGCCAAGCCAAGCTCCTGCCAAATGAATTGCATTTCTGCCTGAAAGAGTAAGAGCAGAAGTTACCCTTCCTAAGACAGAGGGATAACACAACAGACTGCATGATGTCAGGACAGGCACATCTGTGTTTTTCTACCCCTGGACAGAGCCAAGCCATCTCCTCCTGGCTGTCCTCCCCCACCATAACCATGTGCAGAGGGTCAGGGCCACACACAGACCTTCCCATCCTCCTCCTCCTCCTTCTCTTCCTCCCTGCGAGCACAGCCAACTGCAGGGCAGCACGGCGCAGGTACTCCAGCTCTCTCTGATCATTAGTGATGCTGAGCTTGACCTTTCTGCATCTGCCATGAGAACAAAGGACGCTATCTGGCCACACAAACCCAGCTGGGATGAACCACAGCAGACGGAAAGCCAGCAGAAGCGGGAGTGAGAGCAAAGGGCCCCTCTGAGGGGATCATGTCAGCTCTCACATTTCTGTTTGGCCTCTTTGCTCTGCTCCTCAGGGAGCCATTGAAGGCACTGAACTAACATGAGATCCCAGCGTTTCATGGTGCTGTGACTTTGGAACAGCAAAGATGCCCTACAAAACCCTGAACAACCTTCAGCATTACCTTTTGCAGCTCAGCTCCCCCTCCTCTGCTCCCTCCATGAGAATCCCTCCTCCCAACAGAGAGAAACTACAAACACCAAAAGACTCAGCTGTGCTTTGCAGCCCCAGACAATCCCTCTCTCCACTCCTGTGCTCATCGATGGAAGAAATTGCTTTAAGCAGGTGAGACTCCAGGAACAGCCACAGGAGAGGCACAGCACAATGCAGTGAGAATTGCTCTGGGGAGAGCAGGGCAGGATCTCTGCCAGGTGATGGTCAGTGCCACTTCCAGCACAATTTGTGTCGGCTGCAGGACTTCTTCCAAACCCTTTGCCCCACTGCAACAAACCAGAACCATCTGGCAGCCCAGGACAGTAGCACTGCCATGCACCTGTGGGCATTACAACCCCACTGACCCTGCCCATGGGCTGCTCAGCATCCCATCTGGGTCCCTACCCTGCAGCCCCAAGGAGACCAGACCCCCAAACATCTCTCTCCAACCTGGGATGGGGCAGCAGCCTTGCAGGGACGCTCTCTGTTTCCTGCTCCCCATTAAAGATTTCAGTGCTTTTCCAAGGTCATTGCCCTGCCCCAAACCAGTCCTACCCAGCACTAAAACAAATCATGTTTGAGAGAAAGAAAAATATTTATGGGGGGGGAAGAGGAGCTGTGGTGAGGGCACAGACAGCTGAACCTCTCAAGTGTAGGTCTGCTCCCAACACATCTCCCACACGGGAGATGCCTTTTGCCAATCCAGATCTTTGCTTGTAGAACAAATTCTCCCGGTGACCATATCAAAACAAAGGAACCTCTGTCTGTGTTTATTTGGCAGCAGGATTAGGATAAAATACCACGCATTCCTCGAGGTTTTTATTTATCTTCAGGACGCAAAGCATCCGCTGCATCAAATCACCGAGCAGAGAACCCATCTGAGCAACAATTTCTGGCACATACGCAGAGACTGGGCTGGAGAGAGTCTCCTAGGAGGAGATTCACATATAAAAATAAAATTAAAAACGGGATTAACTTCCAGGCTGTGACATTATCCATTTCTCCTTTTCATGCTCCTGCCTTCCATCCATCTTCATTTTGGTTTTGATTGGCTGCCCGCGCGGCTCAGATGCTGAGAAAGCTCTGGGCAAGGCTGTGGCATTTCCATAAGCTCTCCTCAGAGCACAGTTTGGGTAAACGCACATCAGGCCAAGAGCAGATTTGGGATTGCAGCACCTGAGGGTCAGGAAAAGCAAGAATAGCCCCGGTGTGGCTTTGAAATCAGCGCTGCAATGAATGGTCACCTCTTATCCACAACCAACAGGAGTTCTCCCATGTGAATTACCTGGAGGTGCTGGGCACCCCAGCACCACTGTGCTGGCAGCCCCACATGCACCTGGTGGATTCATGGAAGTGAGGACAGCAGAGCTCCAAGGCAAGGAGGTCTGCAGGAAGAACCCCACGAGCAGAGGCTCGCTGGCCCCAAACTGCACCTGCTGCATTAGTGAGGCAGCTCACACCCAGAGCAGATGGGAAAGGACGCTGCCAGCTTGCACTGAAAAATTAATTAGTTAATAATGAACGATGCTCAAAGGGAGCCGTTAAACCCAATGCATCAGTGAGCCCCTTGCTCAGACAGCACGCAGAGGACCTTGCACGCTCAGAGCCTGCCCTACAACACGCACATCTGAGCACCCAACGATGCCTCTGCACCCAGCAGTCCCGAGCCCATACAGCTCCACATAAATGCTAGCCCTCTTCCCACAATTACTGACATTAGCAGCTAATCAGCCCGGCCAAATTAACCTGCTCCTTTGAGCTTGTCTTCAGACCAGCACCGTGCATTTAACAGCAACGATAACAACCAGTGATATTTCTTGGGTTTCCTTGGGATCCATAACACATGTTAATTAAATGCCCGTTTGTTATTCAAATTGATCTACTGAGATGTCGCAGCGCTAAGAAGCAGCGAACCCATCCGTGCTCCCCTCACCCCATCCTACAGGTGCTCAGTGCTCCCCTGGCACAGCTCAGTGTCCCTCCGTGGGACCTGGGGGGGATGGAGGTCTGCCCCAAGCAGAGCACAGCTGGAACTCCAACCCAGGCACCAGCACGTGCTTTACATGGACCTTTCCCACCTCACCGGGCTTCAATCCCCATTTTCCCCAGTGGCATTGGTGAGGTTGGCCAACGTGAACCATCCCTCCCAATTTCTGGAGATGGGTGATCTGTTTTCATCCCCATCTCCGGGAGCCACCACCTCTCAGACAACGCTTGGCTGGGGCATCATCACATCTCCCACCCAAAGTCAGCCCTGTACACACTCTGAGGTCTGGGTCCTGCTTTCCTTTTGGGGTTTCTTGCTCCCCACATAGGATGAGCCCTCCTGTCCCAGATGTTAGACAACAAGCAGACCAAATCTTCCCAAACAAGAGACACAGCAGCAGCCAAATCTGCAGCAATTCATCTGGAAGCAGTAAGTCATTCTGAAAATCCATTCAATGGACTAAAAAATGGATTTACTCCGAATTTCTGAGCTTACTAACGCAGCACTACCTGCCTTAGCCAGTGCTACAAACCAGAGGGGCTCAAGAAATTAGGAAAAGAAATGAGATCCAGCCCCAGGACTGTGCTGGTGAATGCAAAGGCACCAAGGGCAGGAGGCAGCGGACTCAGATTTGGATTAAATAGATGACTAGAATAAGGATGGGAAAAATTGTCCCACCATGGCATCCAGAAAGGAGACATTGGCCTTTTGCTGTCATTTTACCCCAACTTCATAAAGTCCTCTGGGGCTGAGCCGGGGACTTGGGCAGGTTTCTGGAAACCTTGTCTGCTGCTGACAGCACGGTCTGTCCATGCTCAGCTGTGCAGCGATATATCCCCTGGGGTGGGACATTCTGCATCCCCAGCCTGGTTGGACCACGGGTGGGCTGCAAGGCCATGGAGAGGTGCTTACCTTCAGTTCGGATGGTGAAGGGCGAATCCCCCAGGCGCTTGGCTGAGAACTGCCCTCCCAGCGACGTCATTAAGAAGCACAGAGTGAAAAATCCAATGCCCAGCACAAATATCCTGCAGGGAGGAAAGCAAAGCTGTAAGGAGGGGTGCGGAGCTGCCTCTTGCCTCCAACCATGGCCTTATTGAGTGGGAGGAGCCCCGAGACGCTTCTGCCCAACCCCTGGCAGCAAAATGGTGTGTTTCACCCCAAAACACCTCCTGAAGTCACTGTGACCTGCGTGCAGGGTCTGGGTGGGAAAGTTCAGCCAGAGCAGGCTGCAGGAACCACTCAGCAAACAATATTCATTTTCCTTCTGAGAGAGCCCAGGGAAGAGAAACCTTGTACCTTCCCTTTCTCCCACAAGAGCTAAAAAAAAAAAAAAAAGATAAAATATAACCAATAATAATGATAAAAAAGAAAACAACATCTTTTTGTTCACCCCATAACCAGGCTGCTGATGTTTCCTTGTGTCCAGCTTTGGGGACCTGCATGAACTTGTCCCTTTGGGGATGAGTGTTCAAGAAGAACAAATGCTGCACTCGGGGCCAGCAAGGAGGAGAACCCAGAGCCCAGCCCAGGTGGTCCCGTACCATGGGAGGCTTCTCCCTGAAGGATTTTGGAAAATCCTGCCCATCAGAGAGCCCGCTGAACAGGCATGGCAGCGGCACAGCCTCCTCTCCAAGAGATAAAATTAGCTTTTTGTTGAAGGGGTTTGTCTTCAACCAACCACATCCCATGGCCATGGGGAGCTGATGGCCCCATCCAGGTGCTCACTGGCACTTCTGCCTCTCGGCACCTCTGGCCCAAAGGGAAGCAGCCTATCAAGAACAGGATCCAGCATCTCCTGTTTCAAGGTAACAACATCATCTGCAGTGCGCAGGAGCTGCACAAAACCCAGCACTGCCATCCAGCACCACATCTGTCTTTGGAGGTAACACAGCCCCCTGCCTTACAGCATTCACCTGCTGGCCCTGGCAGAGCAGCTGCTGCCCCGTGCAGTGTGTGGCATTGCTGGTCCCTGTTCCACGGCTATGGGAAGTAGAGGCTGTGGTCTTGCAGCCTCTGATTCTGAATGCCCCCCACCAGTGCTCCCAGTCCCCTTTGGAGACCTGCGGCCAGGCACAGGGAGAGCTGATCCCTCCAAGAGAGGTAGAACCGCCTAAAATCCCCATGTAGACACTCCAGGAACTTTTTGTTTCCAAATGAGCCTCCCCAGGGAATGAGAAGCAGTTTAACCAAATACTTGGCTCATCCATACCTGCATCCCCAATGGCCCATCCATGGCAGATGCTGGCGAGCACGTGAGGATCACCATGGACCTCAACCCCTCTGAATCAGACTCTGCAGATGGGTTTCCAGGGAGCTTCTGGCTCAGCTCAGGCAGGAAGGTGGTTGTGGAGGTGGCTGGGCAACCCCAAAAGCAATGGGAGTCCCACAGTCTACTTAGGGTAGAGGAAATTTGGGGACCCTGAGCACATCCTAGCCCCCATCCCCGTTATCCTGTCCAACACCCAGCCCCACTGAGTCTGCAAGAGCCAATGGAGGAGAGCAAAGCCCAGCCATGAGTGAGGAGGGTCTTCCCTGGGCACAGCCCACCCACCGCCCCTTCCCCAGGGCACTCATTGAAGCATTCATCATCCAGGAGGTGGCTGCTTAAATCCTCACAGCTGATCCCACTCTCCATTCTCACCCTGTTGACACTGTCTTCATCATTACCCAAGACCTCGTTTGTGCATTTTAATCTTCATGATTATAACCTGGCAAGGAGTGGTGGTTAAATTCTGGGAAGAAAGAGAGGAAGAGAAAGACTGGGAGATCCTTGCTCCAGCATCTTGTTAGGAGACGAGATCTGCTTGATTTTGATTGGATTACAGAGAGAGTAGGAAAGATGCAAGAAGAAGGATCAGATCCTAACTGAATTAATGTTCCTAGGACAGAAGCAGACGCAGCCCAGCTCTTCTACCTTAGCAGGTAGAAATTCCTTTGTCCAGAAAATGAATGCCATGAAGGAGGTACAGTAGGGGCTCAGATCTTCCAGATTGCCATCGGATAGGCTGGGACTTCTGTTCCCCAAATTAAGTCTCATTTGCTGAATGCCACAGTGCTCCAATGGCCAAATAGCATCCATCCCACACGCCGCCTTTGCCTGCCACCAACGTCACCTCCACTTCATCACCACCATGCTCCAACTGTGTGGGTTCTGCTGCCAGGTCCCTCTGCACACCCACCTCTCCCAATCCCATGTGAAACCTATGCCCAAATCCAGCACCGCCCCAAAGCAAACAGCTGGTGCTTCTAAGACCAAAGTGAGTGCCATCCCTACGCAGCCCCACAGCCTGCTCACAGCCTCGCTTGTTCTCTCCCCTTTTCCACTTGCTGCAGGCACTTTCACAGCTCGGGGCTTTTTGCATCGCTTTGCTAAGCGTGTCTGGAGTGTGATTAACATGTTTTGATGCAAAGGGACAGGTTTCCTGCTCGCTGTTTGCTGATGGCACCGCTGCCAGGAGCCCAAACCGAGCAGGGATCTCACTACGGGTCTTCTCTGCTGAGAAGCCAGAAACAAGCACCTGAATTACAGGACCTGTCC
>JAOWBP010004377.1:3811352-3833761 GCA_028571105.1 Tragopan temminckii
ATGGTAGCTCTGGGCAGACCCCAGCAGGAGGTGTGTGAAGGGGGGGAAGGTGCTGAGCCCCATCCCCAGGGGATGGAGGCATCCTCCTTTGGGTGAGCTTAGTTGAGGCTTACCCCGCAGGTGAGAGCCACATATCTCCATTCCCCATCTCACAAACCATCCCACACCCTGATTTCTCTCTCCTAGCGAAGCCCCTGCAGGACCAGGCTCCAAGCAGGGCTGTCTGCTCTCCCGTTTTAGAAGCAAGAGGCAGAAGAGACAGAGCCCAATCCGTGCTGGGGTCCCTGGGCGCCCTCACTGCAGCACACCTTGCACTCCTGCTGCATTTCCCCCTGCAAACCCCCACAGCCCTGAGTCCTCCTGCACCCCAGGGGCTGTGCAGAGAAATGGCCATTCAGAGCAACGGGGAGCTCCATCCCCACCAAAGGGCATCCAGAATCACCCAGCAAATCATCTGCTGACCAGTCCGGATCACGAAGCAGCAATGGGAAAGCCCCGAGCTACGGGCTGGCATCGCACAGTGATAAAAACAAACCTATAAACCCTCAGACACCAAAACCTGCATGAAGAAAAATGTTCCCTTTTCACGTACAACGAGCGGAGATCATTCTAGATTTTTATGATGATGATTTTAGAAGGGAAATAAGCATATTTCAATCCAGTCAAGAGTGAAATTGAGTTTAACAACAAAGCGATTTCTATTAGTAGAGACCCAAGGGAAAAAAATAAAATTCAGATGAATAGAAAACTCAGAGAGAGAAATGCACCAGACAACGTGAAATGGGGAGCTCCAAGCGGCTTTGCCTTGCTGCTGACCACTGAAGCCCACAACGATCCGCCCCGCTGCTCTGCTCTCTGCTTGGCCATGCCGTGCAGAAGGGCTTTGTGCTGCTTTGCTCCCCATGTTGAGTCCTCCTCCTGTTGCACGGGATGTAGGGTTAAAAACTGGAAGTGTGAATGGCCATAAAGTATCAAATCTGGGAGCGATTACGCTGTCCTAAATCTTTATGGGCTTTAAAGATTAACTCCAACGGGCAGCTCCGCTTGTTTCTCTTCGGCAGGAGTCAGGACTTTAATATGGAGATAAATTCATATTGATTACAGCGTATATGATGAAGTGGAATTTTTTGGACCATTTCCTTTCATTTTTCTTTCTTTCCGCTGCTCCTTTCCTACAGGCAAGCTTACGGCATTGAACTGCTGCAGGTGTCAGCACTGGGGTCAGCAGGTATGGTGGAGCCTATAGGCAATGCAGCGTCCCAATGAAAAGTGGTCCCAATCCCTTTGAAGCCAACAGGGCAGCTCCTGAGGGCTGGGCTGGAAGGAGCTGAGGCAGCAGCTCCCGCAGCATCCACAAGGATTGAGGAACACCCAACAGGAGCAGCAGCCAGCCCTCGATTCGGCCCCAACACCTGCAACGAGACTCTTGCAATTACTACTTTGTCTCCTCGATACCGGTAAATAATTCAGGCAAACTCCTCTTTTTCACTTTTGTTTTCATTTTAATTAATCCACATAGAATTCGGCCCTCCGAACATAATCACAGCAGTGCAGGAACAGCAGGTAGAGAATCTCATTACTCAGCTTACCAGCCAGATCCTGCAACCATTATTAATAGAGACTTCACCACGTGGGGAATTAATAAAACCTGATGGTGAGGGGGAGGGGGAACGCTTCTCCTGAAGCACGTCATCTTCCGCCTTGTCCCAGGGAGAAGGCAATGCTGGGGATGCTGTTCTCCATGGAGCTCCATCATGTTCTCAACAGCACTTTCTGGGGTCTCCATCCCCTCCAAGCCCAGCGGTGCCATCTTCTCATGGCTCCCATCACCATGCATAGGCCGGGGAAAGCCTCAAGAGCCAAGGTAAGGAGAAATCAGGAGCGACATCCCTATGTGTCAGTGGGATGCAGTGTTTCAACACGTGTCCTCGTGGCACAGCATCCATCCCTACCCTTCAGCACACCAAGGAACTGTCAGCACTGCTCTGATGGCTTTGTATGAGCACCCCAAGGTCCCAAACCAAGAGAGAGACAGTAGGGATCATTCCCACGCCCTCACCTCAGTGCTCAGCTCTTGCTCCTGAACTGAAGTGCAATTCATAGAATCATTAATGGGCAGAAAAGACCTCCAAGGTCATCTAATCCAACCATCAACCCATCAGCCTACCATCTGTGGACACAAACTCAACCCATCTCTGGACACATCTCAACCCATCTCTGGACACAAACATGCAGGGACCTACACAAAAGCAACATTTGGTGGCACCTGGAGGAAGAAGTATGGCGTTAGGATTTCTTCCCAGACACCCCATTACTGCTGCGCTGGACCAGAGAGGATACTCCAATGAATATTCCCAGAGATGCCCAAGAAACGGGCAACTGGCCCAGGGAAAATGCCCCAGGTCCCATACTGGGCACTGCAGAGAAACCCTGGGAGAACCAGCATGCTCAGGTCTCAGTTTCTGCAGGACTATCAGGACTCCAATCAGGCTCTCAGGTGTTGTAGAAGGAAGACAGGTGACCCCCAATCCTGTCCTAGAAAATGGTGCCACCAATCCCTTCTCCTAGCAATCCCCAGGTTCACTTCAGCTCAGGGCTTTTTTGCCTTCATCAGCCGCGCTTAGGCAAACAGCAGTACATCAATAAGCAGCTCTAATTAGAGGTGCTAATAGCGCTGGGAGCTTGGGGAAGGAGCAGCAAGGCGGGAGGGAGAGCGATTTGCAGGCTGAGGAGGAGCAGGAGATGCAGCACGCCAAGGATTTGCCTGTTCTAAATGCAGGGAGCTGCTCACGCCCAGCACGGAGACAACCGAGCTGCAGGAGCCCACGTGAAATTGCCGAGGAAATATCCCCCGTGCTGACTATCTTGAATTATTTATGCAAATGTTATTATGCATTCATACTTTATGGAAGCCTTGCAAAGCCGTGATCCTGCTTGTTCACAACTCCTTTCCAGAAAGATCTCGAGCTGTAAGAGTGGGAGCACAGAGGGTGCAGGTTGCACTTCAGGGACCTCACCTCCCTGCAGCATGGAACAGCAGTGGGATGGCAACGTTCCTGGGGTACCTGATCCTACAAAACCAGGCTGCATAGCCACACACAGGGAGCCACATATGGCACGGGTCCTGCAGCACCATCCCCTCTGCCCGGGACAGTGATGCCAAGCAGAGGAAGTGGACAAGATTCCTTCTGCACCATGCAACTTCCCAGCACCACATTCTGATTTTGGGATAGCAGAGGCAGCACCCTCACCTGCTGCAGTCTCCATCGCTGTATCCCTGGAAACTGGAGCTGGAATGAGGTGGCATGGCTCCTTCTGCAAGAAGGGGGAAGAGGAGCAGTATGGCTCGCTGATCCAGGGATGGAGATGGCTGCTCCATCATCCCACGTGCAGTGCTCCTCCCAGGAGATCACTGAGGCTGCTGGGGATAAAGAGGAATGAGGGGAATACTTGGGGAGGTGCTCAGGCTGTGCTGGAGGAGGACATGTGCTGCTGGCCGGCAGAGCAGGTGTACAGGCAAGGACACTGGGCCCTGCAACCCATAGGGTCACCCCACAGCCCAGGAGGGCCACCAGCACTGCCCCCCCACTGCCACACTCTGGTCTGAGTTTTTATTTCTTTGCCTTTGGAAGCACGCCAGGAAAGGCTCACCCAGGCCAGGCTGTCTGTGCCTCCGGTGATTGCATATGTTTTAATTACAGAGCCTTGCCAAGCACAGAGGCCGGAAACTCGAGCTCCAGTGAGGCGCAGCGGGGCAATGGAGACACACAGGCTGAGCCATGCTTTGTTGTGCTGCTCAGTGCCTCGTTTATCACTCACCAACCACACAGGCAGAGTGAGCCCACCGGCTCCAGGCAGGGAACGAGCAATACTCCTCGCAGGCTGGCATTCATCAGGCTTAGCCCTAAAGGATAGGGAAGCATCATGCAACTTGGGGATGCAAAGGCAAGCATCAGCCTGGGAACTCAGCACCGGGCTTCCTCCGGGAGCTGGCATCACTATCGGTTAGCACTGCACTGGTGATTTATTAGGAGAGCTGCTGTCTGCGACAGCTGCGAGCCGTAAGGCTGTAGGAGCAGCATCTGCTCCAGCAAGGAGGAGTTGCAAACAGCACAGGGTGATTTATGGGGGGAATGCTGTTGTTTCAGCACAGGGCATGGCCCTTCTGGGCATGAGTTCCCCTGGCTGAGAGCTGCCACCAAGCACGAAGGGTGATGAGCAGTGCTTAGGAGCGGAGCACCTTTCTGCAGCCAGGACATGATGCCCGATGCTGGGATTGCCACCTCTGCACGAGGCCACCCAGCCCCAAGGGCTGGCAGGTGATTCCTGGGATTCTGCAGGATGCAGAGCAACACCTGAATGCTACAGCAGGCTGTTCAGAAAATGCCTTTGATTAAGGGCTGCAAAGATGCTGCCCACACACTGGGAAGCCTGAGCATCCTCCTGTCCCAGCCCCATAGCTGCACATAGGGCTGCTCCACAGGAACAGGGCTCCTCCAAGCAGAAAAAAAAATGAGTCTTTTTCAATGTTTTTCTAAGGACACAGTTCCTTCTTTAAAATTACTTCTTGTTTTTTGTCTGGAGCCCAATGTGTTGCACCCAAACGCAAGGAGGGGGGGATAAAACTGCAGGTCTATTAAAAATGATGAAAGACACCTTGACAGTGTCCCTTTAATGTAATTAAAAGCCTTTTTAAAGGCGTGCCAAATGTTTACTAATTAAACGAGCGCTTCATTCTGTAGACATAATTTTAAAAAAATGTAATTGTGATACTTTTAACAAATCCAGGGCCTTTAAAGAAATAATTACTTGACCAAAATGAGCTGCTAAATTAAACCACCCTTTACCTGCTGCTACTTTTCTTCTTCTCATAGAGTCGTTAAGGTTGGAAAAGAGCTCTAAGATCATACAGACCAACTGTTCTCCTACCACCAGCACTGCCTACACACTTTGAACTAATCACAGTGCTTGGATACCTCTGGGATGGTGACTCCAGCACCACCTCGCTGGGCAGAATGTGCCAGTGCATGATATGGCTCTACGGGGCTTTTTCAAGAGCACAGTGCCACTAATCCAAGCTGACACCAACCCAAACCGAATGGTGGTGAAGGCATGGCGGTGGCTGAGCATCTGCAGGCTCCTCGTTGCCAGTTCACAGGGCCCAGTGCTAGCAGATGGAGAGTCTGATGGCACGTGCTGATAATGGATTAGGATGCTCATCTTTGATCTTGACTTTCTCCTCGTTAGCTGATTTCTGGAGGGCCGCTGCAGGGAGGTGTTACAAGAGATTTATTAACAAGATGAACTGCAACACTGGGAAAAGCTGCTTCTGCAAAATGCATGTGCAGATATAAATCCACCCCCTGCCTGAATGCACTCAGCACCTTTCCCCCACAGGAAGCTCAAGCAGATTTGCCCACTTCATCTCTTTGGACTGATGGAATTTCATTGGTACAGCCGTCCAACGGTGTCTGACATGCATTTATGTGCCAACAGGGGCAAATGTAAGCAAAAGCAAGGCATCCAGGGCAGAAGGAGCTGCAGGTAGGAGGGAGTCCCAAGGCACAGGACATGCAGCACCTCCAAACAGAGCCCAGTTAAGTTAGGGATTATTCTACCGCCCATGAGTTTTAGGAAGCTGTCTGAAAGGCCAGCATCTCTCCTTGGCTTTGGGGCAACCACCTTACAATCCAAAGAATCCAGATGTTGCACTGGCAGACGTGGCTTAGGGGGAGATACCAGTGATAGGTGAATGGTTGGCCTGAAGGATTTTGGAGGTCTTTTCCAACTTTGATGATTCTATGATTCAAAAATAACAACATGCAGTGGTTATTTTGACCGTGAGCAGATCCACGTTGGCAATGGTCCCATCTCACAGGTGGGGAAGCCAAGACCTGCTTGAAGTCACTCATCCAACAGCAGCCAAGGAGCTGGGATGGAAGCACAGAGCCGAGCTCCGTGGGCTGCATCTCCTCTGCCCCTCTGCATGGCACAAGGTAATGCTGTAGGAGTGAGTGATGCTGCAGGGTGACAGCCTGAGCCCATCTTTCAGGCCCACACCGTCAGGATCCTCCCAAGGAAACACTTTTCTCAACAGCTCAAAGCACCACATCTAAAACAATCAACAGCCTGCTGCATATTTAATCTCATGTTTCTGAATAAATTGGCTTTCCTCTTAATCAACAGCAGCACACAGCATCACCGTGCAGGGCACTGCCTGCTCCCGGCGCTGTCACATGAGCTGCCCTCTGAGGTGCAGACCCACAACCTATTGTCCTCCGTCCACCAGCACGTGGGGCATTTACAACAAACAAGGCCCCAAGTCGAGGGAGAACAGCACTGGGGGCAGCTCCTGTGTCTGCCTGCAGACCTGAGGATGATCAATGGCTCAGCATCCGAGCAGCAATTCATCTCAGCTGGCTGCGTGCTGCCTCAGAGCTGGGATACAGCACAGCCACCGCTTAGCCTGGCCAATTTCCTGTGCTGATGTTTCACCCACAACCCTGGCAGGAGAGACTCATTAATTACAGAGGCTGGAATTGTCTTGCTGCTAGATAAGGGGGGAGGCAAACACCGGTCAGCAGCCATACATGCCTGGCAGTGCAATATCCAGGCAGAAAACATGGCTACCAACTGGCTCTGGGGGGGCACAGCAGGGCAGTGGAACACACATAGACACACACCCCCCACCTCACTGCTCAGAGCCTTGCAGCCAAGCCCTCAGCTCTACAGAAGTTAGTACAGAGAAGGAAAAAAAAAAAAAAAGCAATCAATAATAATGAAACATTGTCAGCTCCCAGCCCAAACTTTTTTTTTTTTTTTTTAAATGCATTTCAAGAATCTGCTGGCAGGTAACCCCAAGTTACAAGGCAGGCTGCTGGGCAAAGAGCTGAGCTGTGCTGCGTGGAATTGAAAGGCAGTTGCTGGCAGCGAGGGGCACAAAAAGGCACCTGCCAGGGTACTCAGGGAAGCACTGGACATCCCAGAGAGGAATATGTTGGTTGGGTACGAGCTCTGAGATGGCAGCACTGGAGATGTGCACACCAGACAAGCTGGAAGCAATGACTCCAGCAGCAGCTCCACGTGAGATGCCATTACCATGGGCACATAACTTCACTTTGTTGAAGTTTTCTAGGAAGGGGTTTATTGACAGCAGAAAATCAAGTATTTCACAGCAATGCTTTGTGGTAGAAAGCACTGAGCACTCTCTACATCTAAGTACTATTGACATTTTAAGTCTTTAATTCCGCCAGAGACAAAACAACTTCATTTGAGAGTTCATCGATGACCCAAGAACACCATCATTCTTACTGAACACAGCCTCTCATTAGAATATTGACCATCAAACTGCACTTCCAGCTGCTCAGAACATAGCAGGGTACTCCAAAGCAGCCTAAGCCTGCAGGGTAAGTAGGTCCTCATGAGCATCACAGTGCTCTCTTCAGTTGCTGGCTCCTAAAGCCCAGCAAACCCCTCCATCAACATCAGCACAACATGACTCTCCCTCACCTCATTTTGTTATCCACAAAGCATGCTTTGAACACGATGCTCCCAGGGCTGCAGGCTTCAGGTCCCCATCCCTGGCACTCTGTTTACTGCAGAACATAAGTAGTATTTTTATTGCCAAGCAAACTTTTAAATCCAATCGCTTTCTGCATGAAATGAAGCTCAGTGTGCATAATGCCCTCTCCTTTCCCTGCAGTCATTTTTTGTGCATGTATCAAATCACAGCAGCACAGCCATACACCGACTGCTGAGCACCCGCAGGGCACCCAGCCCTGTCCTCTGCCACCGACTGGGAAAGGGCAGTGCCTCGCCAACACATCTGAGAATTTGCAGAATTAGGCTCTTATAAAGTATAATCATTATAATTACACATAAATGTCATTGAGCTCTGCCTGATTGCAGCTCGATTTCGCTCCGCGTTGAGGTAAGGGTGGCATGTGAATGTGAGCACTGCAATGTCTGAAGTCTCACTCACGTTGTGTTTTCTCCAGAAAGTCCAACTACAGCACAAGTACATGCTGGGCCAACAATGCACAGGGAGAAAGCACCTTACAGCATCTGATGAACGGGTTGTTCCCACCCTGCGGCAAGCTGAGTGCAGAAATGCATCAGAACAGCGGTCATTTATATTCTGTACAAGTATTTTATAGGAATATGCATAGTGGGAATGAAGTTAATTTATAAACGTAGCCTGCAGATTTTAGATTAGAGTTACAGAGAAATTAGAAGCAAGGGAAAATGCTGAGCCTTCACAGCTGTCCTCCAGCTGCACCGTGCTCCATCCATCACACTGCTCAAGCAGGGCAGAGGTGCCCTGGCAGCTTGTGATGCCATTCACCTCCTCCTCCCTTGTAGCACCGTGCTCAGCCCCAGGTGAGCGTGACACAGAGCAGTGGGCACACACAGCTGCTGGGAAGGTGTGAAACAAGCAGCAAGTCACTGCGACTGCTCAGCACTCAGCTGGACACTGTCACTACCTCCAGGCTGGGGTCACATCACTGCACACCACCTCATCTCCAGACCACAGCGCCAACCAGCGTCTGCTTGTAAAAATGTATCTTTTTCCTTTAAAGTAATAATAACCAGCAATTAGACGCTTGCTTTGATTGGAAAACAGACAGTCGTGCCTACTCACAGGTTCAGTTGAAGGACTGTCTGCACTGCTACAGAAGAAACATTTTCTTTCCCTCCTACAATCACTCAGCACCGGAGCACTGAACCAAACGCCCTGTATCATGGTTAAACCTCTGCAAGCATGAAACAAATAATGATGTATGGCTGGGAGGCTCTTTTAAACCAACTGTTATCTGTGTAATTACTCTTTTTTTTTTTTTTAAAGTAAAGATTAATAATGATAACAAACTGTGCAGGTCAGACTTTACTGCAAGATGAGTGGTTCCAGCAATGAGCAGTCACCACTGCATTTAGTAAAGTTGCTTAACTGAAGCTAATTTCACTAAGTGACCTTAATGAATAGCTATTTCCCTTCAAGATGACAGGATGATTGATGCCTCATTTAAGGCAAACTTTCTATTTTTTCCCCCCTTCACGACTCAACTTTGAAGCACAAACTCCTGAGTGTCCTTTTATCCAAAGACTCAAAGGGCTGTGCGCGGTGACAGCCGACCTAAGAGGTGCTTTTCTATTTGCACACATAAAGGATATTACAGTCAGCAACCGAATACAGATTCTCTCTGTCTGAAAGCAGCACAGAGGCTGCCCAGCCGTCATGCCATGGAGCCACAGTGGAGTCTGAAGAACCTGCAATGGAGAAATAGAATAGTCTGCTTTCACTCGGTACACTCAAAATCAGTGTTATCATTAAGATAATGAGCTCGTTCTCAACTCACATATCACCAAGTCTAACCCAAAGACATCTCCAATTAAAGAGAAATCACAACCATTAGACTTCTGCACAATGTCATCGTATAATTAGGATCACTTGGAGGAGGACATCACCCCATGACTCCGTCCCCAGCATTCTATTCTGCCTTGTTTTCTGTTCTATTGGCCATCAGCAAACAATTAAACTCCGCACTAGAAAACCTCAGCAGCTCTCTCCGTGCATGGCACGCTTCTCACACCCAGCCCAGCTCCCAGAAAAATCTCTGCAGCATTACTTACTGGTGCCAAGGGAACCAGGCTCCTGAAGTTAACTGCAGGAGTTAAGGCAAGTGAAATTTTCCCAATTGGGTCAACAGACACAAGACCCCAAATTTATAGTTTTCTGCACTAATTTTCCATGAAACGTAACCAGCAAACTCCACCACAGAGTTCTTTCCAGTGGTATCTAAACTGGCCACAAAAGAGAACAACACCAGCTGAAGGCTTCTTGATTTAAACAGATACACAATCATAGAACCATAGGGTGGTTGGAGTTGGAAGGGACCCTGAAGGCCACCTGGTGCCACCCCTGCACTGAGCAGGGACACCCACAGCTCCATCAGCGCTCACATCCCCTGACCTTGGCTGTCTGCAGGGATGAGGACACCACAGGAGGGCCTTTACTACCATAGGGACCTCAGTAGAAGTTATGATTTCCTTCCCCTCAAATACCCCCTCCTAATCTGGCTGTACAGCAGAAATTTTATTATAAAGATCACATTCAGAAAGAACCTTTTATAAATCCTTCTCTTCCTTATCTTAACATTCTTACATAGACTGTACCAAATGAAATGAACACAACAGAAATAAAAGCACATTGCTTAGTTACAAACAAGGGCTAAAGCTGCAGAAATTCTCTTTGCGTACATTCATATTGTATCAGAAGGAAAACCAACTGACGAGACAGAAATGTGGATCAGCTTATATGATATGCATGAAAGACTAATTCATAGCAGCAACTCTGGCACTCAGATGTCAGGAATATCAGTTTTCATTTCCTTTTAGCATTTGTTTGAAGAACTTGGATGTGATACGTCCGGATATTAAACCTCAATAATAACATAAAAGGATAAGAGCAGGGAAAGAAAAAAAGATTTCTTTCAAATAAACTCAAGCAAGTTAATATGTAGTTTCACTTATAAAGATAAAATCCCTAACATTAAAACAAAACCATGATACCATAAACACAGCAGAAGCCCTTTTTCCCCCCAGATCCCAATGAAATGAACAGTAAGCTCCCCACTCACATTAATGTGGAACTGTTCAAAAGCCAAGGAGGTAAAACGAATGGGGTCCATCCTCAGGGCTGGTAAATACTGATAGGAAGATTAAGAGATGGAATGATGACAGCTGCCAGCACTGCCATTCTTTAGACTGCTATGCCAAACATTCTGACCCATCTAACCATTGTGTACAGCTGTGTGGATTTTTATTACCCAACAAATCACAGAAATAAGTGAAGAAACAATCACGTGTCATGGCTTGATCAACTGCAAACCTTTCCCTAAGATCAAAAGTTTAAAAGTTATACAGTTAACAGCAAATATATATTGATATATTTCTCTCTCTCCATTTCTTGAGAAACTTGCAGTGACCCAAACAGCTTTATGACATTCTCTGTCATGGAGCCAGACCAAACAGAACAGGGAAAGGAAAACAAAGAGAAATCTGATTCACAGAAGTACCACATGTGCACAAAACCCAATTCATCAGTATCCCTGATTGCCAGCCTCAAAATGCTTGCTGAAGCCACACCAGATTGCTGATTTTCCTGAATTTCTAATAAAAAAGTTGATATAATTCTTATGCCACAGATGAACAATGCAAATGCATTAAAACAGAACAATTTTAGGAGTAACCTCACGAGAGCTGTTATCTAGCTAGAATGAAGCAGTGTCACTTTCAGTTACTCATTACTACAAGACCCAGAAATGATTTTCCCTCCCATGCACTGTAAGACAAAGTTGTTTCCTGCGTGCTTTGCCTTCTCTCAGTCATCTGCATGGGGAGAACAAGTCTCACAAACAATCAGAGAGGAAAGTAAGTGCCTGCATCTTTAAGAAGATTCTTTATCCCTTTTATATTTGAGAGAAAATACAGATACGTAGCAACAAGAGAACTGTAATCACTACCTGCATCCTATCATCTATACATTTTATGGTGCTCTGTATACAAACAGCATACTTCACATTACAGGATAACAGGGGTGGATAAGAGCATTTGAGTGCTGCTACTCACTTTCTGTGATTGAATACCAAACACTTTCTCAGTTTGCCTGACAAATTGGAATGGCTTCAATAACCCCTCACTCAGTGTGCGCCCTCATCTCATTCTTCCACATCATCCATTACATCTCCTGGAAATACACAAAGGCTTTCCTGGCTGTCCTCAGATTTCTTTGCTTGCCAGGTGTTCAGGTGCCTTCTAATCCTCCCACTAACACCTTACTAAACTCATAGCAAGAAAACCTAGAGTGAATTTTAAATCTTTTCCATACACCTCTAAAATAACCCTTCTCTGCTGTCTCATTATGCATGAAGACAGCTGTGCTTCATGGGAGTAGTGTTTTATATGCTCTGCAAGAACAGAAGTGACAGCAAATGTCACAGGAGACACCATACTCTCTCACCAAGTTTAACCTTGGGCACACCTATGTCTGTATGACACGCAGGAGCTACTAATGTATACTCCAAGTCAATATTTTTACTTGTCTTTGAAAATATGACAAGACATTTGCATTCTGACTGTGCATGAAAAGCTTGGGAAATGGTACTTTTCTAAGAATAGTTACATGGAGTGTCTAAAAAACTCCCACCTTGCTCAGTGTTGTTTATCTGCTCTCAGTTGCATCTTGTTTATCTGCTAGATGGAAACAAAACTGCAAGTACAACAATGTCACACAGACAGCTAAAAGCAAGGTGGGATGCACTTGCTGAGTACAGGAGATCACCATCTACAACTGCCCCGGATTAAAATTTAGCTGCCATGCCATTCAGCTTGTTTTCACATTTGGCAGAATGAGATTACAGTACCGTCTTCCCTAAATATACTGAAGGAAACAGCTGACATCAATCATCTCAGGTATTTTTAGACCATGCAGTAGAATAAACACCACAAGATGATTCTTACAGATCACATTCTGACTCCAACTGCACTTTTAAAATGCATCTTTGAGAATACTCCCATCACTGAAATTTTCATCACAATCTGTGAACTGAACAGAACTGTTGGGATGTCTGGGAGAGAAACCTTGTAGTCTTTCACATAGCATTACCCTGAGAAGGTGACAGTAGCTTCCCCACTGCAGCTCTACTCTGGGAGACGCTGGATGAAAGGCTGGTTTTGTGTCCTGGAGGTGACTAAGTAAAGCAAATTGTTCTACACAAGGATTTGAGAACTTCCAGGTAAAAGAATAAGGCAACATTTCCTGCAAAAATATTCCTGCATATCTAATTGTTTAAAAAAAAATATATCAATGATGTGAATTGATTGCTCAGTTTTACGGACGTGTTCTGCAATACATCATAAAAGTATTGGTCATTCAGTGGGAGAATTTAAGTGTCTGCAGAACTAGGATATAGGTAAAGTAATTTAGGGAGAGAAAGAAAAAACTAATTCTGTAGTGGATGACAGTGAAATTAGGCAATTACACATTCAAGAAGATATGGCTCAGAACAAAATTGTTCAATACATCGATCTCTATTTCCTTCCATTTCTAACACAGGACTTTTAAGAACACCATACCACACTCAGTTGATTAAAGCAAGGAAAAAGCCTTTCAGACTCAGCATTTTCTTCTCCTATATTTCATGTTCAGTTTGAGGGATGGTGATTTATTAGTAGCTTCCTCTGTCGTAATCTCTTCGACTTGATCCTTCCACCTTCTTGCATCACTTGTCAATAAGTGTGCTTGTGCTCTTCCTTATAGGCTTGGGATATCGAGATCAAATGCTGCTGTAGTCAGAGCCACGGGCAAGTAATGCTGCTGCCTTCCACTCCACTGCAAAGAAGGTAATTGTCCCAAAGAAACCAATAACCACCATGATCAGGAGCTGCCACTGCAGAAGGAAGTAGTTGCTGTAGAAATATGCAACTGCAGCACAGATAGACTGATAGGGAAAAAAAAAAGTGGAAGACTTTAAGTGGAGATATCCACTCCAGCACTGCTGCACAAGGTTATTGAGCTGGTAATACACACAGTTTAACATGCATCTTTAAGTATGCTTCTTTCAAAGATACAGCAATCAAACTTCATCATACCTCAGCATATGTTTCTACATGATATACAACAGATTTAGTTTTTACTTATTTAGATAGCGTTCACTATAGAAAATGAACAAATTTGAAAGTGTTTGAAGCATGGCAAGCATGGTTCTCCTCTATTTCAAAGCATTCTGTCTAGAAACAATGCAGCCAAGGCTTTAGGACAAAATCCAGAAAACCTATTTTCAGTTTTACAGCATCACAAATTATTCTGTACCAAAATATAGCTAGAAACCTGGACAACCACTCCTGCTCACTTGCAGTGTATCCTTTTTAAGGGTAAAAATTTCATTAAAGCTGTATAAAGAATATTCCCATACTTGCACATTCAGAAGGTTACGTGATATAATACCTGAACAAACTTAAAGATGGCAAAGGCAGGAGCACTGTCTTCAGAATACAGGAATCCTAAAATGCTGAGGAGTTGGGTATTGAAGCAGCTGTCTCCCAGGCCCAACAGAAAGCTGCAGAATATGGCCACCTCTTTGCTGAAGGAAAAATTCAATCAAATGTAAGAATCACTCATTCAAGCAGCTCACGCAGCTACTGACTAATGCATGAACCTATGAACTACTTTTGACAGACTTACTTGGAAATGGAGAATGGAAGAAAGTTATCAAACTTTAAATTTCATTGGAAAAGAAGTGGGAACACTTGGCTGGCAAAAAGTATAGTTTCATCAGATTTTAATTCCTTGAATGCTAAAGCTTCTGTATTACCAACAGTCAATTCTACACTGAATTAGAACTGCTAAAATCTCATTTTGGTGCCTGGAGTCATAAAGCCCACACAGCAGTGATCAAAAGCCAAGATACATACAGTGAATTCAACAAAACTGCAGGAATATGAGCAGAAGACCAATTCATTCAGAAAAATACTCCTATTAAAAAAATAGTCCCATGTACAGGCACAAATGCTAATCACTGCAGCTCAACAGCTGTGCCTGCACAAACTGACCACATTACTTTCACACAAATTAGCACAAATACACTCCAAAAAAAAAAGGTTATAGGGAGAATTCTTATCACTGCATTCTTCCCCTAACTAACAGACTTTGGACTTTGACAAGGAGCATCCAAAGACATACAGTGTAAAGCTGGTGCTCTATGCTATAGTAAAAGTGAGCCCAATTTCCTGACAGCTAGCACAACAGTTGTTGGTCACAACTGTAAGAGTTATGTTCTCAAACAGTATAATTGCTACCAAATATCCTCATGCTTTTTATTCTTACACCATTTAAGTCCCTAAATTGGGTATGCACCAGAAAAGCTGTTTCAACGAGTTTTCTATGAGAGGTACGAGCTGTTTTATATGCATCTTGAGTTATAACAGCCAGAGCAAAGAGCTTACATACCTCGGAATCATGTAAGCAATATCATCTGTTCCTTCCATAGGAGCAACAGGGGCATTGCTTGGCATGTTGACAAAAATTAAATAAAAGGCAATGAAGTGGACAATGATGCCTAGCATCACAATGGGATTCCTTCCAAAGCGACTCTTCTTGCTCAGTAAACCAAAGATTCCTCCACCTGTAGGGGTGGAAAAGATGGGAGACTTACATCAGAAATGAAGATACAAAGAACAGGATTGAATTCAAAGTAACGAAAATTAAAAATAGACAGAAAATACAGGTTGTAAACACCCCCGTGTTTAACAACTGAAGCACTGAGAGATACGAAAGCAGCCCTAAAGTGTCTGCCAGCTCTGCCACACCAGCTCTTCTGGTGACAGAACCTCTGGGTTGCCAGAGGTGTCTAAGACATGCAGGCACATTTCTCAGGTGGATGCTGGTGGTGGATGAGGTGAAGACACTTAGTCTTTTCACAAGATATTGTGCTAGGGCTTCTGTTTCCTCCTCGCAGCACTATGAAGTGAGGAGGGATGATGTTCTGCCTAGCTTTGTTGATTGCAAAAACATGCGCCTCTCTATGAATCCAAGTTGCTCATCAGCAAATATTTCCTTTTGACTCACCTAAAATTTCCCCAACACCAATAAAAATCCCAGAGAGACCAATAAGGCTTTTCTCTTCGCTGCCAAACCTATTCACAGCACCAATGCATGTTCCATACACTCCAGAAAAGAATGTTAATTCCAAACCTTTGAAGGAAAGCAAACAAAATTGACAAATGAGGGCTTTCTTCATAAGCTTTGCAATAGTTTCTACCTAAATGTTTTTCCCTAAAGTAACTTTCAAATACATATTTTGAAGAGGTAAATGTAACAGAAGCAAACAAGAGGAGTTTTAAGCTATGTAATCACACTTTTCTATGCTAGCTCATAGAAGCAATATAAAAAAAACATGTCACATAATTAGCATCAGATGCACTAAGGCTCAGTACTGCTGCCAGTGACAAAAACCCTATAAACAGTTTGCATTTCTGCTTCTCCAAGAACTTTGGAATTTTATTCAAACAAGAACCACTGTGTGAAACAGCACTTCATAACTGAGGAGATAAAACAATTTCACTTTAAGATTTTTTTTTTTCCAGATTATAGTATTTCTGAGAAAGACCCCTGCACCCCCAAATCCAAAACAAGAGGAGTTCTAAGCTCAACTGTTCCTTTCCCACAGATGCATAATGAAAGCAGAGCAAGAACATCTACTTGTTAGAAATCTTTCTTTCTATTGCTGATACTGAAAGGTGACACATTTAAGTCCAAAATAAGGAACCATTAGTCTGAAAATCAGAGTGTCTTAATAGCAATTATATTTACAAGAACCCAAGTGTTATGCTTAAAGAAAAACAGAAAATAGAACTCTCATTCCCCTTCTCTGTCTTTTGCTATTGCAAAAACACAGCACGCCATTCATTGGTCTACCAGCAGCAGGCTGTCTAATGCTGTATGTGACCCGCAGAGCCTCAAAAAGGAACGAGCTCTCAGCAGCCTGATAATCAAACCACACATTTTGGAAGTAAAAGCTTGTGCAAGTCCTACGGGACTTCCCATTTTCCCATGAAGTGGCAATATTGAGCAGGAGCCACCAGATGGCAGCAGGCAGTTCTTCCAAGCTGGACTGATTTTTTTTTCCTGCATAACCTGCATTATGAATTTCAAATTTCATAACACAAGACCCCATTCCCTTGCCTGGTTATCTTGTTTCACACTCCTGTTGCACTGAACATCTACAAGGAATTCAAGTTAGTTCATTCAGGTTAACATAAAAACTGAAGCCAAAGTAGTAAAAAAAAAAATCCTCAAAAATCTCTTAAGATTTTGAACCTTTTTATAGTCTTTTTGTGGAATAACTGCTTTAATATATGGTAAAAATAAATGCACTTTTATTCTACAGCTTATACTTTGGTCTAACAACGGCAGATCAGGTCCAACTAAAGTTGGTGAAGAGAGTTCCTGCCACAGTAAATATCAATGGCAATGGGTTTAATTTGTACCCAGTAGAACCAAGACTAACTGAAGACTATTAGTAATGCCCTACACCCCATTACAAGCCTGACAGAGGCAATAATGGAAGTGTCATCTGCAAAAAATTTAACTGAACTGCAGTTGCACTAAACATAATCCACAACCTACTGATGGCGTCATGCCAAATCACATTAAAGCCTGCTACATACATTTTGCCTAAATCTCAATTAGGATGACCCTGAAGTGGACTGAACAGCATACTATTACATCTATTAGTGTCAGAGTTAGGTACCCCTCTCCTCCCATACAGGAATGCTTTCCAGAGCATGGAATAATTCATTCAAAGGCACCTAAAATATTCAAGTACTGTTTGCATAGACACACAAATCACAACTCTGCTCTGTGGTCATTGTTTTAAACTCCAAACAACACCCAACAATGCTGCACAATCACACACTGTGCTTGCTTCATACCTGTGTAGGCTGTTGTAACACTGAGGAGCAGAATCTCTTTCGTGAAGCTTAGCTTTATAGATCTCTCTGGAAAGACACAAAGGAGATTAATATAACTTCCACTAACATGACTAAGAGCACCTGTACTTTCTTTGCTCTCTGCTTAAACCAAAAATAGGTTAACCTTATTTCAACTGTGACTTTCTTGCAATAAGAAAATTATAGAGTGCTAAGCATACAGACCTACATTTGCACTCTAAAGAAACGATTTGATCTCAAATCTTTTTGTAAGAAATGCAAGGAGGGGAATATTAAAGAGGAAGATGTGCAGTTTTCTATCAGCAGACAATTTATTTTTCGTTGTATTTTTGTATTCACTGTTCATGGTGATTAACTTCTATAAGAATATTTTGTCCACAAAGATCTCCATGATCTTAAAACAAGCAGTCACTGACAGACCATATCAAACTCAGTGGAAACTAATCAGTTCAGTTCAAAAACACTGATTTAAAGTCTTACCATCTGGTGACAAAAAGTAATACGGAGCTTCTCCTTTATGTTGGGTTTTTTGTTGTTGTTTTTCTTTTTTACTGGAGAAGACAATTGAACTTCCATTCACTAGCTTTCCCTAGGGGTGACCTGTTGTTTTTGAGCTTATCTGTATAAGGAATGCATTGTAAAGCAGCTTGGATCTCAAACTCAAATTTCTCCTGCACTATACTAGCATAGAGGTGATGTCTGTTACACTTCCTTTGCTTGCAGACAGACTTTGATTGTACGACACCGTCATGGGAGAAGCACTCTAAAGTTCAGCCAGCCACCTCACACCAGTTACACATCAACAGCAATCTGTCCACAACTTCAGCATTTCCAAGCTTTTCCTTTTGCAAGTCTTCTTTATGCTTGACTCAAAGTCACAAATATTCACACAGAAAACTCAGTTCCTATCAGGCTCAAACCTCATCAGTCCCATATCTATACATGAACTGTCATCTCTAGTCTGAAAATCATTGCCATTTGGCAGTCTTCCCCCAAAGGCCAGACCTGAATTTCTGTATTTCAAGTGCAATAACTGAAATGCATTCTTAATCTTATTTATCTGCAAATTTTTGTTCTGAGTGATTTGTACATTATCACATATCAGCAGAACCACAGAGAGCTGGAAAGGATTTGTCAGGATTTTTTGAAGCAACTTGTTAAACAGTAACTGTTAAATAGTACTTACTGAAGGCATCCACTGCTCTCATCAGTTTGTTTCGTGCAGACCTGGGTAAATAAAAGACTTAGTAAAAAAGGAAAATGAATAACCACTTTATATCACCGCACTGAAAGCAGATGAGCTCATTCTTCAAAGTGTCTGTACATTTTTTAGGCCTGTATTACATACTGAAATATGCTAATGCATTGTTAAATGTTTGAGACTCTAAACTACTGACCACAGAATGCATTTGGCTTTCTGAGCAAGTGAACACTATTCAAAATTTAACCTAAGAGACTTGCTTCTGAGCAAGTTTAGCGACGGTTAGCATCGAGCATTTTCACTAGCACACACTTGCTGATGTTTTTCTAACATTTATTATTTTAATAAAAGAAAAATATCTAAAATGATGCCTCAAGCAAAACTGCATTGTGTCTGCCTACCTATACACTTCTAGCGTACTCAGAAGTTGCATCCATTTTGAGAATATATGATACGTATATTAGTATGAAAATATAACTTAGAAAAAGGATGGGAATAATTTCTGCTCATGCCAGCCCTTAACCTGGACTGATTAGGCAAAGAAAGACCACAAAAGCCAGATGCACATTTAACATTCAGTGGAGAAAAAGAGGTAAGTGGTATCTTTCCAAAGGCACTTACTCATTAATGGAAAAACTTGATGTGCATTACCTCACTCCATCCTTGAAAATGTCACATGCAGAACATTAATTGATTCTCACTTGCTCAGACACAGACACTTTTCTATCAAATGTGTACATTTTACAGGTTGTTCATAACATTCAGGCTTGCAGTTCAGAGGGGAAAGTGAAACTGACACTCCATTAAAAAGCAGGGACACACAAATAAGTATATGTGACAATAAATTATTGTTGCAAGCACTTACGAGCTGTCCCCATGGATTTCATTAGTAGAATCTTCCTCCCCTGGAGCTTTTGTGTCCTCTTGTTTCCTAATCAGAAAGAACAGAACTGTGCCCACAAGACTGATAACAGTCAGGGCAATGAAGACAGTTCTGCGATCACTCTCTGGAAAAACAAATTAAAGTCATAACAAGACATGTAAAAGCAATTCAGACAAAGTCAGCTACCTTCAAAGAACTAATACAAGCATAATTCAGAGCAGTGTTTAAAATGCTTACTGATTTTTCTACGTCACCTTGCACGTGGAACAAAATGGTAAATTCCTATCTCATTTTCACAATGCCAATAAACATTGGCACATTAAAGAGTGTTACTTGTATTTCCTGCCATGCAAAGACTATGACCAGGGAGGAGCCAGTTAGCAATGAAAGTGCATAAATTATCAGCAGGAAAAAAAATATATGTTTCAAGAGATGTATAAGTCAGAACTTATACATCAGCTACCCCAAAGACCTGCAGATATCTAAGAATTTGTTCTTTGCCAGATATTGGCACTGTAACATCAGATTAGTAGAATCTTGTACTACAAAGGCCTTAACAGCATTGATACCTCAGTAACTGAGGCAGCATACAGTGTGCTGCTGGAGGAAGGTAATTGCTTCCCTCTGCACCAGCTCTGGTGCACCACCTAACTTGTCTGGCAAAGGAAAGTCTGCAATACCAAAGTTATTCCTATTTGCAAATTAGGCAGGGGGAAAAAAATGCTGAAACTGCTAACAGTTGTGATTGAACCAGTGAACAAACACAAAGACATTGCCTATGCTTGTATTTAATGGACTTTTGCTTAAAGGCAAACAGTAAATTGTTCTATCTCAATTAAAAATAACCTGTGCATGATTATAGATCAAGAAGAAAACGTGCTTCATCTTGAAATGCCTGTAATATAGGCAGCAAAAAGAAGGAGGAACTGATTTTCAAGTGCTGTTAGAGCTTCTAATACTAACACCTAGCTTTAAAAAAGAAGAGTCTCAAGACATTTCAACAGCATTTTCCATTTGAAAATGCAAGAAATCATAACAGCAGAACTCCCTCATATTTAATGGCTGCATTATGTGGTTAGCAATGGCAATGAAACTGAGAAGCACAAAACTTCAAGGCCTCCATGAGAGAATGTGGATCTGACTTTTAAAAATTAACCTCTGCTGTGCTAACAAGCCCAGGTCTATGGAGAATCTGAGACAACGCATTTAACAGAGGCACAAAGTGGAACAGAGGCAGCATTCCTGAAGCCTGATAATTACCATTTAGATGTCAGTGCCTTATTCCTGAATGACTATGCTAGCAAGTGGCATCTGTATATTTCTGTTACCATCTTGCCACAAACAAGTAACACCTACCTGATATGTAAGTTTTTCCTTGCCAAGCAAAGTATATATACAGGTTTCCAAAAAACAAGCTGTAAACAAAAAGAACAACACAGGTGAACTTTTCGTGGTAGGATTAAGATCACAGCATCACAGTAACACAGTTCTATGCAAAACCAGTACTGCACAATTGTGAAAGAATAAGAAAGCAGTCATTTCCCATGCAAACTGCTTATTCTGTAGAGAATCGCAAACACGAGAGAGTATTTTTTGCCCTAATGCTGGCTATTTCTTCTTAGGAATCAATACAGAACAAGATAATAACAAATGAACTTAGATGGCTATTTCTTATCTCTCTCTCTGTTTTTGGAAGGGTGCAGCTTAGAAAGATGGTGTATCTATAGAAATGAATTTGCAGTACTCCCCTAGATGAGTTGTATGTCTTGTCTGAAATATCAGTCCAGCAATACTAAACTGGCTGCTAACAGGTTGGGGAAATTCTGTGTTTCTACATACAGTTCCCTGAAATCCATCAGCTCAGAATGAATGGTGACTCAAAACAGCCTTAGAGTGAAGTTTCCTCATCTCAACTCATATATTCTACTCACTATAAAACACACAATTACTTGAGTTTGTGGAAATCAGGATTTTGCTACACCAAGACGTTAATTAATTCCAAAACATGAAACACAAGCAGCACACCACTGTTTCATGCTGCTGTTCTATTAATGCAGCACTCTGTCTCCACACAGCATCAGCAACGCCATTTAGAGCAAGCTCATCAGCCTACCACTGTGACTCATCCCCTGCATTATTTCTCAATACCCAGAAGCACTGTATTAGCAGCATGAGAGGTATCCGCCTTCAGGATACATTTGTGGCCCTACTATCAGTAAATTTGATCTCTTTTCAGTCTTGCTGGCATTGTCCAATTCCAAACCATCCAGCAGGAGGGAATCCCAAAAGTTTTTCACCCATCATATAAAAAAAGCAGTTCACCTGTTCCAAACTAATCTTTCCCTAGTTTCAACACATTACCTGAGCTCTAGTACAGCAGTTCTTGCTAACAGCTCCACATTCTGTTCAGTTGCCACCTTCCTGTTCTGCTAGCCCATGAGTAAAATACTCCTCAGCCACCTTATCTCCAAACTCTCCCCGTCTTTTTATTCTCCCCTCAAAGCAACAGCTCTGTTTTCATGCATATTTTCATCATCTTTTCCTCCAACAAAGTTCCAGAGCAAGTGGAGGCTCAGCACTGAAGCTAAATGGGGCTCTCAGGCAGAGGTGAGATGGGGGCGAGGTGAGGCCATTCAGGGTCATGAGTGCTCATTAGTATGCTCACAACCCTAATGCAAAACAGCTCTCCAAGACCAGCCAGGTTTCCCTTACATTTGCTAAATGCTCCCTGAACTAATGTGACTTCCAAAAGGAAGCTTTTATTCACTGTCTTATAACGCACAACAGATTTAGAAGTTTTGCTCCAAGCTCTCCCTT
>JAOWBP010004377.1:3846670-3858936 GCA_028571105.1 Tragopan temminckii
GGGGTATCCTCACCGTGCTGGGGATGGTGCCAAACGCAGCCTGAGCCGGGCAGTGTGACTGCTGAGAGCCGGGCACCAGAATTAGGGCTGCACCCTCAGGGAGCTTAAAATAACACGCAGGCAGTCTGATAGCCTCGTGGTGTATGGAGCAAAGCCTGAGCGTGGAGTGCCTCTGTGCGGGTTGAGAGCACGGCTCTGGGATGTTTGTCCTGATAGCTGCTCTGTGTTCCTCTCTTGGTTTCGCAGGATAACGTGGAGCGGGCAGATGCACTCCAGCTCACTGTGGAGGAGTTTGTGGAGCGTTATGAAAAGCCGTACAAACCCGTGGTCCTGCTGAACGCTCAGGTGGGCTGGTCTGCACAGGAGAAGTGGACTCTGGAGCGGCTGAAACGCAAGTACAGGAACCAGAAGTTCAAATGCGGGGAGGACAATGATGGTTATTCTGTGAAGATGAAGATGAAGTACTACATTGAGTACATGGAAACCACGCGTGATGACAGCCCGCTGTACATATTTGACAGCAGCTATGGAGAGCATCCCAAGCGCAGGAAACTCCTGGAGGACTACAAAGTACCCAAGTTCTTCACTGACGATCTGTTTCAGTATGCAGGGGAGAAACGAAGGCCGCCTTACAGGTATGGTAGAATGGCAGCTGAGGTTACTTCCCATGCCTCTGGTTATTCTCAAATAAAATTGCTTTGTATAAAGCAAAGTGGTAGCTTTGTGTTTGCTGTTCTGAAGTGCTTATAAGCCCTTAATGCACAAGAAGGGAAGAACAGATTTGTGAATCAGGATTTCTCATTCTGTCGCCAATCTATTTACCAGTTTGTTTCTTAATTTTTCTTCAGTTTTAAATAAGTGTCAAGTGCTTGAAAGTTACAGAGATGAATTTCTTGCTGTGTGAAGTGCCTTCTGGCCTTCAGATTCAAAATGCCTCAAGATTTGCTCTTGGTTTTTTCTGGCTTACGTACAATACGGGGTTTCGTTTAATTACAGGTCAGTCCTTGTAAGGTAAAGATCTTAAACTAGACTACTATGAAGAGTGGAGGTTACGTCTTAGCTCCCCTTCAGATGATGATGATACTGCATAATATTTTTGCATCTGTGTAATCTTCAAACTTTTTTTTTTCCTATCTCATTAGAAGTTGAAGGAAATTGCATTTGATTACCGAAATGAAGTGCACCAACCTTATATACAGGCTCCTAGGTACAAAGTAATTTCTATTTGCATTAATACAATGCTTTCTAGTGCTATGAGAATAAGATGTAATTAAAGTCTTTACAGCTACATGATAATTGCTAGAGAATGACTTGCCCTCTGAGTGACATGAGGTTCTGTTGTGGGTTGGGTTTTTTAATGAAATAGGACAAATACTGAATGAAGTACTAACAACTAACAACTCAGTTGTGTTTTTCAGGCTTTTTTTATAAAGTTGTAGCAGAAACTTTTTATCATTAACTTCTAAAAACATGCGGTGCTGTGATCAAATGTGAAAGCACAGTGCATGTAGTCCCTGTAAGCCTCTAGCAGTAACGGAGGTACACGGACAGAACTTTATCAAAGTTACAAGTAATCTAAATAATCTAGCTGTGACTCACACTGATACTTCTCTCCCCTGCACCCTCCACGCCCACAGGCAGGAGCTGAGCTCCTTGCTTGTGATCATAGCATTCTTGCACTTTGTTCTGGAAAAAGTGGGTTTGTTTGAGGCTGTTCTCATTTTTCTGAGTGATGTGAAAGGGCACAGCTACAGCCCTCACCTCCTGCAGTTTTCATCTCTATACAAACGTGGATGGAGAGTATTCAGCAGTTTCATAGCTTAGTGAAAATTCAACCAGGGGCTGTGCTTCCTCATCATAAGAGGAAGATGTGCGTGTCTTCTTATTCATGGCTGCTTCACGAAGTAGGAAGTCATTCACAACTCCAGTCATTGCTGCTAGCATGCAGTGATTGGAAACCAGCTTAATTCACACCTGCGTTGGAAAGGGAAATGGAGAGTTCTGTGACTTGAGATACTCTCTGACTCCTGGAGCTGCTCTCATTGGTACCACATGCCTGTCAGCCACAGGGCAGGGGGGTCTGGATGGAAGAAGGCTCACATTCATACTGCTTTAGTTTCTTCCATCTAAACAGATATTGTCTTTTCCTTTTGCTTTGTGGCAGTAAGCCTCCTGATTCAGTCTGTTTTATCTGGTGTAATAGTGCTCTTGTGCTGTTGTGTTTAAACATCTGTGGCAGCTAAACTTCTCCATCAGGAGAAGTAAGTTTTACAAATTGGGAATGAGAATACACACCAAATCTTGAACGGAGAATAATCCCCATCTAGTTAAATATTGGAATAAAAAGCCTGTTGTAAATGAACAGAAGGCACAGAAGGAAGCCAGGGTTGCATAACTTCACTCTGTTCCTTACTTGTATTGCCTTTTGTTAGTTCCTCATTGTTTTGTGCTTCTGGGTTCCATTTATGAGTAGCAAGTTTTAGAAATGGAGAAGATTAGGAGAATCCTCCTGCATGGTAAGAGCCCTGGTGCAGAGCATTGTGCCTTTATCACATTCATAAACATTGCTGCAAAAAAGGGAGTGCTTCTACCTTGAGGTCAGTATATATACAAAAAGAACTGTTTCATAGCTGTGTTTCATTTTTAAAAGCTGTCTTCACTGTCTTGGCTCACAGTCCTTCCTGTCACAGTTTGTGTGGGTTTTCAGGTTAAAGCCAGATCACATCATTTGAAGATAAGTGGAGAAGGGAATCAAGGTGACTCCCTCGGTTCCTAACCATATGCCAAATTAACAGCTATAACTATCAAGCTGCGTGTGAAGAAAAAGAGAAAGCAGCTACTTGCTTGCTCTGTGGCTGAAGGGTTGTTTTTTTTTCCTGCCATGCAGATGGTTTGTGATGGGCCCACCTCGTTCTGGAACAGGAATTCACATCGACCCCTTGGGAACCAGCGCGTGGAACGCCTTGGTGCAGGGACACAAGCGTTGGTGCCTCTTCCCCACCAGCACTCCCAGAGAGCTGATCAAAGTGACACGGGAGGAGGGAGGTAACCAGCAGGATGAAGCCATCACGTGGTTCAATGTCATATACCCGAGGACGCAGCTTCCCACCTGGCCTCCTGAATTCAAACCCTTGGAAATTTTGCAGAAGCCAGGAGAGACTGTTTTTGTACCAGGTATGTAGAAATGGCTCCTGAAAGCAGATGTGGCAGAGAGAAGTGGGTTTTTAACTTGTCTGAGAAAGAAAGAATGTTTCAGATTTCTTGCAGCTCGTTTCTTACAAAGGGAACTACTCTGAGCTGTTTTAGAAGGGCTGTGTATTGTGAGGCTTTCTTTGCACTGCTCAGTTATTTCTGACTGCCCTGACATACAAACGGCCTGTAGTGTAGGTTTGCATGTGGTATGGGTGGCAAAACAAGCCAGACTTGCATTGCATAGTCATAGGACTGTGATCCTGAGCTATGTTAAATTAATAAGAAAACTGAGATGTAAAAATAAAGAAATAAAGCTGAGTACTTGAGTATTAGTAACTCTCAGACCTGAAAATGTTGGAGTTTATGTACACCACAGCAGGTTCACCGCTGAATTTTATAGCTTAGATAGTCTGACTGCATGTGGATTTTTCTTGGCTGGAGGAAGAGAACTGCTTCAAGTCACTGATGCATTCCACCCACTTTTCTGTGGTTATGCTTAATCTCAAAATCAAAAGCTAAAGAAAGATGAGAATGGCATCCTTATATCAGAAAATGGTTGTGCAACGTGTGCCTGCTATAACTGGGAGTGGAGGTGGCCAGTGGGTAGGATAGCGTGGGTGAGTTCAGTGCCTGCAGTCTGACCTCTGAATCTTGCATCACAGCATGTAGCTTCCATCCACATTGCCTGTCTGTGTTGCACAGCTGATTTCATGTCTGAGGAGTGCCTTGTGATTGCCTTGGCACTTAGTAGTGACTCCTCAGTCCCCTCTGTTAGGATTTTGTAGCTGTCGATTTCCATTAAACTGTTTCCTTATTCTTTTTTGGAGGTTATAAGTGGGTGGGAAGAACATCGCTGTCTATTCTTAGCCTGTGCAGGGAAACAATTTGCACCTACTTTTAAATGAAAGGCTGGTCTGTAATCACAAGAACCTTGCTAATTCAGCGTGGAAAGTGTGCTCCAGCTTGACAGAGAGGGTCTCTGTGCAGCCTGGATTACAATGGCTCATGCTACTAGATAGGCTGTCAGCAGGCAGCGTGTTGCTGTCAGCTCAGATCTTCAGTACTGCTTGTGAGCTGGATAATTTGGCCAGAGCATTGTGCAGCCTTCTGTAATGAGAGCCTGCAGAGGAGTGGAGTGAATTCTGAAATAAGGCTGAGGAAAGAAGATCTGGTGGGAGGCTTACCTGGGTTCAGGAGGCAAGGTCTGGTTTCTGCTCTGCTGTGGGACAGAGATGCGTGGCAGTTGTTGGATGTGCAGCAGTGCTCACGGTGCTGTGTTTGTAGGTGGTTGGTGGCACGTAGTTCTCAACCTGGACACAACGATTGCCATCACACAGAACTTTGCCAGCTGTACCAACTTCCCCGTGGTGTGGCACAAGACAGTGAGAGGGAGACCCAAATTATCACGGAAGTGGTACAGGTGAGAGTTCTAATAACTTTCTTTTCATATTACCTACAAAAAACAGTGAAACAAAACCATCTGATTATGTATAGTGTTACTCTTGAAAGACTAATGCTGAAATTTGAACTGTGTTTAGGATCTTAAAGCAGGAGCATCCTGACTTGGCAGCACTGGCTGATTCGGTTGACCTACAGGAATCTACTGGTATTGCTTCTGACAGCTCTAGTGATTCTTCCAGCTCCTCGAGTTCCAGCTCTTCCGACTCTGATTCAGAGGTAACATATTTTTTGGGTCTATTTTTATCTAAAATATAGATCTGTCACTCATTTTACCAAGCCACGGTTGTTTAAAATGGTGGCAAGTTGGATGGTTTTCAAATGGGGAGGAGGAACGAGGTCCAGAGTAGGGACAGTCACAGTGTGGAGCTTCTCTAAGTGCCTCATGTGGTGTAAGTGCTTCAGGAAGTGCTGCCTGCCCTTACAAAAAAAAAAAACAAACAAAACCTGGATCCTTTTAGGAGCCAAAATGAATGCATCAGTTGTCTCGCCACAAACATACCGTAGTTCTGTGACCAATCTTAAAACATGCCTGTTTGTGGGTTTTAATCACTTAATTTAAAATGGATTTCACGTCTTTAATCTGAGCTGGTCTTTGAACTGTGATTGTCCAGAATTGCCGAGGTAGCTCTTGTGCTGAACTCGTGAGCACAGTTTTCTGGGTTTCTCTAAACTCTGGTTTCATCTCTCCATGCTTCAGTGTGACTCTGGCTCCGAGACAGAGGGGATGATGCATCGGAGGAAGAAGAGGAGGACGTGCAGCATGATGGGTAACGGTGATACAACTTCCCAGGATGACTGCGTGAGCAAAGAGCGCAGCTCCTCCAGGTGACCTGATGGCAACTGCTGTTTGTTAGAACAAGGAGAGGACAACACAAGGCAGAGCTGAGATAGGGCAGATCCTCAGGATAGAGGGATGGAGAGCGTTGTTCCATACAGAACGTGAAGCAGTCGGCCAGTGCTTTTAATTACTCTAAACTGAAAACTAAGAATCATTTTTTTAAAAAGTACTTTATTAAATAGTTTTATTATTTTCCTAGTTCTATTTTTAATAGAGAATATATTTATATATATTTTTAAGGGGAGAGGTAGAAAATTGTGCTCTTTAGAGAGCACACATGAAAAGTGAACAGTTTGAGATGAGGAGCAGTCGGGGCAGGCTCAGATTTGGATGCCTTGTCCAAACAAAACCTTCAAGCAGTTCTATGTTTTCTCTTATTATTGTCTGGATTACTTCAGTCTGGCCCACTGCTTTATCTGTTAAAGCCAGCATTCAGCCAAAATGTAAGATGTCTGTGTTTACTTATTTAAAAAAAATAATAATACAAACTTCTCATTGGTCAGACTGGATGGAGAAAGTATTAACCCTGCAGAACCAAGAACCTCTGTTGTTTGTTAATGTAGAAGTTCTCTGGAGTTGCTAAGTTATATACAGAGTCATTGGGAGCTGATGCTGCAGGGGTGAACAAACAGGTTTTTGCTAAATGAAGATTTGTTTCTCACATAGAAGAGGCCTGCCAAATTTTTAAAGCAAATTCCTCATGGTTTGGTAAACCAACACTGCTGTATTTGCTGCATAGTTCCTTTGCTGAGCTGTTGGATGCTCCAGGTTGGGTGTGGTGACTTAGCGTGTGATCTGCTGAAGAAGGTGTGCGAGTCATTACCCAAGGAAGTCCAGATATCTATTCTATATCCAGTGTTATGCCTGAGCTCGTTAGGATGCTGCCTGAAGACCTGCTTGCTGCTGTACCTGCTGCCATTCAGCTGCTGTGATACACTGCTCTCCTGTTGGCAGTTGGTTAAGGTGCTGTAGGGAACCTGCTTTGGCAGGGGGGTTGGACTCGATGATCTCTGAGGTCCCTTCCAACCCCTACAATTCTGTGATTCTGTGATTCTGTCAAATACCCTTTCAGCAGCCAGCTGTGTTGTCAGGCAGGCAATGAGCAGCAGGATACAACAAACCATAATGCAGACCCTATTAAAAAAGTGTAAAAAACGCAGCCCCTGTGTGCACAGCTGAAAGTCCTGTGTTTTTTTCAGTTCTTTGCACTTCAAATTTGCAAAAAGTAGCACCTTACCTAGAGCCAGCTCTGTCTGATGCACTGCTCTCCTTCCTGTGTGCTGGCTGCTCCTCTCTGTGAGGATGGGGGGGATTTTGGCTCCAGCACTGTGATGTTGATAGAAACACTTTTAAACATAAAACCTTACCTGTGGGAAATGCGAGCATGCACTTAGTCTGCACGCTGTGCTGTGTATCCCAGGGTGAGGGGAAATGCTACAGCTGATAATGGGCAGTTGTACTTCTTTTTTTGACAGGATTAGGGAATCTTGTGGAGGCCGCAGTTACCCCTGAGAGATAACAGCACCCACCCAGAGGCAGCTGCCCATCGGAGCTCCGTTAGCAGCCAGCCAGCTCTGTCCTACCCCCTTCTGCTCCTGCTCCTCACAATCCTTTTTGGTCACTTTTCTTCAATCCAAACATCAGTCTTCATTCTGTGCTGTAGAAGGTTGGCTCCTTACTAACTGAAAGGGGAACGCCCCGACTACATTCTCGTGCAATGCTTTGTCCCCTCTGCGCCCCGAGTGAGTGCACTAAAAACCCATCTGTGGGTATGGACATGCCAAGTATTTAATGGGTTGTGTAACTGGCGAGGAAGACAACGGTCAGTTTTTAAAGAACTTTTTAAAACCGGCAGGTAAACCTAGAAACCTGCCTTGCTTTGACACTGTCTTATGTTTACATGTTGTCCTGTACACTTGAGGAAAGGAACACCAGCCCTTTGGCCCAGCGGGATGGCGGCGGAGGTGGGATGGATGCTCCAAGCACTGAAGCCACTTCAGTGGAGTTGACTGCCCGCCTGAAGCATCTTTTGTGCTCTTAATCTACACATACGTGTCTGAAGTGCATCCTATTAACCAGCCACGATCCATTTACCTTTGCTCTGCGCAGTGACAGAGATGCACTAGCACCTTGCCATAGGAATCTCGATGGAGCCAGAGAATCCTGGAGTTTCTTGCACAGCAAAAAAACATGGGGGGAAAAGTCAGCATTTGCCAGTAATGACACTCCTTTAAGTGTAGGTGTGATGTTCAGCACTGGGCAACAACTGACAAAGTGTGACTCTTACATAGCAACAACAGTTGCTGGGCTTTAAATACTGAGCAGTTTTGGGGCCGTGGACTTGTTTGGGCCGCTGTGGTTCACGTGTGTAAATGGCTTTTCTTTGAGGCTGTGGCTTCAGAAATGTAGAGAACGTACAGTGCCAATTTTAAAGGACTGGGAGGGGGGCATATACTTGTTTGATGCTTTATAAAAATGACATGTGATGTTTTAAGTCTGTGTAGGTGCGTTTGTATCATGGCAGGTAAAGCTCTCATCCCCAAGGGATTTGTTGGATCTGCTGTTCCTTTCACAGGGGCTTGTGCTGGTAGTGTCAGAAAAGAGGTCTGTGTTGCTGGAGGCATGCTGTGAGCAAGAGATCCTTCTTTTCTACCTGCACAGTGCAGCCAGGAGCTGGCTGTGTTGGGATGCTTCCTTGAGTGCTCTCCTGAGGCCCAGGAGGTGGTGTTACATCTCACGTCAGCTATTCTTTGAGAGGGAGGTTGAAAGCAGAAGTGATGTGCATGTACTAATCCTGCATTGATGCCCAGAACTGGTAGCTGAATTAAAAAGCAGATTGGCAGCCTTAACTGTTGTATCTGCTGGGTTTGATGGTAGCCAGAATGTTGGATTTTATTTATTTTAACCGTGTCTCTTTCCTGTTTAAACACTCTCTCCCTTCTTGGAGATTGAGCTGGATCCTGTTGTGCAAGGGAACCCGAACTACATTTGGCAGGAACTCAGCTTCTGAAATTCCAGTACCAGTCAGTTCAGGTAGGAGCAGTGTGTTGGTGAGGAGGGAGAGAAGCTTTATTGGTGTACTCCTTAGCTGTCCAGACTCCTGAATTTCCTATAGTAGCCAGACGTAAGTGCACACGGACGTGCCTGCTCTGTAGGGCACTGCAGATTATTCCAGATTACTTCACTTTGAAGCAAACTTCCCAAACCAGTAGCATTTCTGCCCAGGGTTGCCTTTTATTTCCTGCTCAGCTGAACAGCCAGGAGTCTGCACAACCCATGTAGTCCTCAGAGAGAGCAGGCTGCAGCTGCTGCCTTTGGAAGAATGGAGAGACAGGAGTGTGCTGTGTTTGAGGAGGCTGCCTGCCCTCCTCGGTGCTGCACAGTTGCTTTGTATGGAAGGTGGTGCACGCAGTAGCTTGCTGGTGTGTTTGGCACGCACAGATGAGCTTTGCCATCTTGAAGTCTTACACATGCAGGATAGGCCAAGCGCTGCTCCACCAGAAGCACAGCAGATCCAAAGTGCAGAGCATTCTATTTCTTCGTGCCTATGAACTCTTCATGGGGTGAAATGAAGCAGTTTCTGCTCAAAGGCTGCGTTCATTGAAGGTCCTTTACAGAAAGGCAGTGTTTGGAGTGAACCACGAACGCCGCCAGCTCTGTGTGTGGAAGCAAAGCTGTGTGTGCATTGGCTGCCTGGGAACTGGGGCTGCTGGGATCTCTGGTTCTTCCTCTTACAGGCTCTTGCCTCAACTGAGTTGGTGAGCTTCTGTCTTCGTTAAGGAGGGGCAATACCTACCTCACAGGGGTGTTGTGAGGCTGAAATGTGATTACTGTGTAAGATGCTCTGACTTCCTCCTCCTATGAGTTTTCCAGCAATACTGAGCAAGCTGAGGCTTCCTAACCAGGCGTTAGCTCTTCCTAGCAGAAAACATTTGGGATGTTGTGCAGCACTTTTGGCTACATGGTTTTCTCTGGTGGTCCTTCCAGAATTGCTGTGTGGTACATAAATTGAGGCAGAATGAGGCCGGAATTTAACATTTGGTGTTTTGTCACTTGCTCTAAGCAGGAGGTTCTGCTATTTCGCTAGATCAGGATTTAAAAATAATAATAAATGAAGTGGATAACTTAACTCTGATCAGGGCGTTGGCCTTACAGGAAGAAGGGCACATTCCCCAGGCCCCTTCCACGCCAGAGCATAACGTTCTAACTGCTCCTTGTGCCTGGATCCATGCGTGTGGGAGGCTGGCTGGGGAGCACGTGTGTGCTCTCGCTTCTCCACACTTGTGCTCCTTGCAGCATTGATGTACCTCCTAACCCCATTGCTTCTGCCTACTGTAGAGCCATGGATGTAGCAGACCCAGCCAGCCCCTCTCTTCCCTGAGCCCCACAGCAGCACTGCTCTGCTCAGCCCCGTGCTCAGCCTGCTCCACTGGGGCTGCTGGCAGCTGTGTGCTGGTTTGGGCCGGGCTTCTTGGTGTTGTGCCTGCCCTGCCAAAGGGAAGGGAGCCGTGAGCTCTGCTCCCCAATGCAGGCTTGTTTGTTCTGAGGGTTCAAGAGTAAATTAATGCCCCTTCAGAACTGCGGCACACACAGCTCAGCACCTGCTGCTGCACACTGCTTGGGGACAGGTGATGCTGAGGAGCTGCTGGCACACAAACCTCCCTCCCCTTCCCAGCTTGGGTGGGCTGGCTCTGCGTTGTCTTCTCAGTTACATGCTTGGAAGGAAGACAGCAACCTCCTTCATAATAAACCCAGAGCCTTTTCCTCCTCCAATCCCCAGCCACTGTGGGGTGGAAAGCAAGACTGCTGACTGAATCAGCCGAGATACCTGTGTGTGCTAATCTAACAGAAATAAACATTGCAATAGGAAGGTTTTGGCATTCCTCTTGCAAAGGAGGGAAGGAAGAAGCAATCTGATCCATTCAGCAGTCTGCCTGAGCCCCCGGCCCTGCCGCTGCCATCAGCTGCTTTTATGGCCCCGTCCAGCAGAGCTGGGATACTCTTAACCGTCTCGTTTGGATGATTGTGGTTTTGCTTTTTATTTGAAATAAAATCAATTATTTTGCATTCTCCTGTTCCTTAGTCGCTTTTTGAACTATTTTCAGTCACCTTGCAAAGATCCACGCCTCTTCCTTGCGGCACGGCGGGATGCCGTGGGGCTGCCCTGGGAGCTGCGCGCTGGATGAGGGCGTTGGGTCGCTGAATTGGCTGAAACCGCTGGCTGCAGGTGAATAAGCAGAGCTGATAGAAACACATCGCAGAATGAAACGCTTCCCCGGCCCTCCCGCGGAGCTGCCCCTCGTGCTCAGCCCGTCGCAGCGGATGAGCGACGCTGCCCGAGCCGTTATCACCGCCTCAATCCTCCTTTGTCGGCTGTGCTCTGCAGCTGCCCCTGTCCTCTCCTCCCCCTCGGAGCGCTGCGTCAAAGCGGCCTTTGTGCCGGCACAGCCGAGCGGGGCTCCAACCGGCAGAGGGCAGCGCGCTCCCGGCTCTGCCTTAACGCAGAACCCCAGCGCCGCGTTCCTGCGTGGTTACGGCTGTAGGAAACGCGGTGCTGGTAAAGGAAAGTGGGTGTCGCGGTCGGTGGTGGTTCCAGCACCGGCACCCATCCTGCCGCAACGCCTTTGCGCGGAGCTTTTTTTGCTATCGATGCTCCTTAGCGCGGGGGCAGGGCAGCCGTTGCGTTCCTCGTGCTTTTGTGTCACCTCCGTCTGCCGGGTCACACGCGTGTGGAAGTTGGAGCTTAAGAACGCTCTTGGGAAGGAGCAGCTGCCCGCTGCGCAGCGCTGAGCTCCAGGGCTGCTCGGATGCTCAGAGCCCGCAAAACACAGAGGGGAAGATCAGCAGCGTGACCGACGGTTACTAAGAATACAACGATCCGTACGCAAACAGCCGCTTGATAGGATTAGCAATAACGATAAATGGCAGTGAGGATCACGGATGGCTACACTTCCTTCCTCCCCCCCCCCCGGGGAGTTAATCCGTTTTTCTTTTGTTTTCAGCCGCTCGATACAAATATTCCGCTCGCAGAGAACTCCCCGAAGCCTTCTCCCCGGAGGAAGCTCCGTGGGTTTCCCATGCCTGCTCCCACCGTGTGCATCGTGGAGAGCTCAGCCTGTGAGCACAGCTTAAATCTCCTGGCTCCAGAGCGCTTTGCGGAGCGGTGGTTCGTCCCCCCGAGGGGCAGGAAACCCTCGGCGGCAGGGCTGGGCGGCAGCCCCTGGCAGGGCTCGTGCTGGCTCCGAGCAGCCCAGGCTTTGGGCTATTTGCAGTCTCTCGGTACACCTCGCTGTGCTGCGGGGAGGCTCCTGTCAGCCAGATACTCTCAGCACCCTGATGGCAGTGACAGCAGTTTGTGTCATCCGTCGCTGTGTACCCAAACCAGGGACGTCACCCCAGTACTGCGGGTATCAGCTGGTTAGCAGGGTGATGGCTTGGTTATCCTATGTACCTCCTGCAGCTCTTGGGGCAGGTGGAGGAGCGATGCTCGGGGTTTGACGTGGCTGTCACCTGGCTGCCATTGTTAGCACCCGGCTATCCGGGTACCACCTGCAGCTCCCGAGTATCACCTGGTTGCCATGGCTACCATCCTGCCATCACGGGTACCACCTGCAGCTCCTGGGGTTTGACATTGATGTTCCCAGCTGGGGACGTTCTGCCGTGCGGTGCCAGTCCCACCAAGGGCTGCAAGGTGTGAGTGTTCGCTGAGCATCGCACGGAGCCCATCTGGCCCCCCACCCCGCCCTCGAAGAGCCCGTCCTGCCCGGAGCGGTGT
>JAOWBP010004377.1:3868144-3881929 GCA_028571105.1 Tragopan temminckii
CTTTTTTTTTCTTCCCATTTCTCCCCTTCCACCTCCCCGCCCACCTCCCTTCCCTCCCCGTAACAGATTAATGAGTCTGCTCCCCCTGCTCCATCTCACTTCCACTCCAAAGGGACCTGGAATGGAGGGTTCTCATGTCCAGGTGCTCAGCTCTTCCATATGGGTTCCTCAGCTCAGACATCCCATGAACGCTTCTATTTCCTGACTTGGAGAACAAGGGCAGTGAGCTGGTGGTTAGCTCTAGGCCACGTAGCTGGAGGTGGGGGCTCGGCCTGCTGCTGACCCTTCAGTTGTCCCATGGGCCAGCAGGCACCTGTGGGAAGCAGCTTGGAAGCAACATCCCCAGAATGCAAGGCCACCAATTGGGACTGCCTGTTGTGGTCTCGTCTGTCATCAGGAGCCCTTCATTTGGGGACACCTGATTTTGGAAATGCTATTGAGATAGTTCCTTTTCCCAGAAGACCCATAGGCCGACAGGAGAGGAGAGACACGCAGTAGGAAGGGTTGTTTAAACAAAAACCCACTTCTGCTCATACTCTGCATCGCTCCTGAAGCTGTGGTTGCCTTGCCTGCTATTCACTTGAACCTTGCGGCTTCAAACTGGCGCTAAATCTGGACTCAAAGGGAAGGAATGTGACCTTCATTGAGTGATGCAACTTCCTGCTTTTTGATTACTTCAGTCTTAAAAAATAGCAGGACTTCTCAGTAGGGAAGGACGGTAACTCTTGTTGGCAAACACATCTGCTTGGCTGATGGCACTGCACACCTGGTAGGTTACCAGCACATTGAGAACAGAAGCACGTAGCGTTTGTTTCTCTGGGGGAGAAAAGCAGTCTGAGCAGGAAGGGGAAGGGAGCAGGGGAAGGATGCAGCCTTGAGCAAAGCCAGCACTGCATATTTCCCAAATCCATCTCTTCTGCACCTGAGGCTTTTGGCTATATATTGCCAACTGCAGCTGCCATGGTGCAAAGCTTGGGGACGTGGGACTGGAGTGGTGCAGCCTGTCCAGGCTGGATGGGGCACAAGTACAGTCCTAGGGCTGTTAGTGGGTTTGTTTGTTTGTGCAGTGAGCACTGACAGCTGCAACAAGGCTCCACTTTTAGTAAAAAAGAAAACAACCAGGAGAGAGATTCCCATAGGTTTTTGTTTTCAGTTCTCTCTTTCTATAAGATAGAGCAGGTCCCAGCAAGTCCTGGTTGGCCTTGGCGATGCTGAGTCCTTCCCGCTCTTCTGTAGGTGTGCAGGCTGAAGGGAAAGCAGATCCCACATGATAGTCTGTAGGAAGGTCTCTCCTCTGTCTTCTCTTGTTTCTGAGGTTTATGGAGAAGTGGAGGTAGAAAACCTGAAGCTGTCCCCCAAGCTTTGGGTGCTGCAGCTGCATTTTCCAACCAGTCACCTTCCCTGACCAGCAATGAGACACCAAGATGCTTCTCATTGCTGTGTGGGCTGCAGCATAGGCAGAGGCTGTGTTTTCTGCATGTCTGCTTGGATGAGATGTTTGTGGTTTTGCATAACCTAAATTAGTGCTGGGAGTGGAGTGGGAAGGGGAAAGCGAGAGAAACAGGACAGCAAAGTCCCTGACCTTGAGGGGCCCAGCTGCAAACATGAGGGCATCTCCGGAGCTGGACAAAGCCCCACAGCACTCTCAGTCCCTTAAAGCAGTGTCTGAGTGAAACTCAGTGCCCCAAGCTGCTCAGAGCCTGCTGCATGCAGGTGTGATGAATGGCTCAGAGATACCACTCTACAGGACTGGGGAGAAGGTAGAGAGGGCTGCTGTGTTTGCTTTGCTAGTAAGCATGGTTTCCACAGTCATCTCAGCCCTTCTAGGATTAATTCTCTGGCTCTCCTGGCCAGCCATGGGTGGGTTGAGAAGGCACTGCTTGCAAATTGGAGTTCAAGCAAAGGGAATGGGATGGCTGTAAATCTTACCCTCTGTCCTTTTCTTGGTGATCATTTAGCAATGGAAAGCTGGCTGGCCCCCAGCTGGGTCCGGAGTGCTTCTTGATTACGAGCCGCTAAATAAACCCAGGCTTGGACCCTGGAGTTTCAGCAAGGCAGGGTGCATGGCCAGACCTTAGCTGCAGGGAAAGGCAGAGAGAAGACATCCCTTGCTCTGCCAGACATCCCAGATCAAATGGGGATGCAGCTGTGGCTTTAGGGAGAACTGTGTCAACGTGCCATTTTGAACCAGACAATGCTTGCAGTGATGACTCGAGAACACAAGGGCAGGAAGCAGCTGCTAGGATTTAGATGATGGACGTTAACCAATTTTGAATATGTCCACTGCTAGCCCTCTAGAAACAAGTGGGTGGCCTGGGCTGGGGGAGGTTGTATTTCAGGTGAGCTCTCTTTCTGCATCTGTCCCTGTTCACCTCCTGCATTGCCATCACATGGCCCTGGCTTGCTTGCTTGCTGTCCTTTCCTGTCCAGCATGGTGCTTCATTTGGATGAGGGAAGCTGGTAAGTTTGGCTTTCTTTGGGTTTTTATTATTTGTTTGCTCTTCATCTTCTGCAGCACGATAGTCGTCCTGGGCTGAGGGAGGAAAAGTAGCAACAGGAGGCTACAAACACTGTGAATGTGGGGCTCCATTTAGATCAGGCTGACCACTGCTTCACTGCGGCCACTGGCCATGGGGAAGGCTGCCTTCAGCCACAGAACAGCCAGCACCTGCCCCTAGGAGGAAAGGGGCACATGGGTACAGGGGTACCCACCAAGCTCCCCTGACTCTGATGCTTCTCCATAGGAAAAATGTCTATGAGAAATCAGTGGAGCTGAGCTCAGGCCCTATTTATAGAGCATCTGCTTTAGCCATGAGTCCCACAGAGCAGCTCAGGATGCCTCCTTTGGAAACACAGGGAAAGGGGAGGCCAGTAAAGCCCTTCCTCTCCTCTCCCATCCCAGGGGGGAACCTTCCAAACGCTCCTCTGCAGGCTGTGAATCCCCAGCCCTGCTGTGGGATGAGGTTTCAGACTCCGCTTTGAGCTCCTGGGTTTTTCCTTTTGGCTGAGGTCCCGAATTGTCCCAGCTTGTGGCTGCTTTGCATCTCCCTCACCCAGCGCTCACAACTTGGCTCTATTTGCTTCTGCTTAACCCCATGCAGCATGGGCAGCTTGCTGTTCTCTCTGATAACTCTCTGGGAGCCCGAGCTGCCTCTTCTGTGGCATCATGGGCTGCAGGAAGCCAGGCATGGAAGCATAGGTTGGCCCATCTGTTGCTTTCTCCACTTCTGTAACATGGACTCAGGGGGTTCAGGAACATCGCAAAGGGGTGAGCATAGAGCTGGAGGAGGTGAGCTGAGCTGGCAGAGCTCAAGCTGCCTTCCTGGCTGTGCTGTGGCCTTTTCAGCTGTCACTGCTGTGGCTGGGAAGCGTAGGAGGCTTCTGCCTTGAAATGGCACTGAGCAAGGGCAGCTCAGCCTTGCCAGCCTTGTCCTTGAGCTGCTGGGACTGTACTCCTAATTGCACGGACTCTGGCAGCCTCAGCTGCCTTCTTGGTGTGCTGAGAAGCAACAGGCATCCCCAAGGTCCTATGCACCTTCTGGCTGTTTGGTCCCACTGGAGGAATTTCAGATCTGTGTAGATAAAATCCCCCTTTGGTACCTTTCACTCTCTCACTCTTCTCTTTCAAAGCACTGTCTCTCCATGTTTTACCCACTGACTGAAGCAACTGGCCCACAGTTTTGGGACTGAAGGGAAAGCTTAGATTTAATATGTCCTTCCTCATGTTGTTCCTGCAGTACTGTGGTCCTGGACATGATGGTCACTGCCAGAAGTGAAATGATACCTACCCCAAGGGTAGAGACACAGGAAGTGATGGTGATGAGACTGTAGTCTCTGTAGTAAGATGGGAGGGAAGTGCCTGGGGGGAGCTTGGTTTCCCAATGCCAGGCCCAGTGCCCATGGCCTTTCCTCACTGCTCTCAAGCCTCGAAGGTGAATCATAGCCTTGGAGTGAGAACAGCCTGACGCCAGAAGGTATGTGCCTTCCTTGCCAGCACTTCAGACCAGAGGACTGATGTTCCTGAGAAGCTGAGTGCCTGCTTTACCTGCTAGGGAAAGGAGCTGGGAATGCTCCACACTTCTGAGAATCAGCTTTCCAGATGAAATTCTTCCTGAAAAAGCTGCAAGCAATTCCCAGAGGTGGTTAGAGCAAGATTTTTGGGGATCTTCTCCTTGGAGAGTGTCAAGGCTCCTCTGGAAAGCTACGGTCTATGGATGAGCTGTGGGATTTCTGACCTCCTGCTGTGGATTTTGACTGCATGAGGGACATTAGCACTGGGATGCTGTCTGCTCTCTAAGACAAGAAGTCCATGCCCTAGTGCCAATATCATTGCTGAGCTGGAGTGAGGGCAATGCTTCTGAGGCCATCAGAGAGACAACTGGTTTCCACCTGTACTGGAGCTGCTGATCTCAGATTGCAAAGGAACTGCAACCAGGACAAAAAGGAAGGGATAAAAATGTCCTTCCCCTGTCCTCAGCAGCAGAGACCAGTTACCTCAGGCTTTGGTCAGCCTCATGCTCCAGTGTTTCCATCTTCAGCTCCTGTGCCACTTTCAACCAATGACCTCCCCTTGTCTAAGCTCCTTATTCTCTGGTTGCTCCTTGCATATAACCACATCCAGTTGATCAAAAGTATGATTTATTGACTTGGCCCTTAGCTGGGGCCAGAGCAATTTGGATAATCTATATGTGAAGAAATAATCCATTAAAAAAAGACCATAACCTGGCTTGATTCATGTGCTGCCAGAGGAAGGAATGCTGGTAAGCCTGAGTTCATCCACGTCAAATGGAAAGGAGGGAAGATCCAAAGATAGGCAGTGGCTCATGGCTCAGCCTCCATCCCAAGATAATTAAGTCTCTCAGGCTCCATGGCAGCAATGTCAGAGCTTTTCAGTCTGGGGAATTATATGGCTCTGGTGTTCCCATGACAGTCTGCCTCATGCTCTTTAATCCCTCTCCCAGCTTACTCCAGGAGCAGAAAGGGGTATCCCTCTGTTTTGGAGATGGGGAATTTGTGGTTTTGACAGATATCCTCCATCAAGTCCATCTTTGTGTAAGATCTCACCCCTGCTATCTGCCTGGCCCTGTCCTTTAGGTGAGTATCCCTGCCGAGGGGATGCATCTGAGCCCCATCCACTCTCCCTGACGTCCTCCATCCCTCCCCACTCCAACTGTGGCACGCTGGAGGGGACTTCTCCTTCTGGGCCCCCATGGCAATGAGCTTATGCCCTCATGTGTAAAATCTGATTATGCTTGTGTGGCTTGAGCAGGATGATCTGATCGTCAGCACTGTGAATCCCACAGAGTGATTATCCACTCTGGAGAATTTTCTTTCTTTGTCAGAATGGGCTGGCTGCTGAGCTTCCCCAGCACTGCTGAGGAACCCCAGGCCCTTGTGAGGCTTCAGCCTTCATTTCCCATCCGGGATCCGGGTTGCTGAGTGTCTGTACAAAACAGCAGACAGTCGAACCTTTTGCAGAGGCATAAGGAAGAAATGAGGCTGCAACTTGCCTTTATGTCGTAGCTGTCAGGAGCAGGTGACATCTGAATGAGACTCAGGTGTTAGGCACTGTGAATCCTACTGAATTCAGAGGAATTAGGCTGTGGTGCATCTGTGTGTATCATAGCATTCCACAAGAGCAGCTGGGGCAGTCAGGGCAGAGCATCTGAAGGGTTCAAGCTGAGAATGAGGGACCGCATTCATGCTAACAACATGCTGCAAGACCTTGGGGAGTGCCTGGATGTCTCTCTCCATAAAACGTATCTAATAATCTCACTCTCCTTCCCTGAGATATTAGGAGAGGAGGGAAGCCCTGTGGTCTATAGAGTCTGTTGATTTTGCTTCCTTTCTTTGGTTAAACAGATCAGTAGGAAGGTTGACACATTCAGACATACTGCCTGGTGAAACCAGAACTGGATCCTGGCTCATCTGGTTGCAGGTGGCAGGAGGAATGTGGGCTGGACAAGTGTGTCAGCAGCCCAAGACAGCTCTGCATGGGACAGTGAGGCAGTAATCCCTGGAGCTAATGAAGGTTTCCAGTTAGCTGGACTTCTTCAGCTCTCATCATAGGTCAGAAAGAAAGACTGCAATTCAGGTTTGGTGCCAGATGAGAGGATTTACACTTCTTTGACCGGGTTTCAGCTATCCTGCTGCAGTTGATGAAGCAACGTGCCTCCTCCTTTGAGGCATGTGGTTTGCAAACAGTGACTTACTCTTCCCAGAAAGGGAAAGCTGACTTGCCTTCCCCTCTACACACACTGAGTTATCCCCTTGCTCATTTATGTGAATAATAATGAAAAACCATCCTGAGGGGTGAAATGACTGAAATATTTCTCTTCTCTCCTTGTTTCTCTTTGCAGAACTGAAGACTATATGAAGTTGTCCCTAGCCTCCTCCTAAAGGCATCCCTTGGCATCTTTAAAGGCTTGAGAGAAATACCAAAACCAACCAAACACACCCATAAGAGAATCCATAAGCCCTCAAAACTTGGCATCCCCTCTTGATCTGAAGTTGAGTTCTTCAAAAACTCCTGTGGTATCAAGTTTAAGGAGATCCTGTTGCGTGTCTCCACGGACTGGGGCTGGGCCCAATGAGTGACTTGAGTTGTGTTTGGGGGGGCTGGGATGTCCTAAATGAACCTTTCTCCCTCTCCTTCAAACAGAACCCAAATTGGATACCAAATTTGCAGTAAGCCTATTAGTTTTGTTCATCACCATGTATTAGCCCTGCCATGAATTCAGTGTTGTTTCTTTAGAGGGGTGGGTGAACTGTAGCTCTTCTCCCAGACCGGCCTGGATCTTATACCAGACTACCAAGTTGTTTCTTCTTAGAGCCAAATCCCTCTGTGTTGCTGGGGAGTGGGAACAGATTTCTAACATTGTGTAACATTATTTTATTCCAAGAGGTGGAGGCACGAAGTGGGATCAAAGTAAGGGAGAGAAGATGGTAGCTGACTCAAATCTTAATTCTGTAGTTATTTTAGCAAAGAGCTGATATTGCAGGTAGATGGAAGACTGGAGGAGTGATGAAGGTTGATAGCTTAGCTGTTCAGTTTGTGGTGAAGGCTTAGGAGACCACACTTTGACTGTTGTTATCTGGATTCACACTTCCCTGCTCTGTTTCCAAGAGATGAGACCCAAGGAGGTAGCTATGGCACTGTGGGTTCCCCCAGCTCAGGATGAGACTGGGGGGTCCTGGAAGAGACACACTCCCCATTTCTCTGCCCGCTTGCTGTCCCATTGCCCTCTTCTCTTGCTAGCCCAGTGGCTTGTCCACAGGAGCCACATCTCAGCACCTCTCCTCAGCTCTGTCAGGGGATAAATTCGGCTGGGTGCACATGCCTGCTTCAGGCACAGCAGGCTGCAAATGAAAGCCAGCTTGTCTGTGAGAGTGAGAAGAGGGCCCAAGTCCTCTAGTGATGTTGCAGAAACACCAGGCTGGCTGGGAACACGTCCTTCAAATTTTTCTCTCACTGCAGGACAACAGCCTCTTGGCTAAAGCTGCAAACATATCAGAAAACCAACAGGCTGCTTTTTTTTTTTTTTTTCTTTCCTTTTTAATTCCTATGCAGACGATACTTGAAACCTTGTACACAGTTGTCCTTTCCAGCGCTTGGGGTTGGCAAATTCTTAAAAGGGCTCATTTAAAGAACAGCAGGAGGCTTTAGCTTTAGAAGAGGCTGGGCTGCCCCTTCCCAGCCAACAACTGCAAGCGTGTTCAGTGGTTTGCATATGAATTTAGGCACACCCTCTGCTTCAACACCCACTAGTACAGCTGCTGTCTCCCTTTGGTGCTGGCTAGCTGACTCTGTGTCCCAAGCACCCAACTATGCAAAGAATGCCTTATATACATTGTGTTTGTTACATGGCAATACGTACATTCAGCAAAGTCTATAGCTGAGTCCAGATTTTTGCTAGTGGCAGCGAGTCAAACTATTTCTTCAACTCAAATGGCTGTCTGGGTATTTTTTACTTTTGTTTTGTTTGTTTGTTTTGTATCTGATGGTGGCTCTTATATGAAGGACTGTAATTCTAGTGGCTTGAATCTGTAAAAATTGCCTTTGTTTGGTCCAATAAACCTTTGAATAGTTTATTTGGTTTGTGCTTGCTCTCACTTTCTCCAGCAGCTTGTAACTTCTTCCTCAAGAGATTTGTGTTGAAAATCTGGACTTTAGGTTAGAGGTACGTTCTGTTCCCTTGTGCCTTTTACCCTATAAGTGACTCCACTGACTTCAATAGGAATAGAGTCAGGCCAGTGGTGAAAGCCTGGGGTTCTCCCTTGTTTCTGCTGGAGCAGCTCAGTGTTGCAGTAGCATCCTGACCTTGTTTGGCTGTGGAGCAATTAGCAATCTTCTCAAATGCAGAGCTCTGCCAGGATTTCAGCTGCTGTGAACACAGATGCCCAGCAGCTCCTGAAGCTTAGATCTGCTTTAACATACCTACAACTAACTGCTCCAAAACTCCAGTTAATTGTGAAAGTTTTAGACTGAAGTGCCTAAAGGAGCCTAAGGGAGTTAAGAATGCAAATTCAATTCCCTATCAAGAAGAATTAGGCTGCTTTGAAAAATCCTTAATTAATCTATTTTGTCAGCGATAAGTAAAATCCTCTTTGACTTCTTGAATCCAAGCAGCTTTGAGGACAGCACTTACGGGAAGAGAGAATGATTTTACTTGTGAATGGCGTAGTTTTGATCTGAAATCATCAAGAAAATACAACCTGGAGCAGTACAAAGTTGTTTTACAAGGTCGCCTTTGATAGCAGAAGCTCCCTTTTGAAATCAGTTTCATGTTTTTGATGTCTTACTCTTCTTTCTCAGGCTCTTTTCTCTCCTTATCTTTGTTTTGCTCTCCCTTTGTTGTAGATTATGAAGTGCAGAACAGTAACATCTCTTTTTTATTTCTGCTTTCAAATGTACGGTCATGGAATTTAAAGTCAAGGGGATAGACAAAATGTATTGATGCTGTGTTTTAAAAATAAGTGGGGATTGTCAGCGATCTCAGTTTTGGAGACAGGAATACAAAGAAATGGAGCTTTAAGCAGCTGAAGGTTTCGGTAATGTTAACGTCTGTGAGATAATAAGTGATGGATGCAAACCTGTGCAGAGCATTCGCAGTTGGCATGTATTTCCAACATGTGAGGCAAAGACGTGTATTGGATTTCTCCACTTCAGTCTGGAAATGTGCCCTCTGGTACCCAGTGGTGATCTAAAATAAAGTATTGATCAATAACGACTGTGCTTCACCTCCTCTGGTCTGGAAAGGGCAGTTGGATGTGTTTTGTGTGAGCAGAGAAATGTGCAGAACGGATAGACAAATCCAAGTGCTTGACAGACTGTGGCTAGAGCTTTCATAACCAAAAGATTCCAACATCAGGATACATTTGGCCTCAAGATAATTGCGTTTTAATTGTAATAGGAAGTAATTGGCAAATGAACTTCCTTTTACCAGGATGTGCTTTCTTCCTGCCCTGCCTGCAGTGATGGTGCTGGGAAGACAGCTGGCTGCTTCTGCTCCTGCTGGGGCTGAGCCCAGAGGGGAAAACACAGAGCTTGATAGGAACTCAGGATGTGAGGGCTCCTCAGCTCATTCCTGACTGTCTCCTTCCATTGATTCTTGGTGTGCGTACTTCTAACTGTTGATGCTGTGCTTTCTTCATTCAAGCAAAGGTTGCGTCCTGGTTTTGCCTGTCAATAGGTATTTTTACTGCTCCTATTATGGAAACAGCTAATAGCTTGTGCACACAGGACTGGCAGGAAGACTATCCCAGGTTAACCAATGGCCTCCATTTAAAAAGATTAATTACAGTGTATTAAAGCCCTGAGCAGAGAGCAGGCTGTGATGGGGACAAAGGACACTTGACAGGGTGACTGTAGAAATAAAAGCAAGAATTGATATTTCCAGCTGAGGGGAAGTCTAGTGATGCTAAAGACACGAGAGGAGCAGCAAATTGGATTGCAGCAAATCTGTGCTCTGAGTTTCCGTTGCTGAATTCTGACTCCACAGACCTGCAATATTCATTTTGACCTAAAACTGTAGGCAGTTGCATCAGTTCATTAGGCATTTCAGAGGCATTTGAGAATACGTGATATTCTCGTGCAGCCCACCCTTCTTTATCTCTAAGCAATAAGCGGTAAATATGTGAACAATATAAGCTCTCCTATAAAGATTCCTCAAACAAAGCATTGTGGCAGATACCAATCATTGTGCTGCAGGACGTATAACAATGGTTAACTGCTTCAGGTAAGGCAAAAATCAGGATATGATATTTTATGGGGAGCAGGAAGTCAATCAATCAACTGTGGGACCTTCTGGGGCTGGAAATCTGAGGTAGATGCTCTGCTGGTCTGATTCTGCCCATGGAGGAATCATCTTATTGCTGGACAGTGGGTTCATCTCACTTTTTGACACTGGCAGACAAACTCTTGAATCAAAGCAGATTTCAGTCTGTGATCTTATCTTCCAGTGGCTGATAAAAGTCATGTCCACAGTGGAAGGCAGTCTAGTCCCTAGTTTTACAGTCAGATATGAATTTAAAACTTAACAGCTATTCCTGAATTCCTTAATAGCATTCCTGAATTAAATGCATGCTCTCACTACAGAATGAAAGGATGCTGTACTGATGAAACTTAATCCATTTTTGCTATACAGCCCACTGAACTGGGAAATGGTTATCTTGCAGATTTTCACATGTGGAGTTATCCTGAAACTGTGAGCATAGATAAGCCCTAAGGTACTCCTCCAAAGCTGGTGCTAAAGCAGATAGTTTTATCTCCGTATGTAAATAAATGCAGAGAGGCATGCAAGATAATTAGATAGCTGGGAGGGTGAAGGATGCAGAAACAGAGGCTATGTCTTTCTCATCTTGCATGGGCAGATTTCCTGCAGTCAACAGGGCTTGTAAAATGACCCACGTTTGGCTTCATGTTTCATTTGGTGAGCTTGTTCAGAGTGCCTGCTGGGGACTGGCTATTCCTACTTCTCCTTTTCTTGTTGACAGGGTTCAGAGAGAGCAGCTGGCTGCCATCTTCAGGCTCATGAAGGAAAAGAGTGACACGTTTGGAGAGATGTCTGAAGGAGACGTGAAGGAGCAGCTTAAATTGTATGATATATAACCGTACAGCCAGTGAAGACGATGCCCAAAAGTCATCTTGGCCGTTATTATACAGGACTGTGGAGATTGTAGTGCTATAAACGTGTTTCAGTAGTTATTTTGCATTTCCAGGTTGTTTTGCAAATGCATAGAGGCCTGTGATATGTATTTCTTAAGACTTGCAGTTTTTCACCCTTTTAATCATTTTTTTCTTGAAGAACTGTAATGGTATTTTTGACTCATATAGAGATTTTATCTCTGGCTGAGCCATATGTCTCAGTCACATAAACTAGTTAAACTTGTAACTTCTTCCTGGTCATGCTCTGTAGGAATGAACTTTCAAACCTAGTAATGTATTGGTTTGATAGCTGAAGGAAGCCAAAGATGGTAGAAGAGCAGATTTTAAATGGGTGGAAAGAATAGTATAGAGTAATTCAGGTTGGAAGGGACACGGGTTGGAAGGGACGTAAGGAGGTCTGTAGTTCAACCTCCTGCCCAAAGCAGCATCAGCTGTGAGATTAGGCCAGGTTACTCAGGGCTTTATCCTGTTGGGTCTTGAAAACCTCCACAGATGGAGACTGCACAACCTCTCTTGGCGGAGAGGCTTCCAATCCTAGTTAGAAAACAAATAGCCAAAGCCAAAGCATTAGTGCTGAGATTAGATGTGAGCTGCCATTCTCATCTCCTTGAAAGGAATACTTCATCCTCCTTCACACTGGCTTTTTGAAACAAATCCAAGACGGTTCCGGCTGACCCCGCTGAGCTCAGCTTCATGCCTGTGAAAACAGCTGCTGACTGCATCCTGGGAGCAGAGACATCTCTTCGCCTCTTGACACTGGTGAAAGCAGTGCAGAAAAGTGGCTGGCATTTTTACAAGGACAATTGTGTTCAGATTGTGTTCTTGTAATGCAAAAATGATGTGAGAATCTATGTACTTAGGAAATCTCTGTGAAGCTATCAAGTGTTTTGAACAGTTTTGACCAAATCTTGGCGGTTTAGACAGAGTAAATCAGTCAGCATTCCTAATTTAAACTGATTGTCTTCTTGTGTACCTCTCATGAAATCCTGTTAAATACTTTACTGGAAAGGATTTTCTTGGTTTTAATAACTGTTCACAAGTTTTCTGACCTGGTTTTAGGGAATGATCTCTTTGGATGAGGTTTTCCTTATTTTGTGCAATTCTTTAGAGCCTGATAATAGCACCAAGTACCACGTTATGTGGTCACTGTTTCCCACTACAGCACATTCCACAACACTATACACTATTTGACTTCTAGGAATCATTTTATCTTCTAATTGTTTTCACATAAGCCAGGGCATGCTGATTATGAGATCAGGCTGGCTCTACTGCCAAGTCATGACTTAACCTAAATATCTGAGCGTTCTCTTGTTCAGCACATGGTCAAAGGTGTCTCACAATGTGAAAAACCAAGCAGACCAAAAGTTGGCTATGTGTGAGGATCATGATTTCCTTTTTCAAACTGTAGAACAGAAGAAAGGTAGGAAATTCCTGTATGGGAATTCTCTTTCGTTCCATCTGGGCAATGGGATTTTTTTCCAAGGTTATCCTTGAAAGGAAGCAAAGGAGAAATTAGATTTGGAAGACTTTTTAGACTTTGCTTAGTAGACTCTACAGTTTATTTCCAGAGTATTTTTATATTTCTTCTTTTACGTATGAGCTTTCTTTGCACAGGAATATATCTGAAAAACACCTCCCCAAGCACCTCATCATGTGCCTCCACAATGGTGAGATGTTCTTGGTGACAGGACAGCGGTGAAAGCTGTCATCGACAAGGCCCATATTTGAGAAAGGCTAAGTCGATCGAGCCCCTAGGCCACGTCCACCTGGAGAGGTGGCGCACAGGGCGGGTCAGCAGCAGGCCTCGTTGCCATGGCAACAGCCCGCTCCCTGCGCGGCACCCGTAGCTCGCCACGGCACAGGAGAGGCAGCGCGGGAAAGGCGTCCGCGCCGCCATTGTCGTGCAATGCGCATGCGCGCTGCCTGACGCAGCCCTACTGCGCATGCGTGCTGCGGGTGCAGTGTCTTTCCGGAACGGCGGGCGCGCATGCGCAGTGCGACACCATCAGGGCGGCGCACGATGAGATGGCGGCGCCGCTGTGTGTGTTTAAATAAGAGTTTCCAGCAGAGTTTTGAGGCTATCGTAGCACTAAAAAAGACAAAAACAATATTTTTTTTTCCCTCCTCAAATCTCTCGATTCTCTTAATTGCTGTGTCCAGGTTCCATGTGTCTGACAAAAGAATTAAATCCACGGTCTGTGAATCCGTGATAGGCTGCATTTATTCCTATAAGGATGGTGGGAACAGAGCTCAAAAAGCATATTATCTGTAGCAGCCTATTTTAGACAATATAATCTCACGTGGAGAGGGAAATAACCCCTTCTGAAGCTCACAGTGAGCAGTGGCTGTGAGGAGTCTGTGAGTTTGTGCGTTATGGGAGCAGCGCCAGGTGGTGAAGATTGCTGAGGGTAAGGAAAGTGAAGTGCTAGAGCCTTGTGTGAGCACGGCTTTCTGCTAGGACAGGAACAGAAAACGTGAGAGTCCGTGGGAATTACTGTTACCTTTGTAGGAAATATCCAAATAGTCTTCTAGGACGGTATGTCTGATAAAGCAGATTTTATTCGCAATTGCAATGGCGGGCCTCCTGCAAGCAGGAGAGCACACAGAAAGCAGAGTTA
>JAOWBP010004377.1:3882029-3917062 GCA_028571105.1 Tragopan temminckii
AAATGCATTATGTTCTACTTCTTTAAACCAATTGCTCTTTTTAATACCAAATGCAGAAACAACATTCCATTCCCACACCTTCAACATTACCTTTTGCATATTAAACCCATGTAGTAGTAGCCAGGAGCTTTGGACTAGCTGTGAGATGCTCCTTTTTCTGAAGCTGAAAATCTCGTGACTGTAATGCTGCCTTAATTCCCAAAGTAGGTCAGGAATGCAGGCACCGAGATAGGGATGTGTAGTGGGTGAGTCAGGGTGTGATCAGCTGTTGAGAATGCTGTGTGCTGCTTACATTCCTTAGCTGCTAACTTGTGTCTGTAACAATAAACAGAGGAAGCATTACACTGTTTTATCTTCTTTTGTTGCATAGAAACGGGCTAATTGCTTGTTTTCCGGGAGTTGCTGGGGGGAGTGTGACTGTTTTCACATAAAGCCAAACTGAAGAGTTTTCACTGTGGAAACAGATGAAACAGCCCTTGTCCTGAGAAATCCTAGGCAGCCTCAACGCATCACCAAAACTGGCAGCACTAACTGGGCCAAACATAGCGGAGGAGTTGCGTGCCTTCTTTGTGTGGTCATATGTGGACTCACTGCAGCACATCTGGCTGTGAAGCTGTGATGCCTCACCCGGGGTGAGGTATGGTGACTGTTCATCTCCTCTGGAGTCATTTTTTCCACTTCAGCAGTGGTGAAGAGATTGCAGTCTTGGTGCAGGGAACACTTGGTAAGAGGTAGTGCTGACAGAGCTGCCTGGAGGTGGAAAGTTTGATTCTTTGGGGAGTTCTTTTACCACTCTCCTGAAATGTCTGAGCTTTTCTTACCCAAGGTTAATATAAATGCAGCCTTAGTTCACTTATAATTGTGATAAAGTTTATGTAGTGCAATTTCTGTGGATAGGTGGCAGGTGGCAGGTGGTGGAAGGGGAATGTAAGTACTGTTTATCCGCTGGATGGTGCTGTTGTTTTGTGCAAACAGCAGTGGTCCTGAATAGCTCCAACTCCAACCTCAGGTACTGTTTTTCTTCAGCAAGAATTAGGAAGAAATACGTGCACGATCTTTTCCTCCTTAGCAAATTTCTGATGAATCCTGTATGTTGTGATCTGCCTTTTATCTGACATTCCTGGGACTGGCTGAACTTAATTGCTAAATATGGGGAAAGTCATATTTTCACTGGTTTCCACCCAGTCTGTTTCAAGTCTGAGTAATTCATCCTCACTGGGATCAGATTATTATTATTGTTGTTACTTTTAATGTAAATCTTTCCTCAGTCCTTCAGTTCCTAAGAGTTCAGCTTTGTTTCATCTGCAGGATGAGTATTTGTTGGCTCAGTCAAGTGCACTAAGTTAGCTAAGAGTCACTGGAATAAAAGTTTGTTGTCAAGAGGACTACTTGTGTCTGAAGGAAGAAGACTTCTGTTTCAAGGAGCACTGCATGAAAATTGTAGGTTAGGTGTTGCCAGTTATTCCTCCTGTGTGGGCTGGGTTTCCTTGACCTGCAGCAAAGGATTCCTGCGTCATATCCGCTGTCCTTGTGGTAGGATTGAGCCACACGGCATTAATGAAAAAACAAAATAGTAGGGAACATGAATCCCAGTCACCCTGAAGCAGGGGAAATGGCATTCTGAAGGTTGTTTCTAGGAGGAGATTGTATCTTTCTGCCATATTCAGGCTGCCTTAGACCCTCTTCCCTCTTGTGCATAGACCATGCCAGTTTCAACAACCCTACCACTGCATTGTTAAATTAACAGTGCAGTGAGTGGGATAATGAGACAGTTCCCTAAAATGTCCTGAGGAAATTGCACACTGTCCCATACAACCCTGTTGTCTTCTATAATTTGTCAGCACAGTGGAGGTGGAGAAATTGCTGTGTGGTTTTACATCTAATTCACACAACTGTAGGATCCCTCGTGCTGCCCCTGAGGCCTTTAGGAGACTTTGGTTGCAAGCATTCTCCCCTATATCTGTTCTTACAGACAGCATCCACACTGGAGAGCAGAATGAGGGCAGGAAGTCTGATGCTGATGTAGTGGGAATATAACTTCAACAGAGATAAACTTCTGTGTGATACAAAGACATAAAAGAAAACTCTGCACCATAGATTCGTGTACCTCAAGGAAAAGCCTTTTGGGAAGCACCCAACACAGGAATATTCTGCCGGGGATGCGATGCAGCTGTGTGATGTGAAGATCCTACAGATTGCAGCGTCAGCCACGCTGCCCCTCCAGGTGGGTTCCTGTAGGGCAGTGAGAACATCACCAGCTCTCCTCTGGCTGCAGACATTCTTTTTGCCAGCTCCTCTCCTGGGCTTCTGTGGTAAATAGTTTCTTAATAAAGGGTGATTTGTCATCCTTGTTTGCCGATGGATATCCTGTACCCAGGAATGATCTTGCATTGTGTTTGATAGTTTGATAATTTTTACATTGAGAAGCCCATGAAGATGTTGTTGATGTCTCTGTTCACCTTTCTAACATGAGAGATGAGGCAGAACCCCTCTTGCTAATTGTATCATAACGAGGTGGGCTTTAGCCTGCCCTTTGTAGCCATAACCACCCCCAGACCATCCCCAGCTGAGAACAAGGGACTGTTCCTATGTCTGTGAGGACATGCACATGCAGACACTTGGATTCAGGATCTGGGATGGTAATAGGTGGCTTTGTCCTCTCCGGGGGGTAGGGGTTCCTCAGCATGTGGTTGATAGTCAAGCTGTTGTACAAGACCTTCTCTAAACAAGTGGGTCCCACGGCAGATTGCTCTGCATTAGTTCATGGTTAATTCCAGAGAAAGGTGTGGCTGGAATGCTGATGGCATGTTTGAGTGCACTTGGGAAGGAATGGGCTAAGAATGGTACGTTGTTTGCCACTTCTCTCTTCTCCTTCATGCATCAATTCCACTTGCCAATTGCAGTGTTGAAACAAAGTTCCATTATCTGGATTCTGCTCTGACTCAAGGGAACTTTGTACAATTGGTGCCTGAAGGTTTGCAGACATGAGTGCAACTTGGGTTGGCCTTCAGGTAATGCTGATGACTGCCAAGCCTGCCTCGATGTTGGCCCCTTTTGGGTGCAGTCAGGCAGGCATAGCAGCTGTGTGTGACTGGGTGTACCTATCCCTGAGTCCTTGACAAAGGTCAGGTATCCTTAAGACACTATTTTGTGTTGACTTTCCTATCTATGAGTACAGTGTTCAATGGGCAACAATGAACAACCAAAGGATGTGACCTCACAGAAAAATTTTATTGCAATTGATCTAATGTTCCTAGGCAATAAATTATTTTGGGGGATAACAGACATCAACGTCTAGCCACATGACGTGACAGGAAGCATTTTTATCTTCTGAATAGGTTAGATAGCAAACCACGTGAAAACCCGCAGATGAAGATCTGCCTATTTATCTTTAAAGGGCTATTAGAGCAGAAGACAATGTGTATTTTTCTAATTCTGAAATCAAATGACATTTTAGAGAGGACCTGAACTTCCATCCAGGAAGCAGTATAGTTATTTTAATGTATTCATGGGGCACTTGGCGTATCTGAGTGATTTAAATAGGTTGACTTGATGGACATCAGTGAAATATTTTGGTGGCAGCAAAGCAAAAAGCCCATTTGAGACTGGAGAGCTGCTGGAGCATTGTGGCTTCAGCCATCAGCATTCCAAGGATGTTGTGGTGGAGCCACCAGTGTCTAGATGAAGCTAAAACCCAAAAGATATCCATGTAGCTCTGGGCAAAAGCAGGACTTGTGGTGTCGTCCTGGTTACCTTCTCATGTGGCTAACTGCCTTTGACCACTCCGTCTCCTTTCTGTTTACTTCAGACACGTCTGAAAAAGTGTGTGGTGCTGGAGCATGGCTGACAGTGTTGTGCCAGCAAAGACCATGTTTCAGAATCAGCTGAAGGAAAGACAGTAACTTAATTTGCAAGTGCTTTCAGACAAATTACGTAAATGTTATAAACCTAACTGCTTGTTCTGTACTATTGAATGCTCAGATTGCTCTGCCATAAAGTTTCACAGAATACCACACACAGTTAAATTACCAGAAGAGTTATTTTCTCAAGTCCTTATTTTCACTGAGTCATGGAATCGTTTGGGTTGGAAAACACCACTGAGATAATTAATTCTGTCTGCTTTGATAAGAGTCTCCTCTTGGATGTTCTATGCATTGTCTCAACAAATATTAATTTATTTGAAGTAAATTGGGCTGACATTTACTTACAGTTGTAAGATAAAGGTGTAAATATGAATTCAAATATTGACCGAATGTTGACTGGAACAAGATGGGTATCATAAAAACTGGTCAGTGGAATGCTATCCTGGTTTTAGCTGGGGAGAATTAGTTTTCTTAGTGGTGGCTGGTATCAGCTGTTCGCTCACTCCCCCGTACCTCAATGGAAAAGGAGAGCAAACTGGAAAAAAGTAAAACTCATGGGTTGAGATAAAGCCAGCTTAATTGGACAGAAAAAGAAGGGAAATTAATAATGTTAATGACAGAATAATATACAAAACAAGTGATGCACAATGCAGTTCCTCCCCAACCAAAGACGGCCAGTCACTGAGCAGCTCTGTGCCACGCTTTGCACTGGAGTAGTACCTATCTTTATGAAATGCAGCTCATGGGAGGAGATGTATAATGCCGTTACACATTTATTAGAAACAGACTAGCTGATCCCTTTTGGCTCTGTCTGACGTTGTGCAAACCTTCCTAGAGACCTAATGCTTGCAAGACAAACCCCAGTTGAAAAGATACTAAGTAGCTCCCAGGGGACTGGGAGAGACTGGTATGCCATTCCCAAATGCAGGAATCTCACATTTCCACTACAATAGCACAGTGTACTGCTCTCCTTCTCATCAATGTCTTTGCCTGTGGTTTTCCCAGCATATTTGTAGGCGGTGTCCAAATGGGGAGGCAGAGAGTCACCTTCTGTCCCGGCTGGCAAAAGTTAATAGGAGTGAGGTGAAGAAAGGTAGCACAGGGCCCTCTAGGTTTCTAGATAACACAGGAGAACTGTTGAATAGATGACAGTAGATAAAAGAGAAGCATGCAGTTTCCAGCAGTAAATCCATCTTGCCTCTCACAAGGCCCCATGGCTTTGTTATTCTTGCAGCTAAAAATCACTTTTCTGATGCATCTACCAGGGACAGAGAGGAAGGCACTGCGAGACAGCAGTTTTCCAGCTGTAAGGCAGGGACACCATGATGTACACCACTCAAAAAGCAGTCTTACAGGGTACTTTATTCTGTGAGCACTTTTCACACCAAAGGATGCCAGATGGCACAGTTGCCCTTCCAGTTCTAAAGAGGGGTGGCTTCTGATGCTGAATTAGTGGGAAGAATATGGGAAACATCTTTACAAAGAAGTTTTTTACATTTGAAAACGTGGTAAACCAGCACAACTGTGCTGTGCAGGTCCTTATTTTTGCAGGCATATGTGGAAGGCTGAGAGGTGTGCTTGCATTTCTTGCTAGGGGTATAGAGAAGGATTTGTGGTCCTTATGTTTCTCTCTCCAGAATGGCGGAGAATCCAGGAATGCTCCCAATCCTAGCAGCTGATAGGCAATCCTTCTACTGAAGGGCTGATTTTCAGGTGAGGAGCCAGCTGACCACGAGTTCGGTACATCAGCTGCTCACCTGTCTGCAGTACTGCCCTGCTGCTGAGTAAACAGCTCTCTCAGAGGTTCCACAGAAAGAACAGAATATTCTCTATCAGTAGGTTTTAAAGGAGAAGTAAAAAAAAAAAAACAAAAACCACAAAACCCACAAATCAGCCCTTGAAGCGATGTCAGTTTTGTCTCTCTTTGTCAGCTCTGTGTTGATATGCTAGGCTTCCTGCTGGGATGGGACAGACAAAAGGCTGTTTAGGGAGGCATTTGGGTAAAGGAGCACTGATTGCTTCCAGCCTGTGTAACTCCAACTGAGCGTGTAGCCATTGTTACTGGGAGCATATTTTTTCTGTTTATTTGTTGGCTTTTTTTCTTTAAATTCTCTCAAATGAGGTGGCCCATCAAACTTTTCAGCTTGGTGTTTCTGAGAAAGGAAAAAGGAATGCAGGGACCAGTGCCATCTCAGTTTTGCAGCTTACGCAGGACAGGGTCCATGACAAACGGCTGAAGAAGCAGAAAGCAGTGATGGAAAATGTAATGTTTCATTTAAGAGGTTAACACCTCTAGCTGTGGCCACAAGGACCTCAAAGAACCTGAGCAGGTGCTGTGATAACAGAAAGAACAAAAGTCCCAGTGATTAGTGACTGTAATACAGGTAAATTCAGAGCACTTATAGCCTACCTCCAAGCAAGTGATTGCTCCAAGCAAGGACTTTACCTCGTGTGGGAGAGCTGCCTGTGTTCACGTTGCTGGCTGGAAGTAGGGGAAATATTTCAGGTTGGACCCATAACATCTGCTGTCATAACGTAGATTTCAGGCAGTTTCCTTACCAAGTCATTAGCTGGGTAAGGCTGGATACCAAACAGCACTGAAAACCACAATGGTTTACACATTCTTTGTGCAGTTCTGCTGTTCTTGCAGCACATCTTGGCATGCCCTCTTCGTTAGCACAGACATAGGGAAGTGGAAAGCACACAGAGCACAGGCAAATAAACAAGGTCTGATACACAGCCCTCAGGAAAATTTGCACGCAGATAAATTATTGGTGTGGCTCAGACTTGAGCTAACAGCCTCAGCACACGGATCAGATTGTGATAAAGTTTATTTAAAAAAATAAACAGAACGGACAAATCTGCCTTTTGTCTATCCAAGATGTAACTAAAGATATAGTTAAGTGGATCTGGAGTTAAACAAAATGTTAGAAAAGTACTAGGAAAGAGCCATCTTCACTTGGCCTCAGGTGGATTTCGCTAAAAAAAGTCTTATTTTCAGTGCTAAAGAACAGAATAATTTCTGGTGTAGGCATTGCTGCTGGCAGCTGGTTGTGCTAGGCCAGGAGTTAGGAGTCTCTGCACAATGAGAGAAGCAGCATCTCTTGGGATTGCCAGTAGGACTGCCAGACAAAACCTCTAATCTGGGAAAGGAAGCTGGCATCTGCCCTGTGGCCCTTGAGAAGTTGCCAGCGCCTGTGTCAGGTTGCAGTCTTGCCAATTATCTCCCTGGCAGTGGAGGTGAATGAAAAACAGTTTTCTATGGGCTGAGAGCCCAGTAAGTCCCAGCAATCGGGCTTCTTACAGAGCTTTGTAAGGGAGCAGCTTTGTTCTTGGTCTGTGTTTTCACTGGAGTCATCCCTCACCTTGGCTGAGGGTGTACAGCCACATTTCCTAACCTGACCTTGTGTTTGAGCTCACCAGGCTGGCTGAGCTCTGGCAGGCTGATTTCAGCAACGAGGGTGAAAAGAGGATGAAATATAATTCCAAGGAAGTGAAACCCATTAGGATTTGGGATTTTTGTTTGTTTGTTTTTTCTTCCCCTGCACAAATACAGGAAGGTGAAAAGCTGTATGTTTTGCATAGTGACCCTGCTTTCAGCTCCTGTACCTGCCAGGAATTTGAATATTCCCCGAAGCACAGCCTTTGCTGAGCACAGAGTGCTACAGACACATTCTCCACAATTGTCAGCACAGCTCCTCAAGAGCAAAGAAAGCTGTCTTTTTCTGGTTGTAGGAATCTTGCTATCCCTCGTGGCTCTTGGGTTTGCAGTAATGTTACATGGAGGAAGTTGAAGGAAAATGCTTACTGTCTCCAGAATTTCCCTTTGGGATTCTGTTAACAGTAAATGCCTTATAGTCACACACAAGCAGCTTCTTCCAAGCAGTATGCCCAAAGGTGCAGAGGGCTGGAAAGACAAAGGCTAAAATGAAGCCATTGCTTTATGTGTTGCATATCAGTGCTTCAGGACTCATAGCTGCCCCTGTGAGACAGTATTGTTTTGGAGATGTGAGCGCAGAATTGCTGCTTGCATGTTGCATTCCCAGACCTGTAACCTGGCTCTCCAAAATTGCTTAGGGCTCCTGAATGCTGCATGACAATACCATAGCCAAACCCTTTCTGAATGCCTGTGACTATTCAATGGATCTCCTCTGATCCTAGGCTCACTTCGGGAAGATTGAAATGTTTTGCTGTAGATGGAGGAGCATAGCCTGGGCTAACAGCCTCCCCATGTTTCTTCAAGGACTTTTTCAAATCTGTTGTTGCTTCATTTTTTCTCTCCTCTGTCCTCTGATAACTGGTGTTTTTCACTTTAATCCAGAGAGATGAATTTATTAGGAAGAAATGCGGTTTCTGCTGATGTAGCTAGAGGGACTCCCTGCAGATGCTAGGATGCACAGTTGGGACAAGGTAGGCATGAAACCTTTTATTGGCTTTCCTGTAACTTAGAGCAAACATCAGCACTCTGTGTGTTTAGGAACAGCGTGAATGTTAGCTTCTAACATTTGTGATGTTGGCAACAAAAACTTATTCCCAGTTTCGTTTTTGATAAGAACTGAACAAAACCAGCTTCTCTACTAAGAGCCATTCCCACTTGAGTTATCAGGGTTAATATTTAACTGCTCCCTGTGAGTTGAAATAGCTGTCTGCTGTAGTATGTAAAGCTGCATTTCAGGTGCAGGGGATCATCTCTGTTCATCTTTCCCTTTGCTAGTGGGGACACATGTTCTGGACTGCCAAGTCAGTCTCTGGGCAAAGTGCAGATTTTCATGAAGAGGAGAGGCTCAGATACGAGTTGGGGAAACTGGGACAGGGCAAGACATTGTCAGGTGACATTCAGGAGAAACAACATCTCCTAGATCTGGAAATGCTGATAGCTTCACTCAAGTGTGGTGTGTACCCTCAAGGTTGTGGCAGGGATTCATTTACCCTTGGAATGTTTTGTGTGCACGTGGCATCAGTGAAGCTTTGTTTGAACTGACACCAGTGATGAGGAAAGCCTGGTTCTACTGGGCCTACTGAGGAACAGTAGTAGAAAGCAGTTGTCTCTCTGTCCATGATGACATGATTCAAACATAAGAAACACAAAGAAAGAAATGGTAGTGTGGGTTCACCAAAGTAATGTATGTCTTTTACATTCTGCAGCTGTTCATGGACCCAAGTTTATCCATGCCCTGTATCAGTGTTGAACTAGCATCACTGTCATTTTCTGTCCACTCAGTGATCATTATGAAGGGATGGAGCAAGAGTTCAGCCCCAAAAAGTGAGGGACTGGTTCTGGCCACGGTAGTGGAGGAAACTTGACAGCTCAAAAAGAATGGCTGGAGAGTGCACACTATAGCCATCTATCTGTGTGACAGCTCAGAGCCAAAGGGACATGTTCCTGAGCCAGGTGAGCCTGTGTAACAAGTTTGGCCGTAGCAGAGTGAGATTGGGGTGAAGCTGACGTGTTTTTAAGAAGTGAAAAAGTGAGACTGAACTCTGGTAGTCTGAAAGTTGGGTTGGCTTGTTGGAGAGGGAGGGGACTGGCTGGCTGCGACTTGCAGATAATCTGACTTTAAGCACTAACTCCTCTGCATTGTGGTGGATTTGCAAGGAGTCCAGCTCTGATCTGCAGCAAAGCGCTCCCAAGGTAAAATGGATGTGTATGTCATCATCAGCTTTTGTGGGCAGGGATTGCTTTTGGATTGGAGCTACAGTCACTGCAAGAAGAAGAAATGAAAGATTTGTTTGTGCTTATGCTTCGAATCTTTCCCGATCCCTTGAGCAGGTGGTAGTCTGAAACCTATTCTTCTAGTGTGTGACAACCCTACCTGTGCCAGAGGAGTTGAAACTAGATGATCTTCAAGGTCTGTTACAACCCAAGCCATTCCATTGACTTTTTTCATTGCAGTTCCTTTGACTGCAAGTATGGCTGCTCTTGTAATTCACACCAATGCTCCCAGTGATGCCTCCACCGGATTAGAGGTAAAGGATTTCCTTCTTCTTGCACCACACTAACTTCATAGAGGGAAATAGAGGGAACCTTTCCTGTCTGTAGTAAAAAGTGTTTCTTTCCCCAGTTTGGGTAGCAGTAAGTTTTAAATAATAGAAACGGTGTAAAACTACTGTCTTGTCTGAGAAATTGGACCTGTGTGTGAAGATTCAGGGAACCTGAAGAGAGGGTGTGAACATTCTTGCAGGGAAATCCAGAGAGAAGACCAGCCCACTAGTTCAGTACACCTGGAAATAGCTGCATAGGGCACACCTCTGGGCAGCAGCAGCAGAGCTTCCATCTCTCCCAGGCCTCTCACTATGGGGTTTTTAATCAGAAGGCTTCCTAAAGATCCCAGAATATTCCGTTGGCTCCTTATTTTAACAGTCTTTTCCCTCGTCATTACTAGTTTTAGCTCCTTGTTTGGCATGGATAAAAGCGTTTTCAGGTAAGAGCCCTGCTTCCTTGCAATACGTGCTTGTGGATAGAGTGCTTCCGCTCGCTTTCTCTCCCTCTCTCTTTTAATCTTGAAAGTTGCGCTTTGGATCTGAGTTTGATGATCATTTTGCTTTAGAAAACTGTGTTGTATACAATCAGAGCACAATGCTGGAAGATCACTGCCAAACTTTCTTCTGCTGTATTGCCAGCTCCAAGTACTTCCCTACATAGCTATATTAAGAAAGCAGCTTTTACTTGACAAACTCTGTGTGTTTCCATGGTTTGGCACTACATATTTGCTTTTACCTGGTAGCTCCCATAAGGACCTCACCCAGTTCTAGTATAGATTGCATTGCTAGACACTGAATTTGGTGTGATACCTTTGCATTTATAGTGACTTCAGCACTTGATTCCTAAAGTAATACAAACGTGCAGTGTACTGGCACACTGATGTCATGCTGACGTGATAAAGATATAAGTTATCTTATTTTTTCCATGCCTGGCTTCTTTAAACCTTTTTGTCCTGCACAGATGCTGGAAACACTGATACTGCTGAAACTTCATATAGAACACACCCAGGCATGTGCAGTATGTGGTTGTCTCTGTTTATTTTTGTGCCTTTGTATGTAACGTGAAATACAGAAAGCAACATTGTCATAGTTTATTTGCTCCAGGGCTCAGTAAATTGGAGAGAAAGGTGACAGTAAGTATTATTGTGCTTCCACAGTTGTTTGCCGGTTGTACTTCAGAGGCTGGTGTTTGATGAGCCGGGTTGAACCAGTTGTCTGGTTTTAAAGTGCTGGTCAGGGGATCAAGGTCCTGTGCAGGCAGAAATGCCTGGCCACGTGCATCTGACTGCAAGAAGTAAGGTTTTGGATGCCAAGAGCCCTCTGTTTTGCATTTTGGTCTCAATGTTACCAAATGTCTTTTTATTTAGAATATATCTTTCCTTTTATTGGAGTATGCAATGATGCATTTAAATGTGCAGGGCTATGATAGAAAGCAACCGCTGCATCCTTGATTGAAGCTGGTTAAATGAGAGGAAGTAGAGGAAGAGCTGATAGGCTCCTCTTTTTACTGGAAATGGTGTTGTAAATGTCCAAGTATCCAGTTTATATCAACTGATTTTTAAAAGCCATCCTAGGCTAATAATTTCCTAATCACTTCACAGTGTATTGTTCTGCAGCCTCAGCAGTAATCAAAGTGCTGTCTCCAACCTCTTATCTGCAGAGGTGCTTTTTTTCCCACTTACCACCTTGGGAGCACTTCTCAGCATCATGCAACAAATAAGTTATGCAAACAGTTATATCACCCAAAGGGCAAGGTGTGAGATCAGACAACTGTGTCGGTTTGTTATGGAAACTTTTGTTGTATGTAAAAGCTTAGCTGCAGAATTTTTCAGATTTCTTTTTCCTGTTCCACCCTACAACTGTGCTTACAGGGAAGGTTTAGATTAGATGTCAGAGATAGATTTTTCACAGAGAGACTTGTGAGGTGCTAGAACAGGCTGCCGGAGAGGCTGTGGATGCCCCATCCCTGGAGGTGCTCAAGACTAGGTTAATTGGGCTGGAGGCAGCTTGATCTAGTGGTTGGCATGCTCTGGGTGCCTGATCTGGAGGTTGGCAGCCCTGCCCGTGTGGAACTGGATGATTTTTGAGGTCCCTTCCAACGCAAACCACTCTAGGATTCTATGTATATAAGAAAGATTTTATACATATAAGCTTTAGAATGTATTTAACAGCTTTGAAGTGCCTGTTGTAAGGTGTTTGTAGCTGGTGAGTGCTGTGTGATGCCATTGCAGTAGCTGAGGAGAAAAGGAGAGGATAATAGTGCCTTGTGGCCCCAAATGTGCAGGTCTGGATTCAGTCCTTGGTTCTGACCCAAACTCAAGTGGTGAAACTGGGGGTTGTACAGTCTGTTTCTGCATTATTCTGTATCTGAGTTCACAGCATCACTCTGTTCTCTCTGCAGGACAGTTAGCTTCCCCAGGCAGGATCTGCACTGGAGCTGTGTCTGACTCGTGGCGTGCTCTCTTTGGAAGATATCTTAAGTGAATCTGAAGATAGAACTGCCTTTCTCAAATCCCTTGGGATTCGATCCTGGGATATTACCAGTTTGCATCATATTTGGTCTCTCTGAGGCAAGCCAGTTTTGATGATGAACTGGTGTTTTGGGGACCGTAGCAGTTGGGCTTTTTATGACTGTAATTTCCAATGTCATAGATACAGATGGTGTAAAAGAAGTGATGCATGCTTATGGAGTGAATTTCACTCCTTATCAGACTCCCTTTTCTGAACTCTGTAAGATCTCCATGCTTTTAACACAGAGGCACCTGTCTCTGCTGATAAATAAGGTGGAATGCTAGGTGTCTGTCTTTGTGTTGTGTCCCATGTCCTGAAGTCAGTATCTCTGAAACAGAGTCCTGCAGTGCTCTATGTACACTCCTGGGGGTTGTCGTGCCCTGGGCAGGGAAAAGCTATTCTATGCTGGTTTGTAGTTAGTGTCAATGTAAAGCATATTTCGTGAGTTAAGTCCCAAAGAGGAGTATGGAAATTTGAATGCAACTTTGGTGGCAAATACCTAAATGAAATTGAACTCAGACAGCATCCTTCTAACAAGAGTGTTTTACTTCCCTGCAGAAACTCAGTTGCAGATACCAATGCAAGTCATCTGAGTGTAATGGTTGTGCGCAGAAGTGATCTGAAGCACAGTCAAGAGCACAAGAAGTGTGCTGGAAGCTGCTCAGTGTTAAGTGGAAAGTGTTTGTGATGTGTCTGCTTTTCCTTTGATTGCATTCAGGCAGCTCAAGATTTACCAAAGCATCTCACGTATGCTACAAGTGGCCACCCAAGATCAGCAAGGCTCAGAATATTCTGCTAATGGGAGAATTTCAAAGGTTGGTTTGGAGAGGAACGCTACATGGCTCGAACTGAATACTGCTGTGAGTACACCAAGTTGGGAAGGAAAGGAAGAGCAGAAGAAAACAGTGAGGCCAGTTGCCAGGGTGGAAGAAGCCAAGGAGAAGGTGACTGTGAAACCATTCCCTGAGGTGGCGGGAATCAAGAATACAACAGCATCAACAGCCTCTGTAGTGGAAGAAACAAAGGAGAAAACAGTAGCGAGACCAGTTCCAGGGGGAGAGGAAGCTGATGGAAAGAGAACAGTTCCCAGGATGAAGGGAGACAAAGAGAAGGTGACTGTGAAACCATCCTTTGAGATGAAGGTAGATGCAAACAGCACATCCAAAGACAAACCAAAGGCAGAAGAGTCTCCTGCGTCACTGAAAACCATAAGACCTGTGACTCAGGCTGCCACAGTGACAGAAAAGAAGAAACTGAGGGCTGCTGACTTCAAGACTGAGCCGCAGTGGGATTTTGATGATGAGTACATACTGGATAGCTCATCTCCAGCATCGGTAGGTGTGATGGCCTTGTGTGTATGTCCCTGTTGACCTCTTTGTCTGCTGTCTCCTGGGCATCTGTGCCCTTCAGAGTGGAAGCTGATCTCCAAGCTGGTAGATCAACCCAGTCATATACGCAGGTGCTGCTGAGGCCCAGAGCAGGACAGCTGTGTGAGTATGGCTCAGTTGGCCTGGTCAATCCTCCATGATGCTCCAGGATGGGAAGTTGTTGTAACTGCACCCATTTTTGTGGGTTCCTTTCTTTAAAAGTCAGCTAGAACAATCTTCCTTTAACTCAGGAGCATCGGGAGCTGGGGAGAATATCTCTGCTGCTAGATGTCCTACAAGGTGATTCCAGTCTTGAGTGCTTTGCTCTATTGCATAGGAGACTTAGGCACATAACGCAGCTTCTGTTTGACACAGTTCCCTAGTCTTAGGGCATTACACTTAGTCTTGTAATGTCTGTGACAGACATTCAGAGCCTAGCCCTAAATCATGGTCCTAATACAGGTGTCTCATTTCCTGGGAAACTGAACATCTCCATTCTGGTAAAGACTCAGCTTTACAGTTCCCAGATTTGCCTTGATCTTTGTGTTATGCAGCCAGGATAAAGTAATCAGTGTTGTGGGGAGAGAACAGGAGTACCTCTGTGTTATCTGTTTACCCAAGCAGACATGTATCAATGCAAATCAAAAGCTTTGGCAGCAGTGGGGAACTTGTCATGCTTGTGTTGTGCTGTAAGGAGTGACACTGGCAGTGGGAGTGAGGAGGATCTCAATGCACAGAAGTGGAGGCTTTCTTAGTTGTTTGAGTTAAAGTCAGAGTAAAGTGAAAGAAAAGTTAGGTGATGATTGGTGAATGCTTATCTTAATGCTGCAGAGACAGCAGAGTGGAGGCTGTTGGGGCATAAAGGTGAATGTAGGTGCTGCTGGAGAGGACTGCCAGGGCTGCAGGCACAGCATCATTCTGCTCAGGCCTCCCCCTGCTCTCTTGAAAATGTTAATTCCAACCCCACTGTGCCCTGGGAGGCATACAGAGAGCAGAGGTAGATTAGCTGCAGTGATGAAATATCCTGGGATGAACTTTACTGTTTTGGTGTTTTCTTACCAAGTTCTTTCTCCTTTGTAGTTTTTGCCCCTTTTGGCAGCCATTCTTTTACTGACAGGTTGTGCTCTTCACTGTGGCATTAAGCCACATGAGAGGAGAAGATTCGTGATTCTATTAAATAGAAAATTTGGCTGTTAAATCCTTGAGCTCATTTACTGGCCCAGCCTTACTGGGACACAGCAGAAGGGCCTGGCTCACGATCAAGTGTGTGGAGCAGGATGTGCATCCTTGTTCCTGGACTTGAGGCACCCAAAATGCAAATGGGAGTGGGCAAAATCTGTGGCTGAGTATGCATGTGCCATATGAGACAATCCTTCACCCCTCCTGCCCTGTGCTACTGCACTACACATAGTGGGGTTAGGTCAGCATGATCCTGCTTGGTGACTCCCAGATGCTTCTGTCTTCTGCAGCTCCTTGGAGAAGACATGCAGATACCTCAGGGCGCAGAGCAGGAGCTGGCAGAGAGATGAGGGACAACAGCTTTCAGCAGGAAGCCAAGAGTGTTCTTCATTCTAACTGGGGCTGCAGAGCAGAACAGCTGAGACAGTGGGGAAAACCCTTCCACAATAGTGGAACACGGAGGAAGTACGTGCAGAAGGGTTGTTGGTGACGATATGGATCTAGACATCATGCACTGAATCTTGCTTCCAAATGTCAGCTCTAATTCTACAAAGAGAGGGAGTAACTAGAAGTGCTTCCAAGTTCCTTCATTTCCTGCACAGTCAGATTTTCCCCTAATTCCTCTTGTATTGATCCAGACTAGCTGTGAAGGCATGAGAAGTATCAGGCCTCAAACAGTACAAAGGACAGCTTGAACAGGCAGAGAACATCCCTGTCTCTGGACATGTAACATGCTAAAAATGAAATGACACCAACATCAAACCCTGCACAGTATTTTTATCACTGCACTGCTGTCATGACAAGCAGAATGTCACTCTCACCTGCAGCAAAGCAGTCTGGCCACTTCTGGGGGTTTGAGGTGGGCACATAGGTCCACTTGGTCTTCTCTTTTGTATTTTGATAGATACTGTAGTAGCTGTTTGGGGAAGATGTCTAAGACAGCAAAGCCTAAATTGACTCAGTGGAAAATCCACCACAGTTGGAGTTCTCTGCTCTCCATCTGCACACACAGCCTAATGCTTGCCAGCTGCAATGAGACCATTCTTGTTACACAGGATCAGCTGACTTGGATTCCCTTATCAGCTGTAAGTTGCTCTGCTATTCCTTTAGGACATGGAATAAGTTATTTGTGTGCTTTTTCTTTTCCTTTAAGGGAACAGCAGTGGTGATTTGACCCCACATGTGTGTCAGTATGCGTGTGCATGTTGTACCTGAGATCAAAGCCCTGTGAGCTGTGTTGTCAGCAGGAACTGCTGGCCTTATCCGGTACATTTAGGTTACACCTGTTACAGGTATCAGTTGGCAACAGGTAGTGAGGCCTGAGGCCATTAAAACCTATGAGAACTACAGGCCTGTTTTTCTGAAGAGGAAAGTCTCAGAGACTTGGAGTAATCCTGCCTTACTTGTAAGTAATTTTGTATCATCTAATTGTTCATCTGTTATTGTGCCTCATTTTTGTGGTAATGGGGACACTGAGAGGAGTGGATAATCCATTGGAGTTTCTCTTATTCTTTACACGACACTTGTGCATAGGCACTCAGACAGGTTTATCAGCTCCCTGCTAATCAGCCCTTATTGTTTCTTGTTTTTCAAGACCTGCTCTGAATCAGTGAGGGCCAAGGCTGCCAAGTCTGACTGGCTGCGAGATCTTTTCCTGCCGAACATCACACTCTTCATAGACAAGAGTTACTTCAATGTCAGCGAGTGGGACCGCCTGGAGCATTTTGTACCTCCCTATGGCTTCATGGAGCTGAATTATTCACGTGAGTCTCCCAGGGTTGTCAATGGGACCATAAAAACTTCCCACAGGAACTGTACGCTGAGTTTCTGGTGGTTTGCAGGACCTCCTTGTCAAACACATCAAGCTAGGTGGATCTTGTGGAGGAAATTGTGGTGGTTTTCCTGGGTCCATTCTCAAGGTGCTTGATGCTAATGCTCCACCACGTTTACTTCACAGTGGTAGAAGAAGTCATGTCACGGCTGCCACCAAATCCCCACCAGCAGCTGCTCCTGGCCAACAGTAGCAGTAACATGTCAACGTGCATCAGCTGTGCTGTTGTGGGGAATGGAGGGATACTGAATAACTCTGGAATGGGCCAGGAGATTGACTCCCATGACTACGTGTTCCGGTAAGGCAATCTGATGGTTCCTGGGAGATACACAGCTAGCCTGCTCTGACTAGCAGGAAGTTGTGCTGACTGCCAGCTGCCCAAATGATTGGTGGCAGGAAGAGATGAAAAACCACAAAGGTTTTTCTCTTTTTCCAGTTATAAAGAGGGGTGCCAGCATTTCCCATGGTTATCTGCTATTTGTTTGATTTCCTTGGACAGGGTGAGCGGGGCTGTAATCAAAGGTTACGAAAAGGATGTGGGAACAAAAACCTCCTTCTATGGATTCACAGCATACTCCCTTGTGTCCTCTCTCCAGAAGTTGGGACGCAGAGGGTTCAAGAAGATCCCACAGGGGAAGGTAAGTCTATGCTTGTACAGCTTTGACAGGATTCTGTTAACCTCTGACCTTCATTTCTGATATTTTCATGCGTGATGGGCAAAGGGGCTGAGCTAACTTCAGCATTACTCTTAGTGAGGGATCCTTAGCTTGAGAGTGAATATTCACGGTGGCAAATTGTGTTAGTCCTACCCTAACCCTTTAGAATATAATAGAATAGTTCACTTGGAACTGCCTGGCCACATCAGGGCCAGCCAAAGTTAAATCAGGGCTAGCCAAAGTTAAATCATATTATTAATGGCATTCTCCAAATGCCTCCTGAACAGTGGCAGGCGTGAGTCATCAGCCACCTTGCTGGGAAGCCTGATCCAGTGTTTGACCACCTTCACAAACCTTTGGCATGTTGAAGTAGCCTATGGATCAGATGTTCTCTCCATTCTGTCACTGTGGGATGGCTAAAAGCTGCAGAGCACAGGTGTGTGTTTGAGAAGCTCAGTCAGCTTCTCAAAGATGTCTGCTTGCTTTTTGGTGTTAAAGGACATGTCTCTTTTGTGTTGTTCATTAATGCTCACTTTTTCTTTCTTAGCATATCAGATACATTCACTTCCTGGAGGCAGTTAGAGACTACGAGTGGCTGAAGGCTCTTCTGCTGAACAAGGATATCAGGAAAGGATTCCTGAACCACTATGGGTAAAGCAAACTAGCCCCACCTCCTCTACATCCTTCAGTGTGGAGCTCTCTGCTGTACCTTCATCTCCACAGTTCTCAGTCTGCCAAGTTGCAGACCAGAGGAGGAGTTGCCCTCCCACCTTGCTGATTTATCTGAAGAAATGTCTTCTTTCCCTCCCAGCTGTGAGCACTGCTGTGACCAATATGCCTCCGTCCTAGCTATTTCTATAGTAGGTGCTTTTAGTGATCTTTAGTTAAGCTCAGACAAAGCTTTGAGTTTCTCTGGCATGAATGCACGCTGCTTTCTGCTTTGGTGGTCCCACTCATGGATGAAGAGCTGGTTTCACCAAGTCTTATCTATACACTTGCATGTTCTAGATATTTCCATCTCCTTTGTTGCCACTCTTGCAGCAGGCTACGGAGGCTTTGTCATCATCTAAGAAATGTTGCAGGATAACTGAACAGTGTGATTCTTCTCTCACCACCAAGTGCATCAGGCTGATGCTTTCCAGCCATAATGAAATATAGGAGTTTATCCTGAGTCTCCCTATTCCTGTCCCTAGGCAAAGGCCCCGGGAGAGATTTGATGAAGATTTCACAATGAATAAGTACCTGGTAATTCACCCTGATTTCCTCAGATACTTGAAAAACAGGTGAGCTGGGAACAGTGTGGTTTCTAGCTAGCAGCATCTCTCTCTGTCTCTGTGCTCTCTTTCCAGCCCACTGACTTGTAACGGCAGTTGAGCCATACCAGCAGATTCAGGGTAAGCTTCACCAGTGTGCAGTCGCTTAAAGTGCTCTGTGGTACTGCAGTGGGATGTTAGCTGCAGGTAGACCTACAAACTTCTCATCCATGAGCTAGAGAAGCTGCAGCTCCCAGACAGATTGGCTTTCTGCATTCAAAAGGAGTCAAGTGGCAATGTTAGATGTGAGCAGAACATTGCTAAGGTGCCAGAATAGTTCACCTGTTCAGGACCAGCCTTTCATGTTACCCATTGCTCAGCACCTTGGGGGAAGGCTCCATAACAGCCTTCTTCTCCTTAGATCCCATCTTAACTCAAGGAATTAGTTGTTCCCTCAAGCACAGTAATGGCTCTTCTTCAGCATCCCATTTGTCTGGCCTCACTGCACTTCTTTGCATCTCTAATCCTTTTCACAAGTGTGTGCTGGATGCTGTCATTGTAAGATCTGCCAACTGTGGGCCACACATGACCAGGAGATGTAGGAAGAAGAGCTCGTGTTGTGCCCAGCTCTGACTGTGTTTGCCCTTTGGTCTCCTTGAGAGCTGCATTATGTCTTTCTGATAGATAGCAAATGCAATGCCAGATGGCTTGCACTCTCCTGCTCATTCTTCTCTCTTTTCTCTGACTTGGGCTCTTTCCAAGGCCAGGAGAGCTCAAATTCTATTTTTAATGTGTGGACTCCTACCTTCCTAACAACTGCTGACACAAAACACAGCAGCTCCTAGCGGATTTTGTGACCCTCCTTCTGCACCTTTCCTGCATCATGTTTCATTCCCGAATGTGGATGGGGAAAATATACCAGGGGACTCTAAAGCCACTTCTGCACTGCAAAGCAAAGAACAAGGAGTGATTTGAATGTACTAGGTCCTTTAATCATGTCCCCATTTATCCCCACTGCCTCTTGACCTGTAAAGTTTGGGCTGAGCTGTGTTCAGTGCAGGTTTCAGTGCAGGTGATGGAAGCATTCTGGGCTGGCCTTGTGCTTCACTGAGCACACAGCACTACCCACACGTGAGCAGTCGTGGCTTGTTTGAAATGCTCAGTGTGGCCACAAGCTGCTGCAAGGAGGGAAAGTGCCAAATGAGCCAAGGAGGACAAGCCATGCACAGCTTGAACCAGCATGCTCAGCAGCCACTCTGTGCTTTCTTATCTTGTACTGCAGGTTCTTAAAATCTAAAAATCTGCAAAAGTCCAGCTGGCGGCTGTACAGACCCACAACAGGAGCCTTCCTGCTGCTGACTGCCCTGCATCTCTGTGACCAGGTAAGGGCATTATGATTCTTGCTCACACCCCTGTCTGGAAACAAAGGATAACTGGGTATGGGTGTCCCCAGCCCTGACTTGTCAGCTAGAGGGGAACAGAGTGAGCACAAGAAAAGCATCCCCAAAATAGTTAGCACAAAGGCTGTGCAGCCTGCTTTAGGGCCTGAGAGCTGTTGTGCCTCCCAGGCAGTCAGTGCAAGAGGATGTTGGCTTTCTGGGGCCTCTTCTCACAGCCTGGTCTATCTTGGGTGCCCTTGCAGATAAATTGGGAGGTGTCCTTGTTCTGTGCTCCCACCCTGTTTGGGAACTGTCCTGTATTTCATTTAGCTCCTTCTGTCCTTGATATCTCTCCCTGCTGAGCCCTCTTGTCTTTCCCAGGTAAGTGCCTATGGCTACATCACAGAAGGTCACCAGAAGTACTCGGATCACTACTATGACAAGGAGTGGAAACGCCTGGTCTTCTACATTAACCATGACTTCAACTTGGAGAAACAGGTGTGGAAAAGGCTTCATGATGAGAACATCATGAAGCTCTACCAGAGATCCTGACTGTGTGGTGAGGGCCGTTGCCTGGGAAATCTCAACAGCACCTCATGGGGAACAGAAGAGGACCTCAGAAGCCAGGGTTAGTTCTGGTCTTCCAGGCCCAGCTTCAGCTCCACAGAGACATTTCCTTCCTTTGGTATCTTTATGTTCTCACAACACTTCCTAAAACATGCATATTCTTCAGATCAAGAGAACAGAAGGGAAAAGTGCCCCCAAACAAGTCCCATCTGACTTGTGGATGGTTGTAGGCTCTGGTGCTGAGAAAGAGAAATCCAGGATGAATCTGAATAGCAGATATTCCAGTGCCCATTATCTTAATCAGGTTCTTCCTCTGCAAGGAAATGGTCTTGGGGCTGGGGCTAGTTTTGTTCTGGGTGGGTTCTCTCTGTGAGCAGTGCTCTTTGTGGAGCTGGGTGTTTTGGGTAAGCAGTGGATAGAAATGGGGACATGGACAATCCTGTCTCAATGGGATGATTTGTGTCCTGGAGGTGCTGTCGTCGCTCTGCTCCCTGCAAACGTAAAGAAGGACTGAACTCTTAACTTCCAAATGCATCTCAGTTCCCAATGTGACTTTGCTGTGACACCTCCTGGGGAGCACTGTGATGCCTGGTGCCCAGCCTGCTGACCTTGGCCTAGTTCACCATCAGCACAAGGGAAGGGGAGAGCTCTCCATAGTGCAGCAGGATGCTGGACATTGTGCCTCTTGCTGTGGGGCTCCCCTGGCTGCTGACTACATGCAGTGAATCTGGTGAAGAAGCTGGTGCTTGGCTATGCCAGGACCATGGTTCTTCCTCTCCTACCAGGAGAAATGAGAATTCTCAATGTCCAGGGATGGATGCTGTCTGTCCTTGCTGCTAACTGGAGTGCCTGCCTACATTGTGCTGAGAAAAGCACTGTTGCAGCCAGCAAGCCTTTGGAGTACTGGCCTGTTGAGTGGGCTTTTGCAAACAAAATAAACGGCACTGCTTTACCCAAGCTGATTTCCATTGCAGTCCTTTGAGATGTGGTTACTATCTTATATCTCAGTCACCCCCCAGAGCCCACAGAGGGTTTTCTTGCTGCACCCACAGGCTCTGTGCCCTGCAATGCCTGTGCATGGCTGCTGCCTCAAGTCTAGGGGCTCTGGATGGGCAGCAAGGCAGCTTTGTTCCTTGCCCATGCATTGCTGTGGGTTGCTTGGTGACCGGCTCCACTGGGTATTCTTCCCTTCTGAATAGGGCTTTTTTCCTCCCAAGAAGTTGGAAGAAGTTTCTTTTAAACTCTTCCCTTCCCCCTCTTCCTCTTTTGTCTCCCTCTTTTCTGGGAAACAGGGCAGGGCTGAGCCCTGCTGAGCAAACGAGGAGCCCAGCCTTTGGGATGGGCTGGCAGCCCCCAGCACCCATCTCCTCTGCAGCTGAGGTTCCCCGGAGTCAAGGAAAGGAAACTCCCCAGGATGATGTCCCCACCAGCAGAACCTGTTCCCCCTGGGCTCCTCTCTCAGGGTAGAGCCACACAACAGAATGCCTGCAGCCCTGCGGTTTGGTGTGCCTGGCAGGGCAAAATTGGTGATGCTGGGCTGTGCTGGAGCAGCCCCAGTCTCTCCAGAGCTGCCCTGGTNNNCAAGGAAGTGGCTCTGGGCCACCCCAAATGTCCAAATCCAAGCCAGCAGCGTTGTCCCTGTGCCACCAGGTGGCAGCTGCTGTCCAGGGCTGTGCTGTGGGCATCCGGGTGTGGCACAGGCCGTGTCCCAGCGGGCTGTTGTTCCCTTCGTGATGCCCACATGCCCTTATGGATTATGGCCTGGAAGCTATTTGGAGTGCACAGGGGTGCCATCATGCCCTGAAAGTGTTGTTACATCAGCCCTGCTTTTTGGGGAGGAAGATGTTGGAGAGAGCCAGGAGCTGTAAGTACGGCTGTGTCCTTCTCGCTGGGTTCCCCAGGAGTTAACAGCCCCCAGCTATTCCTGCTGGGATGCAGGGACAACTCCCCCTGCTCACAGTGCCGCATTCCTGGCAGGGCTTCCAACTCTTTGTTTGGTTTCCCTCTCTTCCCTTTCTGTGGCGTGAGGCAGCACAACCTCCCCGTGTTGGTGACTTGACCGATGGAATTGGTGTTTATTTGTGTTACCCAAACAGAGAGTGGGTTTGGGGGCAGGTCTCAGTGAGGTTTGCACCCTTCCTCACCTCTGTGTGTGGACCTGTGCTCTCTTCTCAGGGATGTGGCAGCAGGGAAAGCCAGTTGAACAAGAAAAACTATTGGTAATAAGGGAGGGTGAACAAGATAAAGGAGCGACCTGAGGCTTTGTTCTGCACAAAGCAGAGGATGACCTCCCTTCCCTGAGTGCTCTGGGAGGGAACTGGAGCGGGGCCCTGCAGGCAAACAGCTCCTAAGATGTGGCAACCCCAAGGCACGGCCAGACCCAGCCCTGGGGCACAGATCCTGGACAGGGTCCTGGGAACATCCCGGGGTCCCTGGGTTGTCGTGCCATGGGAACCCTGCAGGCAGACATGGCAAGCACCGAGTTGTGCTCAGTGATGCTGTGTCATTAAGGAGACAGAGCGTGGCCAGCCCCCAGGTGCCCTGCTTCAGCAGATCTAGGGGATGTTTGGCCTGCAGAGACCCTGGCAGGATTGGTCCAGAGCAGCCAAGAGAGCACTTGGAATGCCGTCACCTCACCTCAGTTAGAGGTGTTTTCCAGCTCTGTGCCCATCCAGGACAGATCCCAGAGCCTCACCGAATGCCTCGTGCCCTTCAGACTGTGCGCTCAGCTTATCTCAGCCCCAGCCAGCGGTCCTGGGCTGACCGACAGCTCTGCCCTGCACGGGCATCTGTGTGATAAGTGGGGCTGAGCCCAGTGGAGCAGTGCAGGGGGAACCTCATCCCTCTGATGTTCCCACTTCTGCAGGCAGCACGGGGCACAGCTGTCCAACAGGATCCAGTTGGTTTGGCACAAAGATGAGCCACGTTAGCCTGGTTTCAGTGCTGCATCCCACTCTGTCCATGCTGGAGATCGATGCCCCGTTTCCTTGGGCAGCTTTGGGGTGAAAGGCACATTGCTCAGAGTGACCAAACGTCCTCTGTGCTGCCCTTCCCTGCACAAAGACCTAAGTGCCCCACTGGGACCGCGAGGGACTGTGAAGGCATTTCACCTCTGCAAGGACGTGGCAAGGGGAGGTTTGGCCAACAGATGCCTGTTTTCCCATTCCTTACATTCAATTTGAGGACAAATTTCTCCCAAAGAGAGGTAAGGCACTGGCACTGGCTGCCCAGGGAGCTGGTGGAGACACCGTCCCTGCAGCTATAGAAGAAATGTGCAGATGTGGCACTGAGGGATGTGGTTTAGTGGTAAATACTGGTGGTAGGCAGACAGTCGGACTGGATGACCTTGGAGGCCTTTTCCAACCTTAATGATTCTGTGATTTCCAGTTTCCCCCAGCAGTGTGGATGGCTCAGGTCTGAGTTCCAAGAAGTAACTGCCCAAATGCACAGCCCAGGCTAAGGATGATACTTCTTATATTGTGATTATTTTGTGTGTGAGTTCTTTTCCCAGCCTTTACTTGGCAGTTACCATCCTAAAGCCTTATGACACTTACCCAGCTTCTAAACAAGCACAACTTATCTTCAGGGTGCGGGCCAGCGTGCATCGTGGCATAACGTAAGCGGAGCAGATGAACTGTGCATCTCAGCAAAGAAACCACAGCAAAAAGCCACGTGGAGTGGAAATTGATGGAGATGTCAGAGCAGCTCCTCCATCCTGATGGGGGAAGGCAGCAGGGCTGTGTTGCAGGGCTGTAGGCATCTCCACATGGCAAACCCATGGCTTTCCCCAGCCTGCTCATGCTTTGCTCCCCCAGGGCTGAGCCACACAGGCTCCTTTGTGATTTACCCACACAGTGGGGAACAATTAGCCCTGATTAACCAAGAGGTCAAAAGGAATCACATGAGCTGAGGCAACCCCCAGCTATCAGTGCTGGATGCTGTCCCGCAGCATAAGAAAACCATTTAGGGATTGCTTGGAGTTGGCAGGTTTGTTTTCTTCTGTTAGATGAACCTGGCAAAACGTATCTGGAAATACAGCCTCAAAGAAAAAGCTGAACGTTTGCCTTCAGAAAGCAGGCAGGCTCAGCCCTCCGCTCACAGCACTTCTGCGGGAGCCGGGGGCAGTTCCAGCAGCGCTGGGGCAAATTCCCTTTTTCCTCCCTTCCCCCCTTCTCCCCCCTTTTTTTTTCCTTCCCCTTTTCCCCCCCTCCTCTCCCCTCCCCATTTCTTTCCGCCCCTATGTGCCCTTACAGCCCGAGCTCCGCGATGGCCGCAATGCGCCCACGGGGTCCGGCGTGGGAGCGGCGGATGAGAGAAGCGGATGAAAAAGTTACGGGAAAAGGGAGAAAGCTCCGATCTGTGCTCAGCGAGGGGGTGGCGTGAAAGGGAGGCGAGAAAAAAAAAAAAAAAAAAACGCAAAAGCCGCTCTGAGTCAATGTTTAACCCCCAGCGCGCAGCAAAAGCGGCTCAAAAGTGCCTTTTTTTTTTTTTTCCTTCTCAGCGAGTCTGAACCAGTCCGCCCAGTGCCTCCTCCCTTCGGCTCACACCCTCCTTTCTCCCACCGCTCCTCGGGAACATCCATCCGTCCGTCCGTCCGTCCATCCCGGCTGCGGGGAGCAGCGCAGCACCGCCGCGTTCGGATCCACGCGGACCCAATCCGGAAAGCAGCGATGGGTTTCCCCCGCTGGAAGCGTTTCTGTTTCTTGCTCCTCGCAGCCTTCACCTCGTCCCTTTTGCTCTACGGGCACTACTACGCTACGGTGGAGCTGCGCAGCGGCCCGAGGGTCGCGGCCAGGTATGGGGGATGCGCGTGGGGCGGATCCGGGGGGCCTGGGGGCTGCTCAGCCCCTCCGTGCCCGCTTTGTTCGCTGTTTGAAGGGCTGTTCCTCCCCCTCCTCCCTCCCCCTCGCAGGGTCCTGTATGGGACTCCTGGGCTGCTGGGGGCTGCGAAGGTCCCCGCGTGGACTCAGGGTGAGGGATCAGAGCACCGCCGGCAGCAGGGTTGGAAAGGGCTGCTTTCCAGGGTGAAGAGCTGACCCTACACCGCAGCTGCAAGAGTAGGGCACGGCTGCCCACATCCCGCAAACTCCCAGACTTCGGCAATGGGCATCTCTCCCTTTGCTTTCCCTTCTGCCTTCCCCTGAGCACCCCCAGAGCTGGGCTGGGTGCTGGGCAGCCCCGGGTGCATGGCTGTGAGAGCAGGGACGGTGCTATGGGACAGAGGGGGCACTCTGTGGGATCGCAGCCGGTCCTACACAGGGCCAGCTGGGTGCAGGCAGGTTTGCACAGGGAGGCACTGGGATGCAGCTGGATGGGCTGCCCTGGGGCTGCATCTCTCCCAGCGGGAGCTCTGTGCACCCATCCCATCTCACAACCCAGGCAGGAGCTGCTGCGCAGTGCTGGGCTCGTGCCTGGGTGCCCTTGAGAGGAGAAGCTGAACCCCACGATGGCTCCAAAGCTCTCCTGTGATCGTTCCCGTTGGCTTTAATCCCAATACCAAAGTCCAGCTTGTGTCCCTTTGGCTCTGATTTCCAGCATTTGCAAACACACTGCCCCATAATCTCTGCTTGTGCCTCCAAAAGTACCAACCTGGAGCCACCGGTGCTGCTCTGACAGCTGATACAGGGCTGAGCTGGGAGTGAAATCCACAGGTGCAGCACTCCTTACTGCTGAACACGAGCATAGGGTGACGTTCTGAGCTTTTCCTCCCATTGGGGCACAAGGGGTGGCTGAGCAGTGCTGCGTTTTGGGGAGCACAGTGTGCACAACGTCTCCTCCTGCTGCAGCCCGGAGGGGGCACGCAGGGTTTGGGAGGGTGCTGAGCCCTGAGTGTGGAGCTCTGCCCATCCGCAGCATCCCACCTGAGCTCTGTGCTGGGGAGGAGGCCCCACACTCAGCCCTTTGCAGTGGGATGGAGCAGATGCTGCTGTTTCAGCTACTTCCAATGGCTCTGGCACTGTTTGCTTCAGACAGAGCGTGTGTTCTCCCATTTATTTTCTGGAAGCAGAGAGTGACCACAGAGCAAAGATGTCACATTGATGAGTGACACCGCAGGGACTGAACACACCCTGGCTTCAACTCATGGTGCCCAGCACTGCACCCCTCCCCTGAGCCCCATTGTGCATTGACGGGTCCGGGGGGGCTGTCATCTTCTGGGGCAGCCAAATATTGCTGGGCATGGGGACACTGCATCCTGGGAGGTGCTGGGCTGGGCAGGAGCTGTGTCACAGGCAGCTGGCGCCGTGTGGGGTTGGCTGTGGTACAGCGGGTGGGGTGTGGGCATCAGCTCTAGGGATGGAGCTGGCAGGGAGGAGATGTCCCTCCCCTGCAGTGGGGAACAGTGGAGGAAACCCAATGCTTGCTGTACGGGAGGAGGAAGAGCTGTGCTCCCCACCTGCTCTACCTGTCCCTGAGATCCCATAACAAGGAGCCCTTGTCTGCTCCACAATGCCCCGCTTTGCTGGGAGCACCTGCTGCTCTGAAGGGCCCTTCTGTGCGGGGAGGAATGAATGGGAGCCTGTTCCCCACAGGTGGGATCCCACCTCCTGCCCAGCCCTGAGCTGCCTCAGGGGCACCCATGGGGCTCTGAGTCGCCCAAGGTGCAGAGTGCATCCCCCAGAGGTTGGCAGTGGAGGTATGGGCACGGGAGGGATTTTGTTCCCGTTTCATGTGGGGCACAATGCTGTGTCTCCAAGCGTGGGGTGACACTGATGTGGGGCATCAGAGCATTCCCCAGCCACTCCCATACCCCCTGCAAAGCCCTCATAGCCCCACTGTTTTCCCAGTGCAGTGATGGGCAGGGGGTGTCAGGATGGGGAGTGTGTTGAGGTGAGGACTCGGTGTCACCCTCCTGCTGTCCCCTTGCAGCCTGCTGCAGCCAGAGCTGCTGTTCCTGGTCCGCCCAGACACCTCACGTCCAGACAACAGCCATCAGCAGGACCTCAGAGAGACTGTGAAGAGGTAACTGGGGGGAAGAGGGAGTGTGTGATGACCCCAGTGTGTGTGGGAGCCTCCTGAGCCCTTCTCACTGCTATATTTGTCCCTTTCCAGCAGGGAGTTCTTCTCCCAGCCATCCTCAGAGCCGGAGAAGCCCAAACCCAGTGGAAAGCAGGTGACAATCAGCATGATGTGGAGTGTCCCTGGTGCTGTCCCCTGGGCCACCAGCCTGTCCCCACATCAAGGGGCTGCTCCTGTGAGCCAGGGCTGTCCCAGTGCTCCATCCAGGTGCCTGGGGTAGGAGATGTCACATCCATCTCCGTAAAGCCCAATCCTTCAGCACCCCGGGGAGAGGGGCTCTGCATTTGGGAAACGGAGGCATGAGGCAGTGCTGTGCCTCCAGCAGCCAGAAAGGAGCAGCTCTGTCCCTGGGTCTGACCTCCCCTCGGTGCCTGCTGAGGCTTCTCTAGGCTCAGTGTGGACCATTCTCCCCCTGCAGCCCACCCTGTGCCCCCGCTCGGTGGTGGCCACGGCGAAGGCAGACCCCACATTTGGGGAGCTCTTCCAATTTGACATCCCGGTGCTGATGTGGGACCAACACTTCAACCCTGAGACGTGGGACAGGCTGAAGGCACGACGTGTCCCTTACGGCTGGCAGGGCTTGTCCCAAGCAGGTATGGGGCTTGGGGGGCTCAAGGGGACCCTGACAGAAGGGGTCAGAAATGGAGAAACTTCACAGAGGAGCTGCGGATCTTCAGTCTGTTCCCACTCCCAGGGAGCGGGGTGGTGGGGACAGCTTTGCGAATGCCACTTTGCAGCATCTTGTGACATGTTCCCCAAATAAAAGCTCTAGTGTGTGCATGATGATGAACTGAGGCGCAGAGGACCTCAGACAACCCGCTCCATTGTTGTCGATGGAGATTGTTTCCCTTCCAAGCCCAAACCTACTCTCTGCTCTCCCCGGCAGGGAAGTGATGGGGATGGGGGGAGCAAGGAGGAGGTGGTTGCAAGAAGGCTTTGTCAGGAGGGGAAGCGGCCGGCGCCGGCATTGCGCAGGGCTGGGGCTGTCAGGATGTGTCCCTGTGCCTTGCGCAGCATTGGGCAGCTGCTGTGGGGAGAGGGGTCAGTAATATGGGGCTGGGAGAAGAGATTTCTTCTCCAGAAGAGCAACGATGCAGTGGCACAGCTGCCCAGGGAGTGGTGGAGTCACCGTCCCTGGAGGTGTTGATGAACCATGAGATGTGGCACTGAGGGACGTGGTCAGTGGGGATGGGTTGGGGTTGGACTCAGAGATCCTAGAGGACTTTTCCAACTGTAGTAATGCTGCCATTCTTCCCACCTGAGGTGCACCCATCCACACGCAGTTGCTTGAAGTGCTCCCAGCAGTGCTGACTCGTACCTCTCCCTTTTCCCCAATCCAGCTGTGGGCAGCACCCTGCGTCTCCTAAACAGCTCCTCCAACACACAGCTCTTCCACCGTGACCGCTTCCCTGGGGGCTGCGTCCGCTGTGCCGTGGTGGGCAATGGGGGAATCCTCAACGGCTCACGGCAGGGCCGGGCCATCGATGCACATGATCTGGTCTTCAGGTAAGGCTGGGAGGGCGCAGTGGGGCTGTGGGTGCTGGGGTGAGCCCAGCCCTGGACTTTGCCCCGTGATGATCCTGCAGGCTCAATGGGGCCATCATCAAAGGCTTTGAGGAGGATGTTGGGACCAAGGTTTCGTTCTATGGCTTCACGGTGAATACCATGAAGAACTCCCTCATTGCCTATGAGGCGTACGGCTTCACCCAGATACCACAGGGCAAGGTGAGACCCTGAGGGCATGTCAGGGTGCCCACCCCTGAAAACGGGCTGCTGGGGGGGTGGTGGGGTCACCATTCCTGGAGGTTCTCGAGAAAAGAGTGGATGTTGCATTGAATGACAAGGTTAATGGCATAGCAGTGATGGGTTGATGGTCATTCCAAATGATCTTAATGACTCCTTAATGACTCTTATGATTGTATGGAATTGACCCCTGAGGCTCCTCTAAGCTTCAGGAGCCTCAGTCCTCACCATGCCCACGTTCCTGCTGCAGGACCTGAAGTATATCTTCATCCCCTCGGATGCACGTGACTACATCATGCTGAGGTCGGCCATTCAGGGCAGCCCGGTCCCCGAGGGCTTGGACAAGGGTGATGAGTGAGTGAACTCACCAATGTGACCACGACACGCCGAGCTCTGCCCCAGCTGACAGCAGTTCTCCTCTCCCTGCTGCAGGCCACAGAAGTATTTTGGACTGGAGGCATCCGCGGAGAAGTTCAAGCTGCTGCACCCCGATTTCTTGCATTACCTGACAACCAGGTGAGGATGAAGAGGCAGATTTTCCCCCCTGCTAATCCCATTCCTTGCAGTGCTCACATTTCCTCCTGGTGGGGAGGCTTGTACAGCCTTGCTGCATTCACCTGGCCCTCCATTTCATAGCCAGTTTGAAACTGTTCTAATGGGAGCAGAGGGAAGATCCAAAGAGATTTGGGTTTGTTTTTCTGTGTTTCATGGAAACCGGTGCCTGGGTTTGGACAATTTTAAATAGTGGGGAGGTATGTTTTAGCAGCTGGCAGAGAATGTGTTGAACCTTAGCAGCAGACATCAGAGAATCCACATATTCCCCCTTCTAAATGCCTGGAGAGACGGCATTTTGGTGGGTGCCCTGCCTTACATTGCTGTTTGGCGGGGGGGTCTTAATGCCATGCCCCTTTCTCAGCACTGCCTCTGCTCTGCTCTGCAGGTTCCTGAGGTCAGAGCTCCTGGACATGCAGTACGGCCACCTCTACATGCCCAGCACTGGGGCACTCATGCTGCTGACAGCACTGCACACCTGCGACCAGGTGAGGGGACGCCTTGCCCATGCCTGGGGGGACCTCCCACCCTGAGCCCATCACCAGCCTTTTTCCCCCGTCCCGTCACCCCACAGGTCAGTGCCTACGGGTTCATCACGGCCAACTATGAGCAGTTCTCTGACCATTACTATGAGCCAGAGAAGAAGCCGCTGGTGTTCTACGCCAACCACGACATGCTGCTGGAAGCAGAGCTGTGGAAGAGTTTGCACCAGGCAGGGATCATGGAGCTGTATCAGCGGTGAGGGCAGCTCAGTCCCACTGCAAGGACTCTCAGTGCAGCACGGAAGAAGTTCTCCTCTTTCCTGAAGTCCTCCTTCTGTCCCTGGAGGGCTCTCCCATACCGGCAGGCCAGCCTGAGCTGACAGCAGAGCAAAGGTGGCGGTGCAGGGCGAGCCAAGGCTGGCAGGGAAATGCTGCGACTCCTCAGGGCCCTCCAGCATCTCATTTGTGACTCTGAGCGTGGCTTTGGGGCACCTCTGCACGTGGCTGTGAGCTCCTGATGCTTTGAGAATGTCTGTGGGGCAGCAGCAGCCCCTGGCAAGCACAGCATTCATCTGGGGCAACGTGGTACTGGAAGGGGATGCTGGAGAAGCATACACCTGACAGACCTCCCTTCTTGGAACTTCCTGGAGAGTTACAGCCTTGAAGTCACACTGGGTAGGCTGCAGAACCTGCAGGACAAAGCTATCAGCAGCGTGGTACTTAAAAGGGAATAAAGGAAACCCAAAGGGAGGTGGTCTTGAACCCTCCCACCATCCTGCGTAACCCACCACTGCTGCAGCGGAGTGGTGGAGGCTCCTTCAGCTCGCGGTGGTTGGAGGGCTGATACTGCACAGCAAAGGGAGTGGTGTGATCTGATTACTTTGTGTAATTAGAGGAACATTGAGTCGTTATTTTCTTCTGTGCCTGGTTTAGTGAATGGGGTGGGTAGGACAAAGCATCCTGCCTCCCTTAACACAACAAGGCTTTGATTTGGGAATGGCAGAAGTGCGGGTTAGGGGTGGGAGTGGGGTTGTAGGGCTGCTGCTGGTGCCCAAGCACAGCTCTGGAAGAACACAGCACGCAGGGTGGTGGCTGCATTGGCTCGCTAGGCACTTTGAAAGCAGCCTCTTCCCCCCTCGATGCCATTTGCTGTAAGTCAGCTGGAAGGGTGGAGGGGACAATTGCTTGCAGATATGGCAAGAGATAACCGGGCTGAGAGCCAGGGAACCTTGCACTCCCCTCCAGCTCCATCCTCCTTTGTGACACAAAGCTGCACTCAGCTGCTTCGACCTGCTTGAGATGTAATCTCGAGTGGAGCCCTGTTTGTCTTCTCAGGTACGCCTCAAATTAACCTTTGTTCGTGTCAGATGCTGCACAATGGTACCATGGCAGCCTGTTACGCCTGTTTTTACATACACACACACACACACAAAACCCCTTCCATGACAACACGTCTGATTCTCACATCACCTAAAAGACAGAGCACCAAAAGCTCCTCAGTCCAAGTGTGAGCACAGCCCACGTGCCTTTGGTCACACCCAGCAGTGGCACTGAGCCACACATGGCAAAACAGAACAGCCTTTAAAAAGGAATGCTGACACAGTGCAGCATCTCACCACGAACCCCATCCAGCTCCCAGGGATACAACTGGGAGCAAACCAGAACCTGCTGTACTCACACACAGCTTCTCTCTTTTAAAACGGAAGGTTTTTTTCCTTCTAGCCTGGAGTTGAGGCACCCCCCAGTTTATTACCTTAGCAGCACAGGAGCCCAATGGTCGTACTGCTGCCTGTCACTGCTCCCTTATCTTGGGGCATCTAAGCTGACCACAAGCAGTGTGTCTGTCACAGTCCCAGATCAGCCATAGTCACACTGTGAATTCCATCTGCTCAACTTCTGGCATTCTTCTGTGGAAGACAATGAAATCTGAAGACTATATGAGGCACAGAGTAAGCTCACACTTGCTCTTATTTCAGAAAGCATTTCAACTTGAAATCCTTTCTACTTGCCCAAAGTCATTTCTGTTCAAAGCAGATACCCAAAAAAGACTTTGACTCTCAAGATTTTCAATGATTCGTTTTATTCAGAAACAGCAGACTGCAGGAACCACTTGCTCCTTCCTCCAGCCAGCTGCAGATCAGGTCCTGTGGAAAAGAGAGCCAGAGCAGAAGCAACCATGAGCTGAAAAGTTCCCAATGATGTGCATTACTGAATCAAGAGTACACACCTCTCTCCTGTAAGACCAAAAGTATGCTTTGTTTTTTCCCCCCTGCTCCTTGGAAGCCCAAAGTCCCACGTGCTTTTCCTTGTAACTGCTTTTTGGAACCTATCTGTATTGACAAAACTGCCACTCTGCTGGCTGCAGTAACATCTCCTCCCTTTTTGTATACCAACCTTTATTTCCTACGGAAGTGTGCTGTCGTCAAGTCTGCTGGTTCAGCCCATCAGTGAACAGTACCGATCTTCTACAAACAGACATGAGTTCTGTTAAATAAAGCATGGAATTACTGAGCAGAATGCAGCTGTCAGCCACCTGGAGATAAAGTGCTCTAGCAGCGTGTGTATTTAGTGACTGTGCAAGATTAAAATGTATTTATCTGCCCACCAAATGTGCTTTACTGTTTGGACAAGCAACTTAAAAGCTCTTCGTAGATGTAGAACTAAACTGTACTTATGGCAATAGCAGCCTATGTTTATTATTATGGTCCCTGCACAGTCTTGCCATATCTGGGCTCCTAAGGGCAGATACAGGCATACAGAAAAGTGCTTGTGCTGCAGCTGTGCATCGCAACTGCAGGAGGAAAGGGGACAGATGCTGCTCTCTGCCCTCCTCCTGGGTACCTGCATCATTTCTGTCTCTGCGAGATACAGGAGAACTGCTGAGGGGAAGAAATACAGAAGCCTCAGTGGACAATTGTTTCTCCCTCACAGCTGAGTTGTCAGACAGGGATAACAGCACATCACCGGCTCTGTTTCTCCCCTGCTCTCATCTACATCAACTCCCCAAGTTCTACAGAATAAAAAACAGTGAAGACGCCCAAAAGCAGCCATGCCTATGAGCTGTGTCCTTCCTGGGAACCACTGAGAGATTAGGCATTCTCGTCAGCAGATGAGTCACACTGCCTACAGTTTTGGCACATAGAAGTGTAAGATTAACAGAAATACTCGAGGATTCTCTTACCAGTTTGAGGTCCAACTTCACAGCTGCCTTCTCGCCAAAGCTGTCTCCGGGGGATGATATAACCCCAGGGTTCTGCACAACATTTTCCTCCTAAATGGAAATTGCATTCAATGCTGTTAGCAACAACCCTCCAAGCTAAGACTGTCCTGCCTCTGTTTCTCCTCCACCCCTTCTGACAAAAACCAGCACCCAGTCACCAAGCAAGAACTGGACAAGTTTTCCTTTCTAAAATGGGCAATTTTTGCCTTTAACATAGCATAGCAGAAACCTGTCCCTCAGAAACAAAGGGGCTTGTTTGCCAGTGAGTTGTTTCACTCGAGACAAGAAACTCTGGGAGGCAGACACTATTTAAACCTTTCCTTAGGAAAAAAATACAAGCTTAGAGGCTTTGGTGGTTTAGACCTTGATATGCTGTTCATGCAGTCTGCTACTTCTCATCATACAGAAATACCTTATACAACTTACAGAGAATAATTCACTCATGTGAGATATAAGTTATCTATGGATTTATCTTGGGAAATGCATTCAAGCAGGTCACAAAAAGATACATCTGTTCTGGGGAAGGATCCTCCAGTGTCCCTTTCTGTGACCTTTTGGTGTACGTGAGCTGCTCCCAGCAACCCGATGCGAGTTTAAAACCATCCCAGCACACCTCCAGATAAGCACAGACCAATTATCCTTTCACTAGGTCTACTTCTGTGACAAACACACTCATGAGATGAACCGTGTCTCCACAATGAGCTGTCATCCAATCTACTTCTAATCCCTTCTACTCTTGCTCATCTTCAACAATGCTGACAACCAGGTGCTCTGCAGGGCACCAACCACATTAAAACTCCCATTCATTGTGTGCTGCCTCTCAGCTTGCGCTACACAGCAGCAAAGGGCTGCACACTCAGATGGCAGCTGCAACAAAGCCAGTCTTGATTGGCTTAATTACATTAATCAAGCCATCAGGCTTTTATACCTCCTCCCAGCAGCCCCAGGGGCCCAGAGGAATATCACCTGACACAGCAGAACAAGCCTGATCTCTGCAACCCAGCAACAGAAAAAAGCTGGAGTATGAGGAGTTGAATACTGCTGTTTCTCACCTTCGTGCTGCTGATACAGGCTTACTGCCAGCCCGGTGAAAGACTCAGCCTCCCGGGAAGGTGAGTGCAAAGGGTATTTTTCTCCTTGCTGGACAACACGCTGCCACCTGAAAGAGATGAGAGATAAGAGTTAATCCACATAACAAACCGTTCTTTTACCTCCTTGCTTCCGATGCTGAGCCTCAGAATCACGCTTCCACAGCGGAACGTTTCGGACAGGGATAACCAACCATCTCATCACCGGCTCAGCCGAAGCCCGGACCGCGCGCTCCACCCTGCACGCGGAGCCGTGAGCACAGCGAGGCGACGGCGGGCAGCAGCGCCCCCTAGCGGCCGGGTTCGGGCAGTGCAGCGCGGCTCTCCGCTCGGCCGCCGCGCT
>JAOWBP010004377.1:3917253-3940019 GCA_028571105.1 Tragopan temminckii
GGCCTCGCGCTCTGTAAGCAGCCGTGATGGTGCGCGACAGCCCCCCGCTCCTGTTCGTGCCACCCCCGCGCCCCTCCGAGCCGCCGCGCCCGCGGATTGCCGGCGATGGCGCCGCGCCCGACTCACCGCTACCAGCACCGCCGCCATGTCGTCACTGAGACCGGAAGAGCGGGCTGCGCGCGCCCACCTCGCCCGCCAAGTCTCGCGAGAGAGGGAGCGAGAAAACGGGCGCGCGGGGGCTGCCGGGAAGCGTAGTGCCGTGCCGTGTCCCCGCGGCCTCGTGCGATGTCGGAGCCCTGAGCGCTCCCCGAGCGGGCCCGGTTCTTCTCACGGCCCGGAGGCGTTAAATAAGAGAGAAACGAGGAAATAAACGTGTACAACTCCTCACCAGGGCGAGGCCTGGCTCCTCCGGAGGCGCTCCCTTAGGCCCAGCAGGGCAGGCCGCAGCGAGGCCGTGCTGCCCTGCGGTGCCCTGTGCTGGGCCGGGCGCCAGGCCTTGGCCTATCAGCGCTCCCAGCTGCTCGCTGTTTGCTGGGAGGCACACGTGGCCGTAGAGCGCCTCAAAGGGCTGAGCACGTGTGAGCTCGCCGTGCAGGAGGGGCGCTTCAGAAGGGCTCGTTGGCTGGAGGTCGGGGTTAGGCAGTAGTTAATGCGTGAGCCGTGCTTTGGGGGTGTGGTGGTGGCTGTGCCTGCTGTTAAAAAAGCTGCCCTGAAAGTTGTGGGATCCCTTGTAGTGCAGCTGAAGCAAAGGGAGGGAAAATAGGGCTTTGTAATGGCTTTTTGCTGGTCCCAAAGCTTTGCCCAGCCTTGCGAGGGAAAGCAGCAGGAAATGGAGATCGAGCAAACCTGAGTCTGAAAGAGGAGAAATCTGAGGATGGACACGAGCCCAGTGTGTAACGGGTGTCACCCTGAGATGTCTGCGGGTGGGGGATGCGCTTCCTTGGGGTGCTCAGAGGAAAGGTGCGTTCCTCAAACATCAAGGTGCCTGGTTCTCCACAGCAAAGCTTATAGTGGCGTCTTACAGCATGACAACAGATCTGTCTGACCCAGGAACAACACCCAGCCCTGTCCCAGGGAGCTGCACCACCAAGGAGCCTGGTGTCTGCCCCTGGGTCCCCTCTGGTGGCAGCAGGACGGCCAGGAGCTGCTGCCCATGTGGGAGGCTCTCTCTGGGCACAGCACTCGAGTTCCCAGGGAAAGGCAGTACGGAGTTGTTTGTTTGGAATGCCTGGATACTCCTGGCCTTGCTCCTATTTTAGAATTTGATTCTTTCCAGAGCGTGGATTTAACCTGGCTGGTAAGTTCTTTGCTTTCCAGAATGGCTCGTGTTGCTTCCTAAAAGTCTCTTTTAAAATGTCAATAGGCCGCAAGAATCACTTTATTACGGTGAGACAAGAAGGCTGCAAAGAGACAGCAGTGTGCTATTAGAAATAAGCTGTTTCCCCTATTAAGCATCTGCCTAGGAAGCCTTCCCCAGCCCTCTGTGCCTTCCAGGAATTGCAGAGAACCTCATGAGCTGCCCAGGCAAGGAGCACAGAGGGAGCAGCCAATGAGCAGAGAACCCCTGGCTCATTGCACGAGAGCTTCAGTGCTTTCCTGCCCTGCAAGAGCCTTCTGGAAGGAAGAGTGAGACACAGGAAGGCAGTAATTAACACAGCCTTCGTTGCAACTGTCCTTCCTCTGTGAAGATGTGGCTGGCAGCCTGCCTGCCTGCTTTTAGCTTTCCTGAGAAGCAAATACGTAAAACCCAGCAACTAGAATTAGCCCTTTAGATCCCTGAGGGACATCAAGTTTTAAAATAAAGCAGCTGAAATCCTGCCTTTTGCGGAGTTCAGATTATAGAAGGAGAGAACATTCTTAATTGTAGTACCGATGATGCTCACACCACAAAGTAGCTGTCTGCTTATTCTTATGGGTGGATGAGCTCAGCCAGGGCAGACTCAACGAGTTAGTGGCTCAGGAGAATGGCATGAGCTAAGCCATGTGCAGTAGTGTGGCTGTATTTATTCATGATTGCAGAGCGTAAATAATGTTTACAAGCATATTTTGGAGGCAGAACAAAGGCTCTGGGTGAGAAGTGGTCATTGCTTCACTCGTGCCCGCGTTCTTAACTTCGCCTGTGTGACTTGATCAGGTTTTCTCAGCTCTTCCCTTTAGAGGGCGATCCTGCCACACACATCTTCAGCGTGCGAACTTCTGGGAGCTGCAGTGCGAGGTGAAGCCGCCCGGAGGTCAGCAGAACATGGTGGCTCTCCTGGAGCTCTGCAAACCTACGGACATGAAGGGAGCTGCAGTCTGGTCTGGGCAGTTCTGGTTGAATGTGTTCTGCTTCCTCAGACAGTTGCCAAGCTACTCCCAGAGGTAATTTGGAATAATTCTGGTAGATTTCCTGTGGCTGATCTCCGTCAATTATGGTGCTTTCTTCCTTTAATCTTTCAAAGGACTTCTATTTTTATTGAGCAAATAGAGAAAGCTATTAAAAGGGCACAGTGGTCTTCTGTTTTTTGGGAACAGCCCCAAAAAGATTACTTCTTCCCACCAGCTGATCCAAAGTGGATTACTTCCGCTAACAAATCATGCACTGGAGTAAGGCCCCACCTTTCTGCTTTCTGAAGGTTTTTCTTTCTGTCCTGCAAAGCCACAGCATTACCCTCTACAAAGAAGTGTGAGCACTGCTGTGGAGTATGTGGTTATCCCTTGATCAGAGAACAGGAAAAGCGGCAGAATATGTGACAGGGAAGGGAGGAAAGGAAAACCAAACAGAAATAATGACAGAACCCCTTCAGCTCCTGGTGGGCTTTGATCCCATGCTTTATTTGAACGACAAGGTCTCCTCCCAGTTTCCCACCCCTTTCCCCTGCTGGATGCCTTGTAACACCCTCTGGGGAGCAGCTTTCCATGCTCAGTGATAGCAGCTTGATTCCCCTCTGCCTTCCAGCAGTTTCACTCTGCAGACAGGGTTCCCAAAGCCCGAAGAAACAAAGAATCCATTGATTCAGAGCTGCTTTGCTGTGGTTATCATCTTTGACATATGGCTGGGGGAAGCAACTGGGGTATCTGAGCACGTTCAGAGGCTCATCCCCTATAGCTAATTGTGTCTGGCAAGCACCAGCCCCCTGCATGGCTGAAGTGCACAAAGCACGAGGAGAAGCTGAGGAGCTGGATGGATGCTTGGCCCTGCTCTGTGTGCTGCATGCATAGCAGTGCACAAAGAGCAGTCCCCCATGGAACAGCTGGAGATCATTTGCTGGTAATTCAGGTGCCAGACTTGTAAGGGAAAAAGATCTGTAGTGTGAAGAAAAGCTTGCCAAGAGGTCCCGATGCCTGGTGCCTGCTGCCTCAAGTCAGTCCCAAGCAGTACAAGAAAGGCTCTCTGGAGCTCAGAAGCAGACAGAAGCAACATCTTCCCACGCAGGACAAGGCATGCTGCAAACTAAACACCCTTTCACTGGTAGCAAAGCTTAGGCCTCCATTTAATGTTAAATACATGCTTGAACCCACTCATCCAAGCTACTAAAACAGAATTTTAGTAGCCTCAGAAATGCTCTGCTTTGTACAAAGAGTGGTAAGAGCTTTATCCTTACAGAATATCTATGAAAAGAAAGGATGGCCTTTCTGAGAGTATGGTGGTATCTGCAGGCAGGGCTGTGGTATGGATTCCTGCAGGTGATGGAGAAAGAGAAAGGTTCCCTTTCCTCGGTGGTGCTGAGCAGCAGAAGAAATGGTAGCTTCAGCCACTCAGCCCACAATGGGCATGATTTCCCTCTCAGCTTCCCTCCACTGTTCTTCCCACTTCTTCCCTCTTTCCTCAACTGAGTTTTGAGCACAGTGCAACAAAATTAGTCTCCATGTGCTGTCCCAGCTCAATAAGCAGTTGCCAGGAGATGACCTTGCTTTGAGTAGAGAGATGAATCCTCTCTATTTTCTGCATCAGCCTTGGAGATTAAAGGCATGGTAAGCAGAAAGGGAGTGAACTGTATAAAAATATCTAGGCACTAATGAGGAAATTCTCAGGTCTTCTTTTATCACAAGCAGTGTTTCTGTTTGCCTGGATTACTCAGCCAACAGCCGTTGATTCAGTCAACCCAAACTGCGCTGTCATAAAAGCGATATTTCATCTATCACTCTTAGAAGAAATATGCTAGCCGTGCAGGGAGCAAACAAACGTATTCTTAGAAGTAATTAACCTGAACTGCACTGAGGTCAAGTGGTTCTGTTGGAGAACAATATGAATCCCCAGCATTCTCCTTACTGAAGACCGAAAGTGGAGAACTGCAGATGCCGTATCTCTGGCTCACCTCTCGCTTCTCATTGTTTGCACCAGAGGAAGGAGATGATAGCTCTGAGGTATTTTTAAGAATACCATCTCTGCTAGTTTCATTGTTGAATGTGAAATAACTTTTAAATCGTGAAAGGTCACATTATTTCATGTCCTTTTAGGTCATCTGTCTTGCCCTTATGAAGGGGAAGCAGCTAATGCCTTGTTTGACTGCGTCCAAAGTGGTGAACTGAAGTCTCCCTGGATTACAGAGGGCAGTTGGTTAAGGACCTGTAAGTATTCCTCCTACTGCTTGTAAGATCTGCTGAGGGCAGGCTCCAGGTCACACCTCGTGCAGGGAGCCTTGATGCAGAGGATTAGACTGGGAACTACCCAGACCAAGAGGACAAAGTGGATCCGAGGTATGCATCCCAAACGGGTGCAAGGAAGGGGTGGAGGAGCACTGTGCTTGCATGACATGTGTCTCAGCACCCTCCTGGCCACTCATCTTTTGGGGATGGGATCATCAAGAGCCAGGTGTCAGCTCTGTGCATCCACTCGTGGGTTTTCTCTTGAGTGGAAATATCAAGTACTTGTCTGGTGCCTCTGTGGATCCCTTTCCCTTCCTGCAGGGAAGACTTGGTCTGCCTGTGCTTTGAGAGGAACCAGAGTCCTTCTTTTTGTCCTGTACCTGCCTGCTGTAGTTCTGTCTGAATGGCCCCAAGTTCTTGTATGGGAGCAGATCACAACTGGTCCTTCCTACCACTCTGCCTGTGCCAGCAGGACTTAAGTACTTACTTAACCTCCTCTTCTCTTTGTGCTCCCAAGGCTTCAGGACAGATCAAAGCATGAGGGTAGCATTGTTTTAAACCACCAGTTTCCTGTAGAATGTGATCTATCCACTTACAGATGGCTTTTATGGTCTCCAAAGCCTCCTGTGGATTAGCCCATGGCTGACTGTATAAACATTGTCTCTATCCCACATCCTGCTTCCACAGCATGCTTCATGCTTCTCTGTCCTTTCAGTTCAAACATCCTGCAGAATCCTCCAGCATTTCTCAACAGCCTTCCCTTCTCTCTTCCCCCCTGCCAGGTTGTGAGTACAACTCCAACAGCCCCCAAATTCTTGGAGGGCTGCCCACAAAAGACAGAGATTCATGTGCCTTTCTTCCCGAATTAACCACCAGCGTGTGTGTCACTGCTTTGCTGTTGACCCCATGCCTTTGCTGTTGCATAAAGGTAGGTCTGCCTTCAGCCAGCTCTCCTCCTGCGCATTCCAAGTGCTCTCCTTTCTCCCCTCAGCTGTCATCTCGAGCAGCCTGGCTGCTGAAGGCAGTGGGCGGGCAAGCACACACCACAGGAGATGGCTGATCTCCCGTAGCACTTCTGCTCGGGGATGTGCTCTGCCATGCCAGCATTCTCCTCCACCTCTCCCCGTTGCATGAGGGGCACAAAACACCGCTTCATCTGGGGACTGAAGAGGAGCTGTGGGGAGAGCAGCAGACCAGAGACTGGCACTCCTGCATGTGCCGGTGGATATGGGGTGGCCCTTCTCCTGGTGGGGGCTTTGAAGTGGGTGGCTGGGATGTTGAGGGGTGGTGACATCTCAAACCACAGCACCTGATTTCCCAGAAGTTGTGTGTGTCGTGCTGCTGACTTGGAGCAGCTGGCAAAAAAGTAAAAACACTCTCCCCCTCCCAAATCACTATTTAAACAGTATAAAGTTCTCTGTAAATGTTTAAAACAACAACAGGATTGGGAGGGGAAGGAGGAAAGACAAACAAGTTTGCTGTTTGAGCTTTGCAGAAACAGATCTTGATTTTTTGGCAGGGTTCTCCTTGCCCAGAAGATCCAGCTGCCAGCACACTTTAGGAGGCTCCAAATTCATTATCAGTTCTTTAACATCTCCTTCCAAGAGGCTGCAGTTTGGCACGGGCAGTGCCTTTGATGTCTGGGCTTGGCCAGCACCTCGTGCTGTAGGATCCCAGTTCATCGCTGGGGCATTTCAGCTTGGGATCAATGCTGTGAGTGCTCCCAGAGATGCTTTTCTTTCTCAGCCCTGAGGTTTGTGGTTGGTGAAACTCAGCAGGAGCTGGGGAGCTCAATGGAGTGTCGTGCCTGCTTGGGAGTGGGGCAGGAACCAGGGGCAGGATGTGGGGGCTCCCAGTTCCCAGCCCATTGCCTCTCCTTCCTCTTCTACATCAGTAGCAGTGCCAGCACCTGGTGCATTCACATAGCAGAAACCCTAGATAGTCTCTGAATACACAGCTGGTAAAGTGACTTCAATTCAGCTTCCCTCAGTTGAAGGGTGAGAGCTGCATCCTGGCTGGGCTCCAGGCTGAGGGGGACTTGGTGGGGATCTGAAGCCCTGGGTAGAGAGGGTTTGCTGGAGACCAGTGGCTGCTCTCCAGGTCCCAAGCCCTGGAGCATCTGCCCCCATGGGGATCCTGGGGAAAGGGGCCATTCTTTTTAGCATGGAGTAGACCTTGGGCTGAGAAAAAGAGATTGTGTCCTTGGTGGGGGGACCTATGAGAACAAGGTCCCCAGGGAGCAGAGGAGGACAATGCTTCCCAACAACCTGATGTCTCAGCTGGCCACCAGCCCTCATCAGGGCTTATTGCTGCCTGGTCCCATGTGCTCTGCTCCTGCCCAATCCTGTTGAGACCCTGCAGGGTATATACCACCCCAGGGTGTCACTGCTGGTCATTGGCTGGCACGCACAGTCTGCGTGGCTATAGAAATAGGCTGTGTTTGCTTCCTGATATCTGTGTTCCTGCTTCAGCCTCTTGTTCTGGTGCTGAGCTACAGCAAGAAGATGCTGTTGCAGAGGGGTCCCACTGCCCACTGGGGGGTTTCAGGAGCTGACCTTGCTGCTGTCACTCCTGTACCTATGTGCGGGTCCTGCAGTGAGGATGCCCGTGGTGTTTCCTTGAGCTGCTGGCCCCAACCTGCTGTTGGTGCCCTGCCACCCCTCCCCATGTTCCTCCTCCAGGCAGCTCAGCACTGCCCCAGGCAGCACTGGGTGAGCTCCCCCAGGGGTCTCCTTTACTCTTCCAACTTCAGCCGGCTCTGTGCAGAACCTCCACCGAGATAAAAGAGCGACGCAGTGTGAAACCTTCCTCCTCCTCAGCAGATGGTGTTTGTGGCAGTGGACGTTTCCTGTGCTGCTGTAACAGAACGGCCTGGTCTAGCCAAGAAGCGGAAGGGGAAGCTGCAGTCTGGTCTTGCTGAAGCTCCCTTGCTCTGCAAACCTGACCTGAGATCCTGGATCACGAATGATCTCTTACTTTCTCAAGTATCGGAAGTTTTTTTCCCATTTTCTTTTTTCTTCATGTTCAACCCATGAGCTGAAGAGCTGCCATGCCTTGCTGCAGCCAGCAGCTTCTGTCACTGCAGCACTCACAGCAGCCTCCTGGGGCTCAGTGACCGCAGATGTGCTGTGTGATGCAATGTGAACTTCACATCGCCTTCACGGAAAGACTGAAATGCATCTAAACTGGAGCTCACCCAGTGTCACTGAACAGAGCAGTGCTACATCTGTGCTAGCTGTGAACTTCCAGCCTGAAAAGCCTCACGGGTGGAGAAACGGTGCCCTGACTGAGTGAGCTGCAGTGGGAGCTTTCAGCTGGTGTTGCTTCTGCTTGGGTTTGTTTGAGAAGCTCTGGCTAAAACGGTACACCAAGGAGGGGCAGCTGCACATCCATCAGGCTTAGTGCTGTCAGACCAGGCTGAGATTGCTGAGCACTGCAGTGGGTGCTTTTGAGACAAGTCTCAGTTGGGGGAGCGAGGAAATGCATATGGCCTCACTGCCTCCCTGGAGCCAGCGCTGTGACTGCTCCTTGGAGAGCAGCTCTGCTCCTTCTCCTCCCAGCAGCCAGAAACTGCCTACATCAGCTTTTACCTTCCACTGGAAACCAGCTGAGCCACAGCAGTGCGGCGCGACCCATGGGCACTGCGTGCTGCTGCAAGCTCTGTCCCACACCCAGGTAATTCTGGGGTATGAACCTTTGTGGGAAGGGGCTGCATTCCCCTGCCAGCTCCGCAAGGTCAGACACGGCCCATGCTGTGCTCTGTGCACCCCTCCTCACCCCTCTGACTCCGGTAGCACCAGGCTGTGTCACAGCCCTGCTGAGCCCTGCCAAACCTCAAAAGCCCTTTCACAAAGAGCCATGTGTCAGCTCTCCGTGTTCCCTATCAGCACCATCTACCTGACTTCTTCCTGCCGCTCACAGCAAGCCTGGGCAGGTAGCAGGACACGGGGCAGCTGGAGGTGGATGCTGGGGGTTCAGCCAAAGTGCACTCCTTCCTGCAGCATTCAGCTAAGGAAGGGATCTTTCTTTAGCTCCTCTTTTCCTCCGCTTTTCAAAGCGGTGCCGTATGGATGCTATCATAGAGTTCATTAGTCCCTGTCGGAGCCCCCTCCCTGGGGGAGGATGGGTTTTGCTGCAGTTGAGCTCTAGTGGTTTTTCTCTTGGGGTTTCAAGAAGTTTCATTCCACCCATGAGAAGTGCCAGGCATCGGGGGAAGATTTGTTTCTTGGCAGCTGTTTCCATTTTGCTCTAGAAAACATGCTGTGCTAGGAATGCACCGTGACTAAAATTCCTCTGGGCTGCTCAGGTCAAATAGCAGCAACGGGGGAAGCAGGGGAGCAGCACTGCTCAGCACAGTGGGGCTGAGCATTTGTAGGGAGCGGGGGCTCAGTGTTGGCTCACGCTTGGCTCTGCCTGTTCTAAGGAGCTGCAGAGCCTGGTGGTGTCAGCTCTTGGTTCTGTGACAGCGTCAGACCCCTGGGACACGGAGTACGCTGCTTCTGTTCCTTCTGCAGAGGGCTCGGGGAAGCTTTCGGGATCAGGAGCTTAAACAAGGGGTGTGATGGGTGGTGACAGTTTGAGAAAAACACAAACAGCAAAAAGTATTGGTGCTGTCAGGGAACATGACAGGCAAGTTCACAGCCCTCACAGGCCTTTGGCTTCCTGTTTTCTCCTGCCAGGAAAGCAATCCTACGTGGTGACAGCCACAGGTGACCCTGCAGCAGGTGGGGGCAGAGCCGGGGATGCTGAGAGCCATCAGCCCCATGGGGTGAGGTGTGCAGGCAGCCCTGCCCTCCCTGGATGAAGGTGGTCAGCACGGTGTGGACGCTGCAGCCCCTCGATGTGACTGCAGAATGGGTCACCCCATCACAACAGACCTCTCCTTGTTCCCAAGCTAAAAGAAGGGGCTATGCAATAGAAAACCTGCAGCTGGTCTCTCTAATCTCCCACCAGCGTCTGCATTAACTGACAGCACAGTGACTTCCTTGATGCTTGGCAATTTTTTTCCATGCACGCATCCAGCTAATCAATTAAGTTTCTCAGCAGCTTCCTCCAGCATTCAGGCTTGGAGGGTGGAAGGAATTTGTTATTCTAGGCACTGTAGGAGAGGCATGAACTGTACTAAAAGCAAATTGGTTGCGCTTTCCAAGCACTGATGCTTCTCACTCGCAGCTCAGGGGTCTGGTCCTGCTCCCACCGCCTTGGCTGGAGCCAGGGATGGGGATGGGGATGGGGATGGGGATGGGATTGCTCTGTGTCTATCTCAGCTTTGGGGACACTCTGGGTTTCAGAAGCTATGCAACCCTCCTGGTCCATGGTGTTCAACCCCATCCAAGGAGCTGGGGAGGTTGGTTTGTCCCTTAACTCAGCCCTCTGCTAAATAAATATCCTCCCTGGATGCTCTTTTCCGATCAGTTGTTTATTTTCCCTTCTTCTTTTCCTTCTCCTGTGCTTCTGCTTGTTCCCTGCCTTGCCCAGGCGTGCCGCTCCACGTGCTCTGCGAGATGTCCCCATCCATCCTGCAAACCTAGGGCTGTGGGGGCTGCAGGATGCAGGCAGGATGGGTGGAGGCACTGAGAAATTTGGGGTGACCCCGGGAAGATGGATTGATGAATGAGAGGAACCTCATCTCCTGCCAACTCGGCTACACCCTGCTAGTGGGAACGGGGATGTTTTGTGCGTGTTTAGCAATGCAAGAAGCTGAAGCATGACAGCAGCAGGGGTCAGGAGGGCTGTGGGGTTCGTTAGGAGTGCGGCCAGTCGGGTGATGCTCCCTGCTCCCCATGAGACCTATTGCAATCTGCACGTGCATCCTCTCAGGCCAAGCAAAACTCGCGCTGTGCTGCTGGCTTTAGCTTGTGGCCTGCTCACGGCTGGGATCCAGCTGGGCTGGGAGCAGTCCCTGCTCTTGGGCTTCCCCATGGGCTCATCACCCCGACAGCATCCTGCTGAGAGGACAAGGGGGAATTGGGTGTGGAGAACAACCTATGCTTGAGGAGAATTCTCTTGATCAGCCAGACGATTTCAGCCACCTCCACGCCTGTTCCCTGCAGCCACCTGGTGCCAAAGGATTGCATCCCCATGATAAATCTCATTGCTCTTCTGTTCAGGAAGTAATTTGGTGAACCAGGAAAGAGAATGTTGCTTGCTACCAGCCTTCTTTCCAAGCAATTGCACAACACAGCTCCGGGGTTAGCAAACTGCAGACATCTGGGAGCAATCGATGCTGTTTAGGCTCTGAGAAAGCATAGGAGAAAGTTAGAAGGAAGCAACTTGAAAGCTCAGCATTGTTAAAAGCAGTCTGGAAACCCTGGAAATTCACACGAGGATAATGCCTACGAAGAGCCGGGAGGCAGAAGGAATGAGAAGGACAACAGCAGCCTCCACAGGAGCCTTGGAAATGGTTAAAGATTTGGGGAGCCACATCTTCTGTGACAATCTGCCCCCCCAGCACCCCGTAAATGAGAAACCGCATAAGCCTCGCACTATTATTGCTACGCAGCATTAAAGTCTCTCATTTGGGATAAACATTCTCATCTCCAGCAGAGCATGAATAACATTAAATGAGATAGTTAAAATGTTTCAGGCCAATTATAGCCCCGGTGTAAGTTGGGCAGAGTTGCACCAGGGATTAATTTGATGCGGAGAGCTCTGCCTCCTGTTCCGAGCCGGGATTCCAGTGCGGGTAATTACATCCTGCCTCTGCGCTTCCTCTGCAGTTTTAATTGGGTTGAATGGACCAAATCCGCAGCAAGTGTAAATCTATGTAATTGAGCTCTCTCTGGAGAGGAACCCTGCTGCTTTACACCCTCCAATCTGGGCCAGCGCTCTTCCCTTCCTCCCTGCTGGGCTCCAGCTGCCCAGGGCTGGCTGCCACCCCATGAAGGGCTCCCATTCTGCCCTTGGCTGAAAGTCAGTGATTGCCATGGACAGCCCAGAGCCCAACCCCTGCACTGGTGCAGGTGAGGCCCGCAGGGTCCCAGTCTGCTTATGGTTGCTCTGTGCCTTCTGCTGGGAAACAGCCCCATTGAGCGGCCTCCTCCCCATCTCCTGTTCTCATCCCATCCCGGATCCAGGCTCCAGCACGCAGAGCAGGCAGCTGGACCGTCTCCCTCTCCCACTTCCCAGCCGGCTGAGTAAATCAGCAGTAATGAGGGACATTTGACCCTCTCTTTCCCCGAACAGCCTCAAGAAGCATTTTTCTTCCATGAGGTACTTAAGAAGCTTGACGTGCTTTCCTTCTCCTGCTTCTATTGTGGTTTTGCTTTCCTTGTTTTTGTTTGTTTGTTTGCTTTTCTTTTTCTCTCCTATGAAAGGACAAGTTATGGGATGCAAGGAACCTTCAGGATGCCTTGGGATCAGAGGGGATGCAGCCAGTTTGGGTCCTGTCTCTTTTGGTCCAGCAGAAAACTGCGTGTGTGATCAGAGCTGGGAAAGTGCTCCTGCTGGCTGTAATTAGGGATGTCATTGCGAAGCATTATCTCACAGAGCTGGAGCCTATACAGAGCCATATGTTCTCCATAGCCAATTATGCACGGAGGCGATGGAAGAGGGAAGGGCTCTGGGAACTCTCTCCCTCGCACATTTCCAGGACGTTCTGCTGCTGTGTGGTCCCTTTCCCTTCTCACAGAGCAATGATGAAAGCAGACAGCCAGCAAGACCCCGGGGAGCAGCGCAGTGCAGCCCAGGGCTTCGCCTCCAGTACGGCTGTGTGGGGCTGCGGGTCCTCACCCCCAGCTGGGCTCAGCCCACTCCTCCATTTCCCATTTGGTTTCCCCCAGAGCGTGTTTTCGGGAGGTGGAGATGTCCCAACCCTCCCTTCCTCCCCAGTGGTAGCACATCTCCTCAGAGGGGCCACAAGGGCTGACACTGCAGGACCTGCTCTTCTCGTAAAGCACAGTGAGCTTTCAGCCAGCAGCAGCGATGCAATTTCAGATTGAGCAAATTTCCCCTCCCACCCACTGAGGACCTCCCGGGATCAGCACGCATCCCAGCACAGGCAGCAGCCACCTCGGCCAGCCGCCGATTGCTGCAACGGGTTGAGTAAATCGAGGCCATTTCTCATGAAACCATCCGTCCCAGAGGTCCCCAGACAGAGGGCTGGCTCAGGAAACCTTCAGCCCCAAATCCACCACTCCCCCATGCAGCTGGTGGAGCACAGCTCGCAGCGCAGTGACCCACAGCGCCGCGCCGTCTGTGCCACGTCCAGCTGGCCCTTCCGCCTTGCTGGCGTGCTCCTTTCTGCTTTTATTTTGTCTCTTTTTTTGGCTACGTATGTGTACAAGTCCAGATGGGAGGAAAGGTCAGACTTGCTGATGGTAAGGCCTAGGCTGAAATCTGGGTTTTCCCTAAACCTGGGATGGCTGTGGCTGGATCAGCCCTGCTGGTGGGCTCAGCCATCTGCCAGGAGAGCTGTGCCGGGCTCTGCGCTCACACGTTGGGGCTGTTGGAGCTCTGGCTCGTCTCCATCCCGGTTCTGTCCTTGCCCACACGCAGCTCCGCTCATCGCTGCCCACCCAAACGTGCTCAGCCTCCTCCCGCTCAGCTCCTGACCTTTATTCTCCCTTAAATCAACACACAGAGCCGTGCTGCAGCAGTACCAGCACCTCCAGGGAGCCCAGGTGATGTACAGCATCCAAGGAGCTGCTTCTGCTTTTGAGGCTCCCATCCAGATAAGCTTTTGTCTTTCCAGCCCCCAATCTCTTCTGTGCTGCATGGGCGTCCCCTCTGCTCCTGGCGCTATTGACTCCACGTTTGCTTTCATTCTGCTGTAAAATGAAGGCAGCTCCAGGTACAACAGCAGTTTTATTCTTCCTGAATATCATAATGCCTTTATGAAAATAAAATCGAAAGTGAGTCGGGATCGGAAAGGTTTAATTAAAAAGCTTCAGGGGGAAAAAGAAATCTATTAGGAAACCTCTGTGGACGTTCAGCAAGTTCTCCCTGCGGAGAAGCAGCCTGAAGGGAGCTGCACTGTCTGCCTGTGCCCTGCTGGTGGGGAGGGATGAGAGGTGCAGTGAAGCTGGGAGCAGCCCAGGTTAGGTGCTTGCCTTTCCCATTGCTGCACCGACGTTCGGCCAAAAGCAGCCAAAACCACAAAGGCCCCACCTCCTGCTCCCTCACAGCCCTTGGGGAACTGCTTTCTCGGCTAGGCTGAAGCTGACATCTGCCAGTCCCAATGCCTGATCAATACCAACCGATGGACTTTTCCCATCAGAACATCTTTTTTTCCAGCAGGATGCCAAGTTCTCAGACAAATGAAGGCTCCGTTTGGCAGCAGATAGCAAACAGGAATATTTGTCTTTATTCTGAAACCGAATTTTTGTGGCTAAGCTGCACCAAAAATACATCTTCCCCCCCCACCTCTCCCAGACACGAGACACCACTGAATGCCGAAAGCAACTCTTCCCTGCCACAAATGGACCAAATAAACCCAGCACGAGAGCGGTGCTTAGCAGAAACCAGATGCGCCTCTAATGCTGTCATCTACAGCAAGCTGTGTCTGCAAACTGATCTTTTATTAATGTGTGTGCACGGGTGGGAGAGCTGGGAGAGTCCCAGCGCCGGGAGCACAACGTGCCATTGCCCCCTGCCCATGGGCTGCCTTGTGGCTCCCAAAAGGCATTGCTGTGGGACTACCCAAAGCCCCTCCGGACACAGCATTCAGGATTTGCAGAATTTGGCCTCGGTTCACCCTGAGCTGCACCATGGAGGTGGGTTTTGGGGGGGGTTCCCGGTGTGTTCTGAGGCTGGGAGGCTGCGGGAGGAGAAGGAGCTGTTAGTGCTGGCAGCTGGGGTGGGTGAGGTGATCCAGGTTCCAGGTTCCAGGATGCTCCCCGCATCCACGTGTCTGGATGTGCCCTCGCCTGGGAGCTGGGCAGCTGGCAGAAGTGTCAGAAAGGGCTCTCTCCCCCCTGGTCTGCCCAGTTCAGGCTCTGTGTCTCTATTTCCATGCACCTCAGGAGCAGCCACTTTCCAGAGCGCACACAGCCTCACCAATAGGCAAAGAGACCTGTAAATCCTGGGAGAAACATGGAGAAACCACCATTAAACAGCAGGCAGAGTCTGCGAGAGATGTGGCAGGGCAGAAAGGCAAAAAAACAGGCTTTTTCTCCCCAGTTCTCTTTCATTTCCACAATTTCCCCAGAAGTCCTTCCAACCCAAGCCATTCCATGACTCTCCCATGTCATCCATCTCACCTGGTCTGGCTCCACAGCAGAGTTAGGTGACACGAGGCTCAGAGCCTTCCTCCCTCCTGGACTCTTCTTCCTCTCCCTCAGGGTGCCTGGGGATGGAAAACATGAGGTGAGACCGGACTGGGCTGGGCTACACTGGGAGCATCTGGACCCATTTGGCTTTCCAAATGGAAGGTGCTAACTTTCACAGCATTGCACTGAAGGAGCTGAGCCCTCATCATCACCCAAACCTGCCTTTTATCCATATTTTCCCCATGTTTTCCCCATGTTTTCCCCATGTTTTTCCCCAGCTCTGCTCAGCTGAAGTCCCACAAGGTTCTGCTACAGCACAGTTTGGCCTGGAATAGGCTGATTTCAGCCAACACATCATTTTTCTTTTCTTTTTTTCCCCCTTTTTTTCTTTTTTTTGCCAGGAAATAAATAAATCATACAATTCCTCATCGCCTCCTCCTTCCAGCATCTCTCCCTTTATCACGGCGCGTCCTTCCCTCGGGCTTTGGAATTGGGTCAGTGAGCAGAACCCGGCGGCAGTGGCTGTTTCCTAGCCATGTTCATAGAAAGCTGCTGCAGCCCTGAGTGCTTTGGAGTGGAGGATTTGCCTTTTGGGTCCCATCCCATGGTGGGAGCCGGGCAGAGCAGGATGCAGTGTGATACTGTGATTTGCACTGCTGCTCCACTTTCATGTTGTCACCCAGTGGTGATCAGTGGGATCAGGGGGGATTGGGGACCTAATGTTGGCCACCTCCTCCAAGGTTGGTCTACCCAAATCATCAGAGAGCCCGGAGCAGGGCTGGACCCTTCCCCACCCCATGCACCCTGCAGCTCCTCCACCTGTGATGCCCGTCTCCTTTCCATTGCAAGAACTGGGGGTCACTTCCAGTATCACTCAAAAACCAGAGGAGAAAGCTGAGACTTGCTCTGAGTCACTGGCATGTTGTTACCAAGGACACTAAGGTTCCCGATTTTGAAGAAGAGATTAATTACACTCTGCAAATAGACATTTTATCTGCATTAAAGAGCAGCGAGAGCTGATTCTTTTGGCGTAGCACATTATGTAGCAGCAGGTAGTATTGTGACAGATGTAGGAATCCAGAGGCATTGTCTCTTGGGTTTAATCATCAGAAAGCTGTCTTCCCAGGTCAGCTCTGAGTGAGGATTTGTAATATTTACATAGCACTTGGGCTGCCTTCTTGTTGCCGGAGTCTGCATTCACTCGTCAGTCTCTCATTATGCATGTGCCAGTATTAATTGCATTTAGAAATGAGATTCTAAAGGAGAAGTGAGAGCTATTTAGACCTCCATTCAGCTTGAAAGACAGCAGCTTTCAGTGTGACAGCTCTCGAGATGCTCTCGCGCTCGGCTCTCTCCCCAGCTGAAAGCAGGTGTTGGAGAGAGTTGTGTCGGAGCCTCTGTACCAGCACTGCCTTTTGTGCATGCCCAGACATTTATATAACAGGCAGTATAATGACTCCGCAGAAGTGGCAGAGAATTGACCCTTGTGGGTCTGGATTAAAGCACGGAGATCTGCTCATAGAAACAAGGGGGAAAGCGATGCTAACGCTGCCTCCTGCCTCGTCTCCGGTGGAAGGAGGGGGTTATTTTCCTGCTGGTTGGTTTGGGGGTTATTTATCGGCTTGGAGCTGTACTCATGGCCTCACTAATGTATTTAAAATCGCACAGAGATTCAGCTGACACTTGTCTGTGCATGCCTGCTGTGTGCTGATTGCTCAAGCCCGGAGATGCGCTTGCAATGAGGAGCTCACGTCCTGCTTGGTGCTGGCAGTGAGGAGCTCATGTCCTGATGGTGCTGGAAATGAGGAGCTCACGTCCTGCTTCCCAGAGAGTATGGGGCTGGGAGGTGAAATCCAGATGATGCTGTGCTACCGGCTCTGTTTTTGACAGCCTGAGGTGCAGAGGGGCTGCTCTCACCTCGCACAAAGCTCTGGCTCATGGCACCTCCACCTCCCCAACCTCATGTCTCCTCATGCAGCCCTTGTGCTTCGCCGGGGACTGGAGGAAAGAAGTTGAGGAAGGAAGCCGAGCAGCCATCCATAACCACACATAGCAAGCAGAACCCTGCTGGGTGATAAAAAACAAGCGCTGGAGCCCAAGGACCTCCCTGTCCCAGGATGGGGAGGTTGATCCAGGTGAGCACTGTGAGGAGGAAACCCTTGGAGTCCCTCCATGTGGGATGGTGGGAGCCAGCTCCAGGGTCCTCCTGACCGCCACCCCACAGCTGAGCACCCCAGCCCTGCCAACACAGACCAAGGACACCCCGCACTGTCCCTGGCAGCCCCAAGGCATATAAATAGAAGACAGGACGTGAAGGAGGTCAATGAGCAGGGGATTTTACATAATCTCATCTTGCTTGTGCTGTACGGTTGTGTCCTTTGCCCAGGATGCACGGGAACGTCAGAGCCGGGGACGTTCCTGCACCGCAGCGGCTTTATCCCATGTGCTCCAGTCTTCAGCACGCACTGGATTTCAGAGATCCTTAATCCGGGGCTCATCCCAATGGAAATGTTGGCCTTTATTGCGGTGCATGGAGTCCAGGGGCTGCCTGGCCCAAAGCAACCCCAACCCCAACACAACCACCACCACCACCCAACTGCACCCAATGGAGGAGGCTGACCTCCCTCTGCCATCCCCATCCAAAGCCTGCTCCTGGTCGCCTCTCACATTTCTCCACAGTCCCTGACCAGCAGCACTTCTTTCTCTCCCTCTTGTCACTTCTATTTTCAAGGCTGGAGACGAATTCTCTCCTGGTATAAACCTGTCAGTGGAGCTGCAGTGATTTATGCCAGCACAGAGCGAGGTGGGTAGATGGATGTCCAAAATAGAGCAAGCAGAAAACCTGTTACCTTCCTCTGCAGAAACAGCTTTGTTCTCTGCTACAAACCCACTGCAGGGCTGGGCAGGAGGTGACCTGCCGCTCCTTTAGCTTTAGATAGCCTAGAATGGAGCCCTCGTGCTGCGTCCAGCTCCCAGCAGCGCAGGGCAAGGCTCATGTTGTGGCCACAGCTCCATTGGGAACAGAGCCCTGGTGACCCTACACAGCCCCTGTTTGCTCAGGCAGCTTTAATTCAGTGGGCAATGCAGGTAGGGGAGGGCTGCAGTGAGCACAGAGAAGGAGATGCCTTCCCTGCCTCGAGTCCCTATCCTCCATGCCCTGGCTTAATTGGCTCATTAAGCACCAATTTGACCTCCCCACTTTCGGATGTCTCCAGCCTCCGTCAGTAAATAGATTTGCATGTCTACAGTGGAAACCTCCGGCTGAGCCTGGCGTTGGGGCAGGCAGTGAGCACCCAACAGGAGCAATGCTCCCTCCCATAGCACATCGTGCCCACATCGAGGTGAGGATGCACGGAACCAACCCTGCTCTCCAGCACGGCTTTGTAACCACAGGACTGCAGCAACTCCCATCCCAGCTGTCACCTCCCCACCAGCTGAGCCGCCCACTGCCATCCACCCCAGGGCCACCTTCACCACCCTGTCCCCAGCTACGGGGACCCCAAAGCCCAGGGCAGAGGAGGACATACGGTTCGACTTTGTTGGAGAAGCGTCTCCGCAGCATCACGACCAGCGTGCCGAGCAGCAGGGCGGTGGTGCACATGGCTCCATCACCACGCAGCCTTCGCGTCCCTCCTGCAGGACCCCGCTGTCCCAGCCCTGGTGTTGCCCTCTGCCCAGCAGCCACCTGGAGGCTCACAGGGATGGTGTTAGGAGGAATTAGAGCAGGATCAGAAGTAATTAACGGGCAGCAAATGAGAACGCTCTCCTCTGACCTTCAGGTGGGATCGGAGAGGGAGCTCTGTGAAACCTTCAGCGCTGAGCTGCATCCGGACAGATGCCAGTGGGGTGGGCACCAACACACAGAGCCCATTCCCACCCCATGCATCCCATGCATTTCCTGACATGGGGTCGGGGCTGGGGGTCCCTATTCCCCACGTGCCTCCCTCCCCTTCTCACCCACCTTCTCCCCTCTCCTTCCCCTCTCTCTCCTGTCTCTCCCGCTCCCCCCTCCCTGCTGAGGTAATCTGACAGGCTCAGCCCTGCGTATAATTCCCCATGGCCACGTCTCAGCCAGCTGATCCCAATGTCTGCAGGATGGCTTTGCCTCCCCCTCCCCGCTCTCAGCTGCACGCACACCTCTCCCCACACCTCTGTGCTGGAAAACAGATTCCCCACACAAATGGGTTTTGAAACCAGGGTCAGATCCAAGCAGCCTTGATCAGTCCTAGTTCACTAAATGATGAGGTCAGAAAGAGAAAGCAGAGCGAGCTTTGGGGGAACCTGGCTCTCCATCCCATCAGCAAGAGACTGGGATGCTGTGATTCATCCCCACTCGGTGACAACATCCTCTTGGACCTCTCCAAGCCCTAAAAAACACTGAACATATCTGTAAAGACAAATCCTTCCAAGCCCATCTCATAATTGGTCCCTGTAGTTGCGGGTTGGAGGGAATGGACCCTCCCCAGTGCTTCCACCGGGATGGGATTTCTTTGGGAGCATCCCAAGCACCTCCTCCGGCTGGACTGCTCCTCTCTCTGCACACCAGGTGGCACCGGGACGTCCCCACTTGTGTCCCAGATACCATCTGAGGTCTTGACAAAAAGCAACCATCGGTAAGACCACGGCAAAGCCTCATCCGTGGGTTCTTTTCCAGAGGTGTCTTTGCCCACCCAGCGCCCAGCTGAGGGCTCCTACATTGATTTTCCATGCAGTGAACTCGCTGCCCTGCGCCGGAGCGTATCACTTCCAGACACGCTTGATTGACACCGAGAGATGCTCGGCTCAAAGGCAAAGTAATGTGAGCAGATTAGTTAATGCTTCTTGCCCCAGCCCTTGAGAGCAGGGCTGGAATGGCAAGGCAGGCTTAATGGGTTTTGAAGGCTTTTCTTTTTAAGATATGAATCAATGAATCTGTACGGGGAGCACGGATAATGTGATCGGAATAAGAAGCAGGGCTCATCTTTGAACCTGAGCGAGGTCCCTGACAGTGTTTACTTCATGTCCTGGCACCAAATGCAAGATGACATGAATACATTAGCTTGCTGGCTTTCCTGAGCAACCCCTGCCACAGCCAGGCTGGCTTCAGGAAGGGAAAGAGCAGCAAAGAGAATCTGTTTGGAAGTGTCACCTTGTTTCCAATAACCCTGTCATCCCCACTCACTGTCTGGCTGTGACATGGGGACGATGCTCAGCTGGATCCTGCTGGGATTGGGATGGCGAGGAGCAAATCTCATCCACACCACATCCCCATCCCCTGCTTCCTCCCAGCACTATTGCTTCATCCCACCTTGCATCACCGTTTCTGTTCCCCGAAGCCTTGGGGTGGGGTTGGGGTATTTAGGAGAGCTCAGCATGGGACCGGGTTGTGGAGCACTTCCCAGCGCTGCCCCAGAGCTTCAGGCCCTGCCTGCAGCATGGCAGCACCCAGCTCCCAGCCCTGTCTGCACCTCCGCTTCCTTCTTTTCCCCTGGATTTCCTAATGCTGGAATTTTATGTTGTGTGGGCTGATTTTCTTTGGTTTTGGGGAGGAGATGACACAACATTTGAGAAGGCCATGGGGGTTTCCCTGCCTCATCCTCCTCACTCCTCTATTCTTGTGGCTGCTGCCGGTTGGGTCTGCACATCTTCACCCCATACACCTCCATCTCACCCACCTCCATCCCATACACCTTCATCTTGCACATCTTCATCCCATATACCTCCATCCCATACACCTCCATCCTACCCACCTTCATCCCACACATCTTCATCCCATCACTTGGACCCTGACCCACTTGGTCAACCCGTGTCCCCAAGCAGAGAGACCCCGCTCCCATTTTGGGAGCTCATGCTCTGCTCTGGTTAACGTGCCCTCGCCAGCAGCCCCGGCGGCATCGCGTGAGGTCTGGTTTCAATCAGAGGAGGAATGTCTGCTGCAGGATTTGCTCTGCACAAACAGTTGGGTTTCGCTTCCTGGCACTGCCCAGAACTGCCGGGGGGAACATGGGCAGAGGGGAGCAAATCAGCACCTGGGTGTGCTGGGGCTGTGGGTGATGGAGTCAGGATGGAACCCGGGGGTCCCACCCCATGGCGTCTGGACACAGACAGCAGTGCAACCTCAGCTGGAGGTCCTGCTGCCCCCCTTCAGCCCCCAGCACAGCCGCAGCTGGAGCAGGAGCTCCGGCTTTGCATGATTCCCTGGGGATCTGAGAAGCAGGAGGAAGGAAACCTGCAATAAGCACAGAGCATTTGCACAGGCTTTAGGCTAAATCCTCCCCTCCTGGTGTGCTGGCTGCTGCAGGCACCGCAAAGCCGTTTCCTAAAGTCTCCTTATTTCTCCTCCTCGTGCACAAGGGACAGTGGTGCTCAGCCCAGAGCATCCAGAGCTGACTTTGGCTTTGGCTGTGGGGTTTGGCTGTGAGGTTTGGCTGTGGTTTGGCTATGGGGTTTGCACCTCACCCTCAGCAAGGAGTCAAGGGTAGAGCTCTGTCACCATCCCCGTCCCACGCGCCATGGAGCTGAAGTCGTGTTTTTTGCCTTCACCTCCCACTCCAGGCTCAGGAGCCAAGTGCATTCCTCATTGCACCCAGCGCAGGGAGGAGGAGGAGGAGGAGGAGGAAGAGAAGGAGGAGAGGCGATGTGGGAGGGCAGGGTGGCAAATGCCACTGTGTCCTCGGGGCTGCCACCTCCCTCTGTGCTGCACTTGGCCCCAGTGGGACTGGTGGGACGCTCAGGTCCCTGCAGGGACAAAGAGCAGCAGGGTGACACCAGGCGATGCTGACCCGCTGAGGTTTTGGGCAGCAGTGTCAATGCAGCATCTTTCTCCTGGAACGCGTCTCATCCTACCACGTTAGCTGGGGGAAATGGTGGCAATGGGACGCTGTCACAGTGTGGGGCTGTGCTCACAGCTCTGATTCACATCTGGGAGGAGATGCAGAAGTTGAGGGCTGTGTTTGGGGTTGGTAGGCAGTGGGTTGGCACGGCACATCTCCACCACAGCACAGTCCTCCCCACGTGTCTCAGAGTGGCTTCCCATGGGGTAGAAGCCAAGCATGTGGCAGAGCTGGGTGTGATGTCCCCAGAGAGGGGCAGGGACCCGCTTGGAAACGCTCAGGGGCTCCTCATTCATTTCTAACACAGAATTGAGACTCTCCACCCAAGCCCAAGCCCTGCTGCCAGGAAGAGGGCACAACTCTGGCTGCGGCAGGGGGTCTTGCTCTGCCGGGTTGGGCCTGCAGCAGGACAGCATCCCCCCTGCTCCCCTCACAGCTGTAAGCACAGATCTGCTGATGCCAACAATTTTCCTGCTGGGAGCGGAGTGGCAGCTGAGGATGGTTTGGAGGAGAAATACAGCAAAAAGCCTTGGCAGCTCTGCAGGAACAGAGCTCAGGCCACAGCAGGGCTCAGCTACACTCCAGCCTCTGCCCAGGTGTGCTTCGGAGCCGCGCCTTCCATCCGTCTGTCTGTTTGTTCACCTGTCCCATCTGTCACCGCCCATCTGTCTGCCTGCCTGTCTGTCCGTTGGTCCGTCCACCTGTCTGCCTGCCCGCCTCCCCATCCGCCTGTCTTCCTATCTGCCTGTCCGTCCCCCTGCTCCGTCCCCTTGTGTGCCCGCCTGTCTGTCTGCCTCCTGTCCCTCTGTCAGGATGCGCAGCAGCTGCCAGAGCACTGCAGGATCCCTCACTGCTTCTCCCACCCCCTCTGCAGGCCCGGTGGTCGTTCCAAGTCCCAGCGGTATTCTCTCTTTTCCTGTGCTGCCAGTTTGACAGCCTGGGTCTGCAGCAAGCCGCAAATGGATTTGGGTGCAAACAACCCGACAGCAGCACAGAGGTGTTCCCACACACCCCTTCCCAAAGGCATGAATTTCCCCACCTTCCCCTTGCAATTTGCAGGACAGAGGTTGGTGTGTCCCTCTGGGAGGTGGTGTGTGTCCCAAAGGCAGCGCTGGGCCCAGCCAGCACCGGGACAACTTCAGCAGCGCGCTTCGCATTCTCTGTTTCCTCCACACTG
>JAOWBP010004377.1:3942701-3956184 GCA_028571105.1 Tragopan temminckii
GGACTGGGGCTGGGGGTGGGGGTGGGGATGGGCAGGGCACCCTTAAGCTGCACATTTGGGGCTGCATTTTGGCTGGGTCAGCTCCAGCCAGCATGGTGTAGAGACACATTGCAGCACACACAGAGCCTGCCTGTAGCTCTGGGTGCATTGCCGTGCCTCAGTTTCCCCATCTGTAACCTAGGAATTGTTCCTTTTAGGAAAATGCTGCCTGCTGAGGTCCTCAGAGGAAGCTGGGTGCAGGGAGCTCGCAGTGCAGTGCCATACAGCCATGTGCCCAACACGAGCGTGGTTGGAAACCCCTATGGGTTGGAAGTCCCCACGTCCCGACCCTCACACCCACCTGCTGCAGCCACAGCAAAACTGTATGGATCCCCTCGGGGTCCTGAGGAGGAAACCTAGGGACAGTCCCCATTAACTCCCAGTCCGACCCGCTCTCAATGTGGCAGCTGTGCTGAGCCCTCTGCTGCAGGGCCTCCCCATCCCTCTCTTGCTGCTCCCATCACCGCCTGTCCACATTTCCAATTCTTTTGCCCTCTCCATCAGTCCCAGTGCTCGGAGCTGGAGAAGCACTCCCTGCACAGCAGTCATCCTGCACGCCAGGATAAACTACCAAAGAGCCCAAGGAGTGAGTCCAGCTCTGCAGAAAACCTTTTCTATTTTTCAGAATCGATCACTGGGTTGAATCCCCCCAAAATGTCATTAAAAGCGATGGTTTTGCAAGTGCCATGTGTTTTGTTCAGGTGTCCCTCAGGGCAAGGAGCCCATTTCTGGTGCCAAAAGGTACATTTCAGGGCAAAGCATCCCAATTGAGCCCCCTCCCCAAAATGCTTTGCAGTGGGTCCCCCTCAGAAGGACATCCCCATCCCACTGCATGTCATGCGCTCATGAATCACTGCGGTCAGTCTGAATGGATGTTTTCCTGGAGAAAAGGGCTCTGCTAATGAGGACGCTCAAGAGGAACATTTCCCAAAAAATCAACCCCCCATGAGGGGTAGAAAAAGGGCTGGAGGGGGTGGGGGGAGATTTAAAGCGCCATATCCAGAAGCAGAGGCTCATGGCTGTGCTCTCTGCGTGGCTGCAGCTCCCCATCCCAGACCACTGGGTCCCCGTGTCCCCAAACTCGTTTGGGTTTTTCCTGCTGGGTTTTGCTGGAGCATCCCAATCCCTTTGCAGAAGCCCAGCCCTGAAAGAAACCTACATACAGGTGGCTGGAACAGCACTGGGAAGGTGCAGGCGAAGCGCTGAGCCATCCCGAGCTCAATAAATAGCACCTGCCTACCTCCAGCAGCTGCTTTGTGGGCACTGGAGCAGAACGGGGCTCGGAGCTCTAGGGAAGGATGTGGGGATGGCTGAGAGCTTCTCCCACGTAGAGGGATGAGAGAAAGCGTGAAAGCATCGGTAGGAAAATGATGATGATCCTTACGGGATCGTCTTGGGATATTCTATGGTTCTGGGATTTGAAAATCGATCAGAAAGTGTCCAGGTGTTCATCCTAGGGATCCCAGCAACCTGGTGGGCTCGGGGCTGCTTTCCCTATGGGTCAGGTTGGAGCTCTCAGGGTGACGACGCACTGATGCTTCCAGCATCAGTGGAACAGTTGGACTTGATGATCTTAGAGCTCTTTTCCAACCTTAATACTTCTATGCAATGGCCGGAGCTGGGGGTTCAGCCCCCGTTTGTTTTGCTACAGGGATGGAAAAGGGAGGAAGATGGGGAAGGTGCACAGGGAGCAGCGCTGCTCCTTCTGCACAGAGAACAGCATCATGGCGCTGTGCACCTTAATTATTTCCTTTGGCTCTGCTACTGGTGAAGGTTGTGTCCTTAAAGTTGTTAAAAGGGCAAAAGAGGGAGGAAAACATCTCCGACATCCTGTGCGCCCGGTCCAGATGTAGCTCGCCGGGAACAAATTAGCGGGTGCAGAATGGAACCGCTTAAAAAGAAATTTAATGAGATGGGGATTCAGGCATCTGCTTTCCGTCAATCATAATTTCGTGTGATATGCAATGGTAAATGTCATATTTTTAATGACTCCTATGAAGGAAAAAAGCCCGAACCACACACACGAGTAATGAGCCAACAAAATTCCAGAGCCTGAGCTGTTTGAACTCTCAGAAATGTTCTGTGGATAGAAACAAACCCAGTGAACACCTCTTCTATCTCACTATTGTTTGAGTTATTTTATTTCTTCCTCCTTTCCCTCCCCTCCCCTCTCCGCTCCCTCGGGTTATATTTAACCTTTGTGTTAAATTAATCTTTTCTGTTTATTAGCAACTACGAGAGAGGTTCGTTCCCTCTCTTTCTGGCTCTGACAGCTCAGATTTGCTCCAGCCTTGGGGTCCCTGCTCAGAGCTGTGATGCTATGAGCAGAGTTGCAGCCTCTGCCCATGTGGGTGGAGGACACGGCCTTGGAGTTGCGCTTGGTCCCTCTGCGTGCTGTGGTTCTGGGGGTCCTGGGGGTTACTGCAAACTCAGTCCTTGAGTCTTCTCATCATGCTGAGAGCAGATGAGGCTTTTCAGGGAGCTTCTAACAGCAAAGAGGGACTTGAGATTTCCAGGCTCAGGCATGTACTTGTTGGGGAAGGCTCCAGGCAGAGCCTAAGTCCCAGTGCCATCTCCATGGCCAACTCTGTGCCCCAGCCCTGTGATGGATCCCAGCCATCCCTCACCCCATGGCATCTCTGAGCCAAAGGGGTGGGGCTGAGGACATCCATGCGAATGGGAACTAGAGGCAGGCTCCCTGGCTTGGGATGCTTGCTGACATTGACCCGACGTGAGTTTCAAAGCAACATCTTGTCCCCCCCCTCCACTCTCCTTCCTCCCCAACCTTTCCGCTCTTCGCACCTCCGAAACCTATTTTGGGCTGATGGATCCCAGCTGTCTCGGGGAGCAGTGTGCTCCCAGCGCTGCCTCGAGCTGCTTCCTTGGCAATGCCATGAGTTGTGCACCAGCCCATGGAGCGGGGGAAGGCAGGGAGCAGGGAGAGGGACAGTAATGGGGTGGGAAGTGAGCGGGATCCATGATTTGACACTGCCTGTGGGGTGGTGAGTGGGGTAATAATCCCAACTGGTGCTGGAGGGATGTAGTGATGGATGGGAATGGGATGAGAAAGGGATAGGAATGAGATGGGGATGGGATAGGAATGAGATGGGGATGGGATGGGAAAGGGATGCATGGTTGAGGTGTTGCTTGGGCACAGCTGCCTGCCATTAGCAGCTTCACTCATTCCAGCTGCGTTTCATGGGGATTGGTTCATCCCATAGCAAAAAGGGTCCCCAGCTGTAGGCTGGGTGCCTGGGGGGTGTCCTGGCAGTGGTTCCTGGCACTGGGAGATCTGGGCTGGGGTCTTGCTGGAAGCTCTTTGGAGAGGTGGATTTGTGAATGCTGGGGACATCCTGGGTTGGGAGGGGCTCTTTGGGTGGCCGTGCATGAAGGGAGCCCGTGGGGTCAAAGATAGGCAGGGAGAGGCTGGCTTGGATGAAGGATGAGCTTTGTTTGCTTTTCTCCATCTTTCTGAGGCAGGAGGAGATGTTTTGACATACAGGGGATGGCTGTGGCATCTGGCATGCTGGGCTGGAGTTTCTGGGTGAAATGATAAGGAATTCAGTTCTGCCTCTGCTTTGTAGATAAATATCCAACCGGGATGCCTTTATAGTAGATAAGTGAGAAAGGCTTGCTGGTGAAACCTACAGTATTTCCCTGGGAATTCAATTAGCTCCAGCCCTGGCTGTGCTGGAGGTAATGGGCACCTCTGCTCTCCTGACTGTGCTCTGTCTGTCCTTTCTCCCAAGGTTTTTTGTCAACTTCCCATCGGCCAAACAATACTTCAGCCAGTTCAAGCACATGGATGACACGCTGGAGATGGAGAGGAGCTTGCAGCTGCGGAAGCATGCCCAGCGGGTCATGGGTGCCATCAACTCTGTGGTGGAGAACCTCAACGACCCAGAGAAGGTCTCCTCTGTTCTGGCCCTGGTGGGCAAAGCCCATGCCCTCAAGCACAAAGTGGAGCCCATCTACTTTAAGGTAAAGGGAGGGAATGAAAACTTCTTGGGATGCTTTAGAATCATTAAGGTTGGAAGAGACCACTAAGAGCACTGAGACCAACAACTGACCCATCCCCACCGTGACCACTGATGGGGAGTCAGGGAGAAGGAGTGGTACTAGCTGCTCCCTTTGTGCCTGCATTTTCCTATCGAGATGCTGCCTCATGTATAGCAGCGTCCCCAAAGGCAGCTAACACTGGAGCTTTTGGGGCTTGGAGTTCCTCTCCCCGCCAGAATACTGTCTGTATCCTGCACCTCTTTTTGCACAGCTGTAGGGTCCTTCTTGAGGTCTTTTAGCAATGAAGCGTGGTGGATGGCACCTATGGCACTAGAGCTGCCAAAATTAAGGAGATGCTCGGCAGCGCCACGTCAGCCTCCTGCCCAGCCCCTCTGTGAGCGTTGTAATGTCCTGATCACCCCTCCATGCAGCAGAGGGCCGTTGTTCCCAGAACTCAACCCCAGCCTTGCATTTCCTTAGGGAAAAAGTTAACTCATTCTGCCCTCCCTCTCGTTAACCCTTTGCTGTCCCCCGCAGAAGCTCACCGGCGTCATGCTGGAGGTGATCGCCGAGGCGTACGGCAACGATTTCACCCCGGAGGCGCACGGCGCGTGGACCAAGATGAGGACCCTCATCTACACCCACGTGACGGCCGCGTACAAAGAGGCAGGCTGGGTGTCCTACCCCAGTGCCACGCTGTGAGCGGACCGCGGGGACGGGCGAGGGGCAGGGAGGGATGCCGTGCGCCAGGAATCCGCCCTGCTCTGTTCTCGAGGTCTTCGCTCCGCGCGGGGCCGGCCAGTGCTGGTAGATGCCAATCACAATTGGATCTCTATAAGGTTTTCAAAAAATATATCAGTAAGCAAGCCAAAAACTAAGAACCACGGGGGTGTGGGTGGGTCGGGGTGAAGCAGGGGATGTGGGCAAAGGGTGCGTTGGTTGTTGGCTCCATCTCGCTGTCCTGGTCCATGATTGCCTCCCAAAGCCCATGCCTTGCCGCGCAGCGGTGTGCAGCACTGCTCACCCCTCTGCTTCTCATGCCTCGCCCCCAGGACAGCCCAGCTTCTTGCTTTTGGGCTGCGATGCTTATCAGGACCGCTGCACTTTGCTTTGCCCGCGCTGCTCATCCTTGCAAGGCAGCCAGCCCAGAGGCTGCAGCACCCATCGCTCGCTTCATCCGCAGCTCTCGTGGCTATTTGTTGCAACCCATCCTGGGGCTGGAGGGAGCAAGGGGACAGAAGTGCCACTCGTCCCCTCTGCAGGAAGGCGGGGTGTCCCTGGGTGCCCTGCGCAGCGCTGGGTCCCTGCACCAGGGACATGCGTGGGGATGGGCTCGGGTGACACACGTTGTGCCTTGGCCCTGTGTGTCTGTCGGGTGGGGATGTGGGACCAGGGCCCCTTGCCTGGAGAGAAGGAATTCAGGAATTGGGATAGGGAAAGATGAAGGATCCATCACAGGAAGGATGGGGTATGAAGGGGAGTCCCAGCTCTGTTAACGCTGACACTGCTTTATGTAGGGAGTATTCCTGCCTTCTGGGTCAAACTGGGCTCCTGCAAACAAAGTGCCTGGTAGAAGTCGGTCCGTTTGGTCACGGACCAGCAGTCCTCCCCCCCCCACTTGGGGGCTGCCCCATGCCCTGTGAGGCTCTGGGGCCGTATGTCTCATCCTGCCCCAGTGCTGGGGCTGTGGGTGAGTCTGCGGGGTTTTGCTGCCTCAGTTTCCCTTTTGGCTACAGAGAGTGGAGGGGACGGAGGGGCAGCTCTACTGACTCCCACATGCATGTAGGTCAGGCTGGTGGAAGGCTGGGGGTGATACATTCCCTAGGAAGCTTTGGCATCCTTGTCACCCTCTATTTCCCAAACTATCTCTGTGATTTTTTTGAGCTTTGATGGGGACGGTGCCTGTGACAAATACCATAATGTCCCTATGGTGACCTCCCCATTCCAAGCATCCAGCCAGCAATTCCTGCTTTGCTCACCCACTGCTTTTTAGACATCCATAGGAAATCTTTTGGGGTTTTTTTTCACTGTTTTGGGTGTTTTGCTGCCTAGCTGGTAACATACCCAGCCCTCTTCCATTGGCCACCCTACTGCCAAGCCAGAAGAGGTGGAGGCAGGAGCTGGTCCTGGGTGTGTGTGATGGACTGGATGGAAATAAGTGCTCAAGATAGAGCCAACGTGTGCAGGGACAGAGGATTTAGGAAAGGAAGGGGACACAGAGTGATGAGGTGGCCCTAAAGCTGAGCCCACCAGCACTGTTTGCAGCAGCATCTCCCAAAGGTCAGCTGTGCTCGTGGCTGCTTGGTGTCACCATTGGGCTCATGCAGATGGGAGAAGCCCATTTGTTCAGTACTCTGTGCTCTGAAGACCTGGCCAGATCTGTTAGAGATGTTTCATCTTCAGATAAAGTCCGTGCATTAACCTTTAGATGTTAATATCCTCCAACCGGAAATTTTTTATTTGGGGCTGATTTCTTCTTCCCTTTTCTCCTTTATTTTTTTTCACCCCCAGAACAGCAGTCCCATGACTGCATGTGTGCACGCATGTGTGCGTAGGGCCGGCTGTTTTTCCAGGCATATTTTCTAAACCAAATCCAGATGTGTCCAGCTGCTGTCCCACCCCCGTCAGCCCCACTGCAAACCACTCAAACAGACGCAAACAAAAACATGTTTATTTTTATCAGCTCTGTAGGACGTAAAATGGAGCAGGGAGGGCGGCTGGGGCAGAGCTTGTGTAGGGAAATGATGGAGATGGAGTGAACACCCCCTCCTCGCCGCCCTCGGCAGAGCAAGCATTGCTTAAATCAGGAACATTGTCAGCTGGGGAGAGATGAAAATGAGCAGAAAAAGGGGAAAAAAAATATCATTCCGGAGTGACAGAAGGATGAAAAATGCTGTGGGAAAGAGAGGAAAGGGAGGGTTGGTCCTGGCTCCGAGTGCATCTCCCCAGCACACGTGTGTGCACGTGTGTCACAGCTGCTCCATGTCACAGCCCTTTGGGAAGTGTGACGTTGCACCTCCCGTGTGCTCGGAGCTGCTGTCCCACCAGCAGGGCAGGGTTTGGTGCTGTGACCCAGTGCCCCCCTCCAGCATCAGGAGCAGGACTGGGTGTCCCCAGGGCAGGGTCGGTCCTCAGCATCCCATCCTGGCTCACCCAGTGCTCCCAATCTGCATCCTGCTCCCCAGCTTTTGGCTGGATGTGTACCCAAAGGCAAAGGGATGGGACACGGGGCCGTGTGTGCCTGCTGGGTATAGGACAGGACAGAGGTCCCCATTCATCCCTGTCCCCTTGTAGCTACAGCTGACGCACGCCATACATATACGCCACAAACACCTGGACAAGGAGCCCTAATGACCCTGTGCCCCTCCATCGCTGCCCCCCGAGGTCCCCCCGTGGGCTGTGCCCCTGCCCTCAGCCCACCCCAGAGACCAGAGCTCAGCCCCCTCCTGCCCATCAGGTGACAGAGGGGCAAGGGAGGAACCCCGCTAACCCAACACGGACCAACTTAGGAAGAGAGGGATCAAACCGCCCGCGCGGTCTGACCACCCAACGGACCACGCCGCTCACTCTTCCCATTGCCAGAGCTGTCTCTAATTGTTAGTTCGTCTCAGCGGCCCCACACGGAGCCGTGGGGTCCAATGTAGCTCTGTGTGTTACCGTTACGATGCTGCTGCGGATGCTGTTCATGTTTGTGTTCCTCGGCGCTTCCGTGCTGGTTTTATACATGCTGTCTTGTGTACGATGGATGTAACTGGTTTTTTGTTTTGTTTTGTTTTTTCTTTCTTTTTTTTTTTTTTTTTTTTTTTTTTTTTTGTAGGTTTTTAGTATGTTTGTAACCAGACAGAATGGTGTTATTAAACTGAAACTTGTATCTTCAGTGGATAAATCGATCAAAGCCCACCCGGCTCCTCCTGGTTTCTTTGCTGCGATGCTGGTGGGCAGTGTGTGTCCTCTGGGGGCCACTGTATGGCCGGGTAGGGCTGCACAAGAGGACCCTACTCCTTCCCTATGGCTGCTGGTGGTGCCCGTGGCACACTGCAATCAGCAAGCACCAATCTGGCTTGGCCAAAGGCAAACCCAACAGCCATGGCCATGGTGAGGGGACCCAAAGGGCTGGTTCTGTCCATCTCCTCTTGTCTGGGAAAACCTTTCGGTTCTGTCAGCACGATTAATTGGCCGTCCTTGGAGTCTCTGCCACGTCCTGTCTGCACTTTCAGGTGGAAGCGAACGGTCAGCACAGCATGCTGCTCCACTCCAGATGGGAAATGTTGGCCTGGAAACCACGGGCAGAGGGACTGGGAGCTGCTGTGGGGTCACGATGCTCCCCACCCTTGGCACACTGCTCTGAGACAAGAACCAGCACAGCCTGGAAATCACCAGCACATGGCTGTTATTTCCTAAAGGCTGTTGACAAAGGAGCCGGGAACTTCAGCAATACCTTGCAGAGAGAAAATATTTACACAGCCCTTCACTTTGTACTAATATTTACCCCTGGCTCCCATCACTGGGGTGGCTGTGACGATTGCGCCGTGACCCAGACCTCACAGGCAGAGGATGGGATGCAGTGCAGGAGAAAGGCCCCAGGGAGCCCCAAAGCTGCCACGTGGCACAGCCCAGGGATGCCGCTTTGCAGGAGGAACCCTTGGCCAAGGAGATGTTAGGAACCACCCCAGTGATGTGGTGAAGGATGGTAGATATGAGCTGAAGGATGGAGGGAGGGGGATTTTGGTTTCTTGGCCGTGGCATGGGTTTGTGTTGCTGGCTGTCCATCTGGCCATAGGGTTCCTGCAGGTGTGGGCTCTGGGCTAGCACATCTCCATCTCCATCTCCATCTCCATCTCCATCTCCATCTCCATCTCATCTTCATCTCTGTCTCCATTCATCTCCATCTCCATCGCACCTCATCTCCATCTCCATCTCACCTCATCTCCATCTCCATCTCACTCCATCTCCATCACCATCCACCTCCATCTCCAGACATCAAAGAGGAGAAACAGGAATACTCCTACAGGGAGAAATGAAGTCTGCAAGAGCTGTGCTGTGCAAACGCTCATTAAAGCCAGCCCTTGGAGAAGCCCTCCATTTGCAGAGCATGGATGCTAAGATCCCAACCAGATGTTGGGGGACACTGGTCCCCATGTCCCATGTGCCATGGGGCTGCAGACCAAGCCCACAGGCTCCTGCTGACTTGAAGAACATTTCCCTTCTTTTCTCCACTGTACATTGAGGTAAGGTGCAAGAGAAGCCCTCAGTCCTGCAGGGTTTGGATGTTGTGCTCTCCCCATCCCAGAAGCTCCGTGCTGCAGCGATGAGGAGCAGCCGGGCTGACACTAAGCAGGAGCACGACCCTTCCTTCCTCGCCCGGCTCCACCTCTGATATGGTTTATCTGAGCAGAGCCCAATGTAAACGCTGTCAGCACGGGATTAATTCCCAGCAGTTTGGCAGCCGAGGGATGCGAGAGCAGCGCCAAGGGAGGGAAGTGAGCATCGCAGATAGAAAAATCCTCCGGGCGTATTTACAGCCAGGTTTCCTCCTCTCCTGGGTGCTGAGCTGAGGGTAGGAGGGGGACTCGGGGGGGCAGCCAGCTGCATCCTCCTTATCCTACCCCATGGGAGAGCCCTCATGTTGTCCCCAGGCTGGGGGGAGTGGGGAGAAGCAGGATGTGGAGAGCGGATAACTGGGACATGGAACAGGGATAATTGGGACATGGAGTGGGGACATGGAGTGGGGATAACTGGGATATAGAGTAGGAATGATTGGGATATGGAGGGGGGGATAATGGATATGGAAGAGGGATAATTGGGAGATGGAGTGGAGATAACTGGGATATAGAGTGGGAATGATTGGGATATGGAGGGGGGGATAATGGATATGGAACAGGGATAATTGGGACATGGAGTGGAGATAACTGGGATATGGAGTGGGAATGATTGGGATATGGAGTGGGGGATAATGGATATGGAACAGGGATAATTGGGACATGGAGTGGAGATAACTGGGATATGGAGTGGGAATGATTGGGATATGGGGAGAGGGATAATTGGGACATGGAGTAGGGATAACTGGGGTATGGAGTGGGAATACCTGGGGTATGGGAAGGGGGATAACTGGGATATAGAGTGGGAATGACTGGGATATGGAGTGGGAATGACTGAGACATGAAGAGGGGGAAAACTGGAACATGGAGCAGCGATAACTGGGATATGGAGTGGGGATATCTGGGATATGGAACGGGGATATCTGGGATATGGAGCAGGGATAACTGGAACGTGGAACAGGGATAACTGGGATATGGAGTGAGGATAACCAGGACACGGAACAGGAGTGAGGATAACTGGGACATGGAGCAAGCCCCTCACACTGCAGCAGCTCTCAGCCTGTCACTGTGCTCAGTCTGGGGAAGATGGAAGTTTCAGCATTCCCCAGGATTTGTTAATGTTTATTATGAATCCTTTTTTTTTTTTAAATAAAAAATTGGCGGTATATTTGCTTTAAGGCAAAGCTTCAGAGGACCACCTGGCAGATGCTGTTTGTGTGTTCAGGCAGCTTCGAGGCCGATCATCCAAACAGATCCTCAAATAAAATAACCATGGGCTCTGCTGCACGGCGGTGTTTCTGTATTCAAGCAGGACAGCACAGGGATTTGATTCAGGGATGTTTTCTAAGCAATAGTGCAAAACCATTCACCCGCTCTGAGGCACGGAGCGGGGATGCCAGCACCAGCCAAGGTCGGGCTGTGCAGGAGGAGCCTTGGGAAGGCAGGTAAATAGCAGCAGGCGAGGAGTGCTGCTCCTCAAAGATCAGCCCCTGCGCTGCTGTGTGTGCCTGCTGCAATCCTTCCTCCTCCCTGTGCCATCCCATCACAGCAGGCACCAGGCAGAGCCTCCCTGCACTGCCAAGATATTTCCAGCCTTATCAGAGCCATTTGCAGGGGAAAGAAACCCCCATGGGCAGCACATGGCCCTGTGACAGGCACCAAGGGAGCAGCCCCTGCGCCTTCCCATAGGTTTGTTCTTTGGGAAAGCAATAAAAGAGGAGGAAAACCCAAAGGAGAAACTCCCACCAGCCTTTCTGCTTTTGCATTTGATATCTGATTTCCGAGTGCTTTCCCACCGCAGGCTGATGGAGGAGGGAGCAGCAGTGAAGGGGGTACAGATGGGAGGAACGTGGGAGTGGGCTCTCTGGGGGATGTCAGCTCACTGTGACAACACATCCTGCACGGGCTGGGGGGTGACAGCTGTGCCACCACGCTTGGCACTCGTGTGGGACACATGTCTGTATGGGATGGACACAAGTGCCAAGCAGCTGCTGGGTGGTGGGAGAGGTCGAGCATCCTCTGCTGCTGCTGCAGGGAACAGCTTCAGTGCCTGCAGCGATTGTGGCCTGGCCTCTGCTGTTCGTGCTGGGAATGGCAGAGCTGCAGGCAGCGAGCTCCAGGCTGTGCGGGTGGCACTGGGCCATGCTGGTGGTACTGGGCCACGCTGGTGGCACTGTGTCGTGTAGGTGGCAATGGGGACAGGTGGATTTCAAACACATGGGTTGTGCCCAGGAGCTCCACAACCAGCTGAGAGCTCTCGGATAAGCAGCTGCAAACAGCCTCAACACATCTCCTGGACCCAGCATGAGAAGCACAGCAACATGTCCCCTCCTGCAGCCCTTTGGGGACAATCCAGCCCAGGCACACTGCCTGGCTGCAGGTGACTCACAGTGCACAGCACCCAGGCACACTGGTGCAATGCTGTGACATTGCTCCCTTGGGGTTTTTTCGGTTACATACTTTGCTTCCTTATTGCCCAACGCTCTGCTGAGTTCACAGAGGTGACCCTCGTGGCCTCTCCCTTCCTGAGCCTCAGCACAGCCCTCCCCCAGGGAAGGATGCATCCCCTGTCCCAACACGGACATTTTTCCAGCAGTTCTTGCAGACCAAAGTGCAGAAGGGGCTGTGAAGGTGACACAAGGCAGAGGACAGGTCTTGCTGCTTCCAAAGTCCCCTCTCAGGCACAGGGAGATGTCGGTGCCTGGCACCTTGGCACGGGTCCCTGCTCTCCTCCCTCCTGCCTCAGCTTATAGCCCATCCCAGGGAGGTTAGTGCCAGGGACACCCCCACCTCACCTCTCCTCATTGTCACCCCATTGTCACAGGCACCTGGCTCTGCCTTGCTCCACCCACCTCCAACCACAGCTTCCAAGCAGCTGGGTGGAACCCAAAGCTTTTTCCACCCTCATTTCTACCAGGAACAGATTTGCTGGCTGATCTCACAGACGTGAGGGTGCCAAGGGGAGGGCTGGCTTGGAGCCTCGCTTCTGTAGGATGCGACACATGAGAAGCTCTCGGAAAAGGGCAAGGACTCAGTGCTGGGAGGAGGCTGCTGGGGGTGCAGCTCAGCGCTGAGCTGCAGGGATGGGGCTGCAAGGTGTGAAACAAGGCTTTATGTTATGGCAAAATCCATTCCAATATAGAAGCCTCGGCAGTGCAGGCATGCCAAAAGCAGACTGCAAATGTCTCAGCACCACAAAGCTTATCAATATGGGTGGGATGAATCTCAGCTTGGGGCTGGTTTCCCGGTTTAAGGGACCACAGAAGCAGAGGTGTTTCCCCATGGAATTCACCGCCATCCCTTTCTGGCCAAGTCACCCTGTGCAGCACATGTGATTGGCTCTGCAGCCTCAAACAGCTCCAACCTCGAGAATGTGTCACCCCAAATCCAGCCCAGCCAGCAGGATGTGCCCAGACCTGCAATGTGTCTGCCAAGCTCCCGGCAGTAGGGCTGGGGGTACCCAGGGGAGGACTGGGGGGTCTTGGTGGGACAGGGAGCCGGCAGCCCCAGTGTGGGGGCTGTAGTGGGGAGTGTGTTCAGCTTCTCAGCTGGACGTGAGCAGTGGGTGCCCTCTGTCAGCACGGCAGCCACGCCTGGGAATGCCCTGTGTTGAATCTGGCCCTGAATTGCACCACACAGCACACGGCTCTGGTGCTCCCTGGAGAGCCTTTTAGTGCTTAAAACCCAAACCTCCCTCAGTGAGCTTACAGTGCTTGGTTCCACAGTTGCAGGGACTCAGAACTTGTGAGCACCAGCAGCAGTGGGGGGGAGGGGAGGGGGAGAGCTCCGTGAGTAGCCAGCAGGGAGCACTCGCGTACAACACTGGGAGCAGAAACGTGCAGCACCACGAGCATCCATGGATGGCACTGGGAGCACTCATACGGCACTGGGAGCACCCATGTATGGCACGGGGAGGAACCATGTATGGTGCAGGGAGCACCCATGTACAGCACTGGGCGCACACATATGTGGCAGTGGGAGCACCCATGTATGGCACTGGGGGCACCAATAAATGGCACTAGGAGCATCCATGTATGGCACTGGGGGCACCAATAACTGGCACTAGGAGCACCCACATATGGCACTGGGAGCACCAATCAATGTCACTAGGAGCACCTATGTATGGC
>JAOWBP010004377.1:3959291-3971721 GCA_028571105.1 Tragopan temminckii
CCTGTGGGTGCAGCCTGTGTGCCAGCAGGGAGCTGAGAGAGAGGAATGAATGGCAAAGCGTCCCTGGGGAGGGAGGGATGGGTGAGTGAGTGCTGGGACCACACCAGCTTGAGGAGGAGGAAGGCAACGGCTCTTGGCACCCAAGAGGCTGCAGAGTGTGCTCCTGGCACGCTGCTATGATGTGCAGGAAGGGTGCTGGGCCTGGGAAGGGCTTGGCAGCTCACAGCAGGGAGTGGGGCTGGGGTGGGGGCACAGCATCGTGTGGTATTGCTGTGTTTGGGTGCTGTGTGCTCTGCTCATGCTGCATTGAATGGGATGTGTGCAGCAGGGTGGACTGCTCCCAGCTGGGCTTTCCTGTGGGGAATGCGGGTCTTGCATTGGGGAGGAGTGGGATAAACCTTCCTGGGTGGAATTTGAGACAGATGATGAGGCTGCAGAACCGGCTGATGCTTTGGAGGAGGGGTGGGTGTGCGTGCAGTGGTGGGACAGTGACACAAGCCTGGGGGTGGCTGTGTGCAGATAAGCATTCTGCTCCAGGAGATACAAGCCTGGGGTCAAGCAGCTCTCCTCGCTGTTTGGCCGTGGGCTGCACTGAATGCCCGCAGTCATCTCGTGCATGGGGTGAGTGGAATTTCTGCACAGGGCTGAGCATCACCTCCTGCTGCCGCATCCCGTGGTGATGCTCTGAGCTCAGGGGAAATTCCCAGCAAACACAGGGACCCCCCCAGGACCTTTCTCCCAGGAGCAGAGAGCTGAGGGAGTTTGCAGATCCTGGCCATGTGCTCTTTCCAAGAGCAGCTCTCAAAGCAGCAGCATTTTGCAGATGTGGAGGAAGGAACGTCTGCCCGCTGCCCTCTCACACAAAGAATTTTGCATCAGACGGGGAAGCGAGAGCGAGCTGGGGGGAAGCCCATGGTGTTCCCAGCCCTGCAGAGCCATACCCTGCATAGGGGCACCCAGAGCCCAGCCAGGAATTGGGGAAGCTCTGAAGAACTGTGCAGCTTGAGCTGGGTTAATGAAGCCCAGCAGCTTGGGGAATCTGCGCTGCACGTGGTGTTGGGGTGCGTGCACAGGGAGGTGGGGCTGCAGATGGGCTCACAAAGAGCAGATCCCTTTTGCAGTGGGGTTGGGGGTGTTTGGGTATCAACTCCTTGGGCAGAGGGGGACGTGCTGGGAATGAATGTGCACATGCCTTGGGAAATGGGCTGGGAAGATCCCCATCCAGCTATTGTGGGCGAGTCCTTCCCTTTCCGTGCAGATAGTGGCTCAGGAAACCTGGAGAAACACGGCTCCTGGAAGCATTGCTGTGGGGAGGAGGTGGTCTTGACGGGGGGGGGGTCTGTGCTTTTATAGGGATGTGCCACGGGGAGGTGCCCCAGTGCCCAGCAATGCTGCCCATCTGCCCTCACCTCCTTAGCCCAATGCCCGAGCTGTGTGCAGATGGGAGGGGAGGAGGAAAGCCTGGCTCAGCGTTATCACAGCCACCAGCACACTCCGTGGGTTGGCTGCCTCTATCTCGGCCGCGTGGTTTTGCTTCCTTCCAGGGTGTGCCGAGAGCCTGAAACTCATCCGGGATGAACAAACCACGCGTTGGTTGCCCAACGTCCTGCTTGCTGTGGGAATAGGCAGAAGGAAAGTGAGGAGAGTTTCCCAATTGTGCACCCAGGGAACCTGTCTGGCTCCTGCCCGGCCCGGCTGCTCTCGGTAAGGTTTTAGCTTTGGGTTTTAGGTTTGGGCTGACACGCTTGGGGAGTCCATGGAGGTGCTGGGCAGATTGAAGAGGTTTGCTTGGCAAGGCAAAGGCAGCTCTGTATCACTGTACAACCAAGAGCAGCAAGGCTCCAGTGCTGATGGGCAGCTTCAGTGCGCTCCTGAATCATTTATGGGCATGCTGGTGTTGTGGTGCTCTGCTAATGGAACGGCTCTTTGCAGGGCTGCCTCAGAGAGGTGTCTGCAGTGTCTCGTATGGGTGCTCTGTGGGTTGGTGCGTGGTACTGCTGCCAGTCCCTTTGCTCTGGTTCCTTGCTCAGAGCATCCTGGCATCGCCCTGTGCTGATGCCATGTATGAGCTGCGTCACTTTTTCCACCACTTTCCTCTCTGGGTGTGTTTCCTTGGGTCAGCATCTCTCGTGGCTCAGCCCAGAGTCCCAGCCCTCGTCTGGGTGAAGGCAAAATTCTCCTGCCTGGCCCCCATGGGGACACATGGGTGTCCCTGGGTTGAGCAAGACTGGGCCCCGCAGAGCTGACAAACCCCTCTGTGCCGTGCTTTGGAGGGTGAAGGGCTGTGCTGGCTGTAGCTGCAGCTCCTTGCAGCTTGCTTTGGGCTCAGACTGCCTGTTCTCACGCTGAGCACACTGAGTGAGAGCTCTGCCAGCGCTTGAAGGGCTGCATGCCAGTGCCAAGCGCGTAGGGGAACGGATAAATGCATTCCCAGCCCCATCCCAGAGGCTTTTTGCTGGCGTGGGGTGAAACTTCCCACACCTCGTGGGATGGACGCTGCCCAGCCCTGTGCCTGGCTAACCCAGGGGACTTAGCTGGCGGGGGCTGCTCCCCTCTTCCTGCTCTCTGGATGCCAAGCATTGCATTAATTCAAGGAGCCGTGAAAAGTGCTCTGGCCACATGATCAGGCCCGCAGGTGCCTGGTGGGGTACAGCTGCCCAACTGCTGCTCCCACGCTGCGTGGGAGGGCACTCAGCTGGTTGGGTGCGTTGCAAATGTGCTTCTCCGGAAAGCATTAAGGTTCTCACCTGGAGCTGCGTGGGAGTCTGATGGAGCAATTAGGGGTGGGATCAGGGGTACAAACAGCACCGCTCCTTTCGCATCACCGAACAGCAGCATTGGTTCCGAGTTCTCCTCCAGTTTCCCCCGTGTGCTGCTTGCTGTGCTGAGTGCATCTGTGGCAGGGGCAGCATGAGGGATGCTGATGATCATAGCAGCACCCACAGCTGTGTGTCCCCGTGCCCAGCGTGTCCCTGCCCCCATCTCCTCAGGCTCCCCGGAGCCAGCCCTGCCTGCAGCTGGCACCTCTGCCTCATTGCTGGCTACCCTGGGAGGAAAACAAACAGCATCTGCAGTTCCCCAGTGAAATGGAAAGTTTCACTTGCTGGGGCCGGACTGCCTGGCTGGCGCCTTCCCAGCTCAGCAGTCATCAAATACCTCTGCACAGCACTTGTGTTTCTTTCCTGCTCTTTTCTCACTCTGTTGAGAGCTTTGGGTGAAAATATTCCCCTTCAGCCCTGTGTTGTCTCAGCCAAGGCGCCAGGTGCAGTGGCTTTCCCTCGCCCTGTGCCAGTGACCGCAGCATGATCCCCCATGTCCTGTGGCTGCCCAGAGCCATGTAGTGGTGTGGCTTTGTGGCTTTTTCCCAGCATCCTGCCCTGATGTTTTTGGATGGCTCTGCCCTTACCCTGACGCTTCTACTCCCTTTCACAGCCCTGTCCCCAAAGCTTCTCTCAGGAAGGTTTCTGCAGGCCGAACCTGATCTCTCACCCCTGCTTTTCTCTTGCAGCACCAGTCCCACCAGGCAGAGCAAGAGAACCTCAGCCATGCCCTGGGTTTCCCATGCGTGAAGGACAGAGGAGAAGGAAGAAGGAGCCCATTGAGACGCACTGCGTGGGATCCCTGGCACTCTTATGAGGTAGGGGCATCCCAGATAGGCTCTGAGATGGGGGCTTCAAACATCTGATTCTAATCACATTTGTGGCAGTGGTGCCTCTCTTCTTCCCATCCAGACTCTCTCCATCAGTTACCCTCTGCAGTCTCATCGAGGCTGGTGGGGAGTGGGATTAACTGGGGAAAGGGAGCCCTCTAAGCCCTCTGCCCTTTTCTATGGGACAGCAGCGCTGGGTTTAAGCCCTGCATGTTTGGGCTGCAGTACCGGGCTGTGCTGGGTAATGGCTGCCCTCTAGTGCCAATATCCTCAAGGTGCTCATCCCATGGGGGCACCAAGCTCCTAAGGCCAGTGGTGGGGAGGAGCAGCCCAAAGGGAGCAGAGCAGGGCACAGGTGGTACCCCAGGGTGCCTTGCCATAGATCCTGTTGCCTCATGGCTGCCCTTCAGCAGGGCTCTGGCATCTGTTGGCCACACCAAGCAGGACAAGGGGAGCCCTGGGCAAGTGCTGTTGGTGCTGGCACATGGATGGTGAGAGGCCAAGGGGCTGAGCATCCATCCAAGCAGGAGCCCCCCAGTCCCTAATAGGATTTAGGACTGCTTCCTTGTGCTCAGATGGAATTACCTTTCCCTGTTGACTTGTGAGGCTCTGCCTAGTGTCACGGGGCTGCAGGAGGACTCTCAGGAAGGGGTTGCCTGAAGATTTAGCTCCTGGCTGTTAAGCCCCCGCTCTGTGCCCTGGAAGGATTTTGGTGTGCTCTGCCTTGTCCTGCTGGCCCAGAGCCCAACGTGTGCATAAGGGGAATGTTTTGCATGCCCAGTCCCATGGGTAGTGTGCTGATGCTATGGCCAAGAGGTGCTGGGGACGCAGCCTTGGGGCTGTCCTTGTTTGGGATGCCTCAGTGCTGTCCTGCGGGGGCTCCCAGGTGGCTGTAAGCCATCAGAGGAGAGCGATGCACATCCCTCCCAGTGAGGGGGGAAGTGCTTGCAGCGTTTCCCTTCCCTCTGGGGCTCCCCTCAGGCAGAGCCCCATTAACATTAATGCTCCTGCTGCCATTTCCACACCGATGCACTCAACCTGCAGAGAACAGGAGGAAGGGATGCAGCAATAGGGCTGTGGCTGCCTTCCCCCACTCGCTCCCTGCTCCCCCCCCGCAGCCTGCCACCCACTCAAGATGGCATCCAGCAACAAGAATGGGAGCAGCCGCTCCAGCAGCAGCCGCCTGCAGAGCAAGAAGCCCCCCAACCTCTCCATCGTGATCCCCCCGCCCCGGGAGGCGGAGGAGGATGGCACCCACAAGGAGGTGAGCTCTGGGAGGCACCTCTCCGTCCCACGTGGGGTTTGGTGTACCCATTGTTACCCTTTGTGCTTTGTAACCCTGTGCTCTGCCTCCCAGCCCTCCAAGGTGCCCATCTATCGGAAGAGCAAGAGCCTGCAGGAGCCACGCTCAAAGGGATGTGAGAGCTCGGAGCGGCGACCAGGCTTCCGCCGACAGACATCTCTGTCCCAGAGCATCCGCAAGTGAGGGTTTGGGGGGTGTCCATGGCAGGGATGTGGGTACCAGCCCAAGGAAAAGCCTCGATGGGCGCCACGTGGCTCAGCTGTTGGATGAGCACGTGGTAGAATTGGTTGTGAAAATGTCTTGGTGCTGTAGGAGCAAACGCCTCGAGTTGTGTGCATCCTGATATAGGGTATCTCAGCTAGGCTTAGTGGAGCAGCAACCCACCCGCTCCATCCCACAGATCTGTCAGCTCAGAACCGTGCTGAGCCACCGAGCTCCAGTCCCCAGTTGGAGGGCAGGGTGGGACGGTGACACCGGGGGGCTGAGCAGGTGCTGCAGTGCATCCATCACACACCCAGGGGCACGGCGGAATGGTTCGGCGTCAGCGGCGACTGGGAGGGGAAGCGGCAGCACTGGCAGCGCCGGAGCTTGCAGCACTGCAGCATGAGGTATGGCAAACTGAAGGCTGCCTATCGCGACATGGAGCTGCCCAGCCAGGAGGTGCCCTCCTTCCAAGGCACCGAATCACCCAAACCAGCCAAGATGCCTAAGGTACAGCTCGGAGCACGGGGACAGCCCACCAACCCCAAAACCATCACCAACACACCTCTCTCTCTTCCAGATCGTGGACCCTCTGGCCAGGGGCCGTCCCTTCCGCCACCCCGATGACACCGACCGTCCCCATACGCCCCACCACGTCCTGCCCCCGCACACCCCTGGCGTGGCATCTCTGGCATCCCTGGGCAGTGCCCGTTCTGGCTACAGCCGCCTGCCACGCCGCAAGAGGCTCTCTGTGGCACACATGAGCTTCAGGGCGGCCGCCGCGCTGCTCCGTGTGAGTGTTGGGGAAAGGGATTGTCCTCTTGATTCACTTCTCAGCCTTCTGCTGTCTTCATTTCTTGGCTTTTTGCTTTGCACAAAGACCGTTGTTGCACTCTGCTGTGTGTTGGGAGGGGGAGGTGGTGGGTTTTAACCTTAAAAAGAGAAGTTCTGGTGGAAACTGGACCAGAAAGTGGAACTGTCTCGCACGCCATCCCTCGAAAATAGCAGCCTTTGTGTCAAGCCAGCAACCTTTTGCTGCAGGGGAAGTTTCTCTGGCACTTTCTGTCACCTGGGGAGTCCCCTGCAAGCCTTGGAGATGGGTCTCCAAGGAGATGTGGGGCAGAGACCAAAAAGGGGATTTAGAATTGTGCCACCTGTCACAGCCATGGCCCAGTACTGATGGCTCTCAGGAGCAACAGGCAGCTGCAGGACCTCTGCACAGGGCCATGGTTGGCATTTAATGTTTGCCACCACTTGCTGGGCTTTGGGGGTGGCTAAGACAAAGCCCCCCTACTTTCTGCAGCACCGAGGCTTTGTGTTCCTTACCCTCATTTGCTTCCCCTGCCATAGGGCCGCTCTGTCTTGGAGCCTCTGGCTGAGAAGCAGAGGAGCACCAAGAGGAGCTTCATGTACCCCAGCTTCATGGATGAGGACGTGGTGGATACCGGTGACACGCTGGACTCCTCCTTCTTCAGTAAGGCAAGCACTGTTCCACGCTGACTGCTGGAGCTGGGGGGGTCCCAGTGCTCCACGTGGGGCTGAGCAGCGTTCTGGCTGGGACAGTGGCTCACTGGGCAGCCCTGTTTGTCCCACCTCCTTTGCTCTTAGCATGGTCCAGGGTTGGTCTCTTACCCAAATGGGGTTTGGGCTGTATTTGGAGCTGCGTGTGCCAAGGGCCCCTGGTGTCTGTGCTTTAGCCCCGCCCCAAGAGCAAGGGCATCAGTGGGTGTTGTGCCCAGCACTGCAGGGACTCGATGATAATCATTAGTGATGGGATCATGGGCACTTCACGTGGGCTGTAGTTTGTGGTCATTGGGATGACACTGTGGTCCCCCTCTCTTCCATGCTCCTTCCAGATGGACACACACGACGAGACGTATTCCATGCCAGATGATGTCTTCGAGTCACCACCACTCTCAGCCACGTATTTACGCATGCACTCAGTGGGGGAGGATGTCAGGGCATCTCCAGAGGTGGAGCAAACCGCGCTGTGAGTGCCAACCCCAAGCCCCCTGCCCTGACCTCCCCCCAGCCAGTACTATGTCCAGCAGTTCCTGCTGTAGGGCACCGGGCACATCCAGCATGCTGCTACAAGGACAAAGCCAAGAGATTTCCCTAGCCCCTATTCCAGGGTGTGTCAGGATGAGTGGGGCTACCCATGGGCTGTTACCTCGCTGACGGGTTTCTGTCCCTGCAGACGTGAGGGTGCCCGTCTCGCTGCTGCCTCGGCTGGCCCGGCCCCCCAGAGGGGCAGACGCATCGCTTCCAAAGTGAAGCACTTCGCCTTCGACCGCAAGAAACGCTACTATGGACTGGGGGTGGTGGGGCAGTGTCTGAACAGGACGTACCGCCGCAGCCTCAGCAGCATTGTGCAATCACAGCTGGAGATCACCGACAGCCACCGGTGAGGGCACAGCTTGCAGCCCACCAGGGTCAGCCCCGCTCCTTGGGGCTCCCCGGGTGCAATTTGGATTTGCGTCCCTATCAGAGTGGGCTTTAGGGCTGCTCTCCGCAGGTTACTCCAGCATCCCTGTGCCAACAGGGAGCCATGACCCTGTTCCCTTTGCTCTGCAGGCCATATTTCACCTACTGGATCACCTTTGTCCACATCCTCATCACCTTGCTGGTCATTGGCACGTATGGCATTGCTCCCATTGGCTTCACCCAGCATGTGACGACAGAGTTAGTAAGTTTAAGAGCTCCCAGCTGGGGCTGTCCCCTCCTGATTTCCTGACTCCTGAATGTCATCCTCAAGTACATAGTGGGGATAATCCTGTTGGAGTGAGGACTGCAGCCCCCTGGGGACAAAAGGGCTCAGCCCCTGCAGGTGGTTGGAGGGGACGTGGCACGACAGGGCTGTGCCCCCCCAGCTGGCTGTGTGACCCTGGTCTCGTTCTGCAGGTGCTGAGGAACAAAGGTGTGTATGAAAGTGTCAAGTACATCCAACAGGAGAACTTCTGGATCGGGCCCAGCTCGGTAAGCGATTTGCCAGCCTGAGGTGTAGCTCAAAGAGTGCTCCCTTCTCCTCTCCCCTAGCTACATGGCAGTAATCCTAGTCCCAATCTGCTGTCCTGCTCTTTGGTTCCCTCTATGAGCTCCTCCTGCCTGCTCCCAGGGCTCTGCAGCATTCCCCAGAACCAAAGCATCACAGTGGGATGCTTGGGAGAGAGCCCGTCTCCTGCCCATCCTCCATCCATTTGGGTGTGATCTCATCAGAAGGGCAGCAGTTGGGAAGGGAGGTGGGGATGGGATGCAAGCTGGAGCATCTCTCAGAGCACTCCCTCCTTCCAGATCGACCTGATCCACCTGGGAGCCAAATTCTCACCCTGCATCCGGAAGGACCGCCAGGTGGAGCGGCTCATCCAGCGCGAACGGGACCGGGAGCGGAACTCCGGCTGCTGCGTCCAGAATGACAAATCAGGCTGCATCCAAACACTGCCACAGGACTGCTCGGTGCGGGCACGACTGGGGCATGGGATGCACGTGGGGCAGAGCAGTTCCTGCATGCCCACGCTCTGAGCATCTCCATCCCTGCAGGAAACGCTGGCGACGTTCATCAAGTGGCCCAACGACAACACGCCGACCGTGGGCTCCGGTGAGAAGCGCACGTCGGGGGCTGTGTGTCACCAGGACCCCAGGTGGGTTGTGTGGGGCTGGGTTTGCACCTTGAATGCCTGGAGTTGGTTTGGCCGAGGGGTTGGTGGCTCTTCCGTGCCGTAGGGCAGTGATGAGGAAGAGAGAATTGGTGGGGAAATGGAGGGGAGGTCTGTTTTAAGTGTGGTGGGTGGGCCAGAAAGCTACTTGAGGAGCATTGCTGTCCTGAGCTTGGCCCTGCCTGCCTGGGGCTGAGATAAGCAGGGACACGTGACGTTTTAAGGGGACACTCAGTGAAGTTAGATGATGGGTGATCTGGCTGCAGTGCGTTTCACTGTAGGATATTGAGCATGCAAGTATCTCCCTGAGTCTGGGAACCTTAGGAGGGTGGCTGCAGGTCCCTTGTCTTGTGCCTGGCCTCGTACTGGTGGCGGGTTTGTGCTTGGGGACACTCTCAGTAACCCCTGCATCCTCCTCCTGTCACCAGGACATGTGAAGAACCGGCCTCAAATCCCCCCCATGTGTGGCCAGATGACATCACCAGGTGGCCGGTAAGAGCCCTTAGTGAGGTGCCCACCATCCACACCAACACAGCCTCTGTGAAGAGAGGTGAACAGCCTCAAGCGTGGTGTGGGGCTGTAGGAGGCTCTTAGCAGCCCTCGCGCTGCAGCTCCTTTCCCTTCTCATAGATCTGCACCTACGAGACCAAAACCAACCACACAGGCCTCCCTCACATGGACTGCCAGATCAAGGGCAGGCCCTGCTGCATTGGCACCAAGGGCAGGTGAGATACATCCAGCGGGCACCAAGCCCGGGGCAGGTTGGGCAGTGTTCCCTGCGCCCTTCTGGTGCTCCTCAGTGCCCCTCACTGATGTCCTGAGCTGTGCCAGGATAGAGGGAGGCCCTGGGGTTGAGGGTGGGACATGCAGTGACAGCAGGACCGTGCACTGGGGGTGCTTGGAGCAGGGAGTGCACCCTGCCCCAGGTGAGCCCACTGCCTGCCTTCTGCCCAGCTGTGAGATCACAACGCGGGAGTACTGCGAGTTCATGCATGGCTACTTTCATGAGGAGGCAACGCTCTGCTCGCAGGTGAGGGGCTGTGGGGGGAATGCAGGAGGCTTGGGGTGAGCAGCCTGGCTGGGCATCACTGTGCTGGCACCGGCAGGATGGGCTGCCATCCCATCACCTCCCACCCACGTCTGCCTTGCCAGGTGCATTGCCTGGATGAAGTCTGTGGCCTCCTGCCCTTCCTCAACCCGGAGGTCCCCGACCAGATCTACCGCCTGTGGCTGTCCCTGTTCCTGCATGCAGGGTGAGCAGCAGCCTGTGGGCATTGGGGTTGGCTTGGGATGGCAGCATCCTTTGGCACAGCCTGTCTGTGGTCCCTAATGGGCTGGGAGGGGAGATGGGGACATCAGTCCCAAGCTACAGCAATGCATGCCATCAATGGGGGACTGCTTTGTGAGCTGTCTCGTGTCTGTGAGCAGTGGGTGGGAGCGCTGGGCAGGGGCTGTGGTAGGGCAGGAGTCTAACACTGATCCTCCACCTCCAGCATCATCCACTGCCTGGTGTCAGTGACCTTCCAGATGACGGTGCTGCGGGATCTGGAGAAGCTGGCGGGCTGGCACCGCATCTCCATCATCTTCATCCTCAGTGGCATCACAGGCAATCTGGCCAGTGCCATCTTCCTGCCGTACCGGGCGGAGGTGAGGGCAGCTTGTGGAGCCGGGGGGATCTCCCCATAACTCTGCTCCCACCCGGATGAGCTGTGGGCTGGGCACTGAGCAAACGTGCTTGTGTGCACAGAGCGTCACCACTCTGAGCTTCATGGGGAGGGGCTGCAGAGCCCAGCACAGAGGTCTCACCCCTCAGCAGACTGTGCCATGGGTGGGGAGGGGGTCTCTGCCCCACGTGTGGGGCTCACGTGGGCCGTGTGCCCCACGTGTTGGTGTGTGCAAGCTGGCAGATGGCTAATCTGCTGGCAGCAGAGCTGGCAGGCTTTAGAGGGGATCACGTCGAGTGCCTTAATCCCCCTGCTGCGTGGGATGGGTGTGGGAGGCACCCGATGCCTGGCTCTGCCGAAACAGCACCAGAGCTCCCCACAGCAAATGGGAGGGGAGAGCCTGGGGACGTGGGGACACGGATGACGTAAGCGGGGTCTGACCTCTTGCAGGTGGGCCCTGCTGGGTCTCAGTTCGGTTTGCTGGCCTGCCTCTTCGTGGAGCTCTTCCAGAGCTGGCAGGCGCTGGAGAAGCCATGGAAAGCCTTGTTCAACCTCTCTGGCATCGTCCTCTTCCTCTTCATCTGCGGCCTCCTGCCCTGGATCGACAACATTGCCCACCTCTTTGGCTTCCTCAGCGGCCTGCTGCTCTCCTTTGCCTTCCTGCCCTACATCACCTTCGGCACGATGGACAAGTACCGCAAACGGGCCATGATCATCGTGTCCCTGCTGGTCTTCCTGGGCCTCTTCACCTCGCTGTTCATCTGGCTGTATGTCTACCCCATCAACTGGCGCTGGATCGAGTACCTCACCTGCCTGCCCTTCACCAGCAAGTTCTGTGAGAAGTACGAGCTGGAGCAGGTCCTGCACTGACCCACGGAGGGGCTGCGGGGCTGGGGCCGGCCTGCTCAGGGCCTCCAGGCCGTGCTAACCCCAGGACAGCTTGTGGGGTGAGGCAGCAACTGGGCCCAACAGTGCCAATCCTACTGTGAACGCAACCCCCCCTTTTTGCAGGGGCACTTTTGTACCTATGGCTCCTGGCCGTGTCCGTCACCTCGAGGCTTACAGGGCTCTGTGGCCACGCTCTGGTTCATCCCTTTCTCCAACCTGTCCCAGTGGGATGGGGTCCTCCAGCACTTCTCAGCTCTGGGATTTTTAATTTTGGGAGGCTGGAGGTGTTTTCCTAAATGGGCTGTGTGGGAACCCTGGTGGTTTCCACAGTGGAGGACTCTGGAGGTTTGGTTTTCTTTGTTTGTTTGTTTTTTTGCAGCTCTGACACTCTCAGAGCTGAGGATTGAAGATATTTTTCAGCCCTCTGTTTGCTCCCCAGGGGCTCAGGAGCAAAGCTGTGCTCCTCACAGTGGGCTCCTCACTGGGTGAGATGGGGGTGCTGCTTTTTCCCCTCATCTCAGTGAGGTTCCCCCTGAAAGCGGAGCACTGTGCTGACATGTAAGCATAGCAGAAAACACTCCAGTGGTTTTGTTCAGTTCCTTCTGGATCCCCAGGGTGAGGCAGGGCTTGGCTCCTCAGGACCCCTCCTGCTGCTGTTCTGGGCCCACGGTGTCACCTCTTGTCCTTCAGGGTGTAACCAGGTGGCTCATCCAGTGCTGTGGGTGACAGTGCTGGTAACAGGAGCAGCACAAGTCCCCCATCAAAACAGGAATCCAGGTGCTCAGGTCTCAGCCCCATGTGTGCTCCCCCTGCTCCGCCGCAGGCCGGCTGCAGCCCCATTCCTTGCTCCTCCGGTGCTGCTCCAGCCAAAGACTGGCACCTCACCTCAGTTGTCTCTTTTTGATACCTTTTTTTTTTTTTTTAAAAAAAAAAAAAAGAAAGCTGTGGAATTTTTTTGACCCTGAATAAATTTCTACCTGTATTTAATGAGATCCACGAGGCCCCGATACCCACTGTGCTTTTGATGGGGGGGGGGTTGGCAGCAGTCAGTAGGGCTGTCCCTGCTCTGCAG
>JAOWBP010004377.1:4007398-4038880 GCA_028571105.1 Tragopan temminckii
ACCTCGGTAGGCCTCGGTGACCCCGCTTCTTTCCTCTCCCCGCTTTAGGCCTCGGCTTACGGGCGCTGCGTGGCCGCGGCCTCCGCTGGGAGCGCGGAGCTACGGCGGGACGCCTGCCTGCGGGAGTTCCAGGCCTTGCGGGAGTGCTTCGCCCGCGCGGTAGGCCCGGGGGTGCTGCCTCAGAGGGGTTCCGGGTGGGGGGAGTAGCGGCAGCAGCGCTCACTCCGTTCCCTCCGCAGGCGGCGGCGACCAAGTGATTGAGGTGACAGAGGTGACAACGGCGACTGCAGCTGCAGCGTGGGGGTTGGCCGGCGTCATGGCGTTATGGCCCCGGCCCCAGGCTCCTTCCCCCCCTCGCAGCAGCTTTTCTGTGTGGGAACCGCAGCCCGTTTATTAAAAAATTAAAATCAGATACAGATGCTTCAGCTTATTTTATTGATCTGCACAGCTCAGTCTCCCACCAGCCCCTCCAGACCCGGTACAAACGGTCCCTGGCAAGGAGAGGCCGTGCAGGGACTGTGCTGTCCCTCCTGGCTTGCTGGGGAATGTCAGAGCATCTTTGGTCCTTTGTGTTCACGGAGACGACGCCAACAAATCCGTAACGCCACAGAGACGTTCAGCAACAAATCCACATCACCAAATCCACAGCACCACCACAGGGCAGGAGCACGTCCCTGTCCTGTGGGATGGGAGAGCCTGGGGTGGACCCAGCGCACAGCAAGGTGTGAGAGGGGAAGGCTCCTCCTCCTATAGAAAGGCAGCTGAGTGCTGCAGGGGATGACAAAGCACGTCGCCACGCTGCAGGCTCTCACACTGAGAAGTGTGCTCGGGAGCCCCTGCCTTGCCCAGTCCCTGCTGTGCGGGGCTCCTGGGTTTGTGCTTTGAGACAGCGCGATGGAGAAGCTCACTTGTACAATGAAGTCCTGAGGGTTAAGGCTACGGCACTCACAAGGAGACGCACGGGGAAGCGGCGTGGGAGGTCCTGGTGAAGAAGTGGGGCTGAGTCGCAGCTGTTGCTCTGTGCCGCTTTAACTCAAGGACGTCCTTCAAGCAACAGGCGCACGTCCAGGCACACAGCAGTCTTTGGCTGCTGGAGCAGACATAAGCGACGCAGCCAAGGCCCCGTTACAGAACAGTGTGGCTGTCCTACAGGCCTGGTGACGCCCTGTCTCTGGCTCCAGGAGGTCCCACTAGACACAAACTCAACGAGGCCAGTTTACCAAAGACACTTTTGAGATACTGATATAAAAACCACCACAGTGATGAGGTCTGTAGACTCCAGGCTGGGAAACGTCAGCCGTTCTAGTGTGAGCTTTGGGATTTGATTTCTTACATTCGCAAGTCAGGATGTAAAAATAAAAAACAATGGGATGAACCACTGTCTGGGAGCCTGCAACAAACCAGAGCTCTTCCCTTCCTTGCTCATAAAATACATTTTTAGGGGCAAAGTACTGACATCTGTGGATGTAAAACACAGCATGGAACGAGGCTGGGAAGAACACAAAAAACAAACAGCTCCATCGAGTTACAGAGAAGAGGTAGGTATGCTTGAGCCAAGCCCCTCGAGTCCGCCCTTTTAAGCCACGTGTTTTGTTCCTTAATTAGTTGCCTCTTGCAGAAAAATCAAGCTGGAGAGGGGGCGGTCTGCAGCCCCCGGGTTGAGCTTTGAAATGCACTTTGGACTGAAGAAGTCAAGCTTGAAAGCAGAGATGAGAGTGTGAGCATCCAGAGAGGGTGAAGAGAGAGCAGAGCTCATCATTATTGCTAGTGTGTGGCCAACCAATTAAATCCCTGGGAGTAGAGGCAGCACAACAGCAGCAGTTGTGCCCGTTTAAGGCAGCATTTCTACTAAACTAAGTCCCTAAACCACAACTATCTCCTAAACATGCAAGACTAACAGCTCCCATTTCAAGAGAAACACCAAAGCAATTAGCTAAGCCTGTCCTCAACTCAATCTGCCTTGGTGCTGCTCCAGAGCGAAACCCTTCATGAGTCAGGCATCTCTCCCCAGCTCTGCTCCTTGCAGACCCAGACCCCTGCCCCAAAGCCCTGGGTGGAGGAACCCAGAGAAGCCTCTCCAAGCAGGCAGGGGAACTTATGGACAGACACCTTGGCTCTGAAGGGGGAGCTGAGAGCTGGAGGGAGAAGGCAATTTGATATGAACAAGATGTTGAAAACAGCCCCTGAAAGCTGGCAGGGAACCAAGTTCAGTGGCAACCTCTGAAAGCCAGAGGACAGCAGGAGTTTTGCTTTCACGGTTGTCACCTCCTCAGCTCTCTGCAGGCACACAGGGGAGGTGTGACCCTGCAGGGACCCCAGGATCCCGTAGAGCACTCGCAGCTCCAGGAGACCCCGCGGATCGCACGTTGCATCCAACAACACACAGCTGGCTCGGTGACTGCTGCCTGAGCAGCAAACAGCCGGAGAACTGCAGCCTCCCCTGCAGAGCCTGCCAGCCTCACACCCGTGGCCAACACCCTGAGCCACCCACGGCGCACGGCCACCCTCTCACATGCTCCCATCTGCCTCTGTCATCTGCTTGATCTGCCGGCTGTGGACCACCTGCTGTGCTCCCTCTGCCACTTGGTTCAGACGTGTCTCCAGAGCGCTGCGCAGGTCGTTCACTTTCACATCTGGAAGAGGGTTGAGGCCGATGAAGACCCCTGCTCCTTGCGCAGCTTCCTCCTCCTCCTCCTGGCGAGGCAGCAGGTCCCGCCTCCTCCGTCGCAGGTCCAGGTCCACCTGCAGTTTCAGGTCCCGGTTTGGTTTGATGCCATGATCCTGCTTTTGGTCCCCAGGGATTGCCACTCCTTTCTCCAGCTTTTGGGCAGCAGCGTTCTCAGGGCTCGGTTTCTTCTCAGCACCATTTGCCAGCCCTCCAACCACACGCCTCTGGTTGCCCTGGAGCTCTTCCTGAGGGTCCTGGGCCACATCCACCACCCTCTCCCGAGGATCTTCTTCCTTCATCTGCCCTTTGCTGGCCAGGTCCACCCGTGAGGCTGGCTGCTGTTTATCAGCCCCTTCAGCATCTGCAGCTCTCGGATGCTCCCGTAGGTGCTGCTCACTCCCTGCCATGTTCCGTTTATTCAAGGAGTCCAGTGCAACTGCCAGGTCTTTGGGCTCCACCTGACTCACTGCTTTGGCTTTAAGGTCTATTCCCGAGTCTCTTTCCAGACTCTTTCCTGCTACTCCCTGAACCTTGGCAGCCCCCAGCTGTTCTCTTTGGATAGGAACTGTAGCTGCTTCCACAGCTTTCAGGGAATTCTCGTGGACGTCTCTTCCAGCTTTGGCTTCATGACCTCCTCCTGCATCCTCAGCCAAGGGCTTCTTTTCTAGGTGGTTTCTGGCTGCTGGAACACGTTGGGCATCTCCGTGAAGGGGATCCCAGTTCTCTGCGGCATTTCTAACAGCTCTGTCAATCTCCTGTTGTGGCACCTTCCGCTCCTTGGGAGGAACCCCAGGAATCTCACGCCTGTGCCCAGCCTCCTCCAGCCTTCCTGCCGTCACCCTGCGCTGCTCAGCTGACTCAGCAGGCTGCTTGCCTGCGCCCAGTACAGGGTGCTCCACTGGCTCTTTACCGAGTGGCTTTGCAGCAGCTTCTTGCTTAGCTCCTAGGCTCTCTTCCTCTTTACTCTTGGAGGGAGGCCCAGCAGGCTCCTGTTGCATTTCTGCTGCAGGAGAAAAACTGACATGTACAACCTTTTGTCTTACAGAAAGCAATAGGTTCCCTGCTCCCACCATGTTGTGCACAACATGAGACTGAAGAATGAGATCACCACCAAGGGGCAGGTGGGGAAACAGGGTGAGACATGAGCAGCAGCATTCTCTCTGCGCAGGGGATCCCCACCTTGGAGCTCAAACACAGTCAGGAATGGCTTGCTGCAGACTGAATTTTGCCATGTGCTGGAGGGACCTGGATCTCTCCCAGCCTGATTTTGGAGCTGCTCTGAGCAGTGACCAGCTCACAGAGGGCTCACGCTCCCCAGTGGTTTCCTTACCTTGTTTTGGCTTTTCCTCTCCTCCCTCTTCCTGTCTTTGCTGGTGGATCTCCTTGTGCTGCTCTTCAATCACAGCCAGCAGCTTTGCCTGCTGGTCAAGTAGCTGCTTTTGCTGCACCTGCTGTTCTTTGATCACCTGCAGCAGCATGGCATGATCAAGCATTTTTGCCTGCTCTGCTTCTAGAAACAGAAAAAAGAAAAAAATCGATGACTCCAAATCCTCACTTCTCACCTCTCAGCGCTGGAGGGAAGGAACTGCAGTGGCTTTCTTCAGCAGGAAAGTCCTGGTCTGCAAATGCTGCTGGACAAGCCAGCCCCCAGCCCTCCAGAGAAGGAAACGCTGTGACACGACCCTGCACAGCTCTGACTGTGGGCATTGCAGGAGGACCACGTCCCACGTGGCAGCAGGGGGCTGGCAGCCTGCATGCAGCTCCAGGGCAGGCTGTAAGCACAGCGCCAGCCAGCAGCTCCAAGCGCTGAGACCGGGAATCCTGCCCACCAGCGAGACCCCATGGAGTGAGTTACACAAAGCAGAGCACAGCTCAGGCCAAGCAGCAGTGACTCAGGTTGATTCACTCGCTGGGAGCTCCACGACACGCACAAAATGGTCCCAGTGCTGCCCTGCTGCTGCTCTCCTCTCGGGAGCCACTGGATGTATCCCATCTGCAGAGCACGAGCGTGTAGCACTCGCCTCCTGCACCAGCCAACAGCTTTTTCCCCAAACTCGAGGTGTTTCTCAACCATTATGCCCCAAAGGAAATAATGTCAAAATGAATAGCCTGTAAAACGCCATCTAAATTAAAACGGGATGCTGCTCACGTTAATCCCTTCCCAGCACAGCCGCCTACCCCTGTCCTGCTAATCACCCACAAAGTGATTACGGAGAAGTATTTCCAGTTCACGTTACAGTGCTGTTAGCAGAGGGCCTCCGGAATTCCCCTCTCACTGTGCTGCAGAATGTCGGGCTGCGGGAGGAGCGCGGCCTTTCAGAGCACAATTGACTCCTCACGATCTGTTTATTTTTCGCACTTGGTTCAAAATAAACAATGAAAGCATTTCTGCCATCTCCCCTTCCGAGCCTGCCGGTCCCAGCGCAGCATGGGAACAGTTGGGTTGAGAGCAGGCAAAGGTTTAATGCCAAATCAAAGCGTTTCTGGCTGAGAGCTTCGCAAACACATGGAGCTCCGTGTTTGTGTGGCACACCTCTTCCCCGCAAACAAAGGCTGCACTGCCTCCCAGCTCCCCTTTGATGTCGGGAAGCAGACCTCAGCCAGCGCTTGGGCTGGGCTCTAACAGGCACTCTTCATCAAAACATCAACAGTCATAAAAGCAAAGCACTCGGGCTCACCCCGCCGAGGGCAGCACAGCCCTGGCGTCACAGCGCGGTGCCAGGTGGGCACGCGGCCACACAGAGGGGGCACCCCGGGCTCCCCGCCCTGCAGGGCACCCAGCTCTGCCCATGTTTTGCAGAATCCAAACGACCTTACGCTGGCCATGCTCGGATCGAGTCAGGGCTGCTGGCACTGGAGCAGGAAGCCAGAGAGCAGCCGTGACTCACGGCCTCGCTCCGGCCTCACCGTGCCAGGGACTCCAGCAGTAACGTGCCAACCTCCGCCGGAGGCGTCAGCTGCAGACAGGCACTAATTGCTGCCGTCGCCGAGGTGACTCCGGCCTGAAGCTATGTGCTCAGCAGAGCCAGGCCTGGCAGAGCTGGCACGTTCCTCCTGCAGAGGAATCTTGCACTGGCAGCCCACGTCCTGCACTCACCCTCCAGCTTGTTTTCTGCGTTCTCCGCTTGCCTTTCCTCGCCGTTCCGGCTCTCCCTCTGCTCCAGCTGCTGGGGCTGAGCTGGCTCCATGCGCTCCGGGAGGGGCAGCTCTGGCTTTTCACCTGCAGATGAACAAACCAACAGGTGCTGGCATCGGGGAGGAGCTCAAGGTTCTATACAGTGACTCTGCATCGCGTTGTCCCTGCCCGTGCCAGCACAGTTTATATTCAACCTGATGACTGCAAGGGAAGTAATAAAAAAAAAAAATATTTAACAATCTTATAGACTCGTGGCAGCGAGCCAGTGCTAACTACCTCAGCCAATTAAAATGCACAAATGGCTCTAAGTCACTTTCAGATGGGCACTTAGCAATGTGTTACCTGTCAAGATCTCCCAGCTCCGCATCCCCAGTGAGTTGGGAGACGCACGGGAACAGCACGGCACCTGACATTTAGCAGGCTGGCAAACAACTGTTTGACAGATATTACAGTGGCTGTCAAAGCCACCGGATTCCTCCAGCCAGCAGCTGCTGAAGGGGCTGTGCATGCTCATGTGCTCATCTTGTGAAATTAGAAGGAAACACCGGGCTGGAGGATGGAGCAAGGACACTGCCTGGTCACCGGGGGCACATTACAGGACCAGAGGATTTGTTCAGAGCCACACGGAGGGAGCTTACCAGGATCTGCTTCCTTCTCCTGGGACCTCACCACGTCCTCCGCCTTCCTGGGGAACTGCAGCTTCGTTTTCTCCCCATCACCTGCAGCCTCAGCGTTCTTCTCACCGGCCAGCACGGCAGCTCGAGCCTTGGCATCCGGCGCTGCTCTGCCTGGCTCCTGCTCTCTGTATGGCGGCTGGCCATCCTTCGGCACGCTCACCTCCGGGGCGTTCTTCAGATTCTTTACAGGTTTCTCAGTCCCTCCCCGTGCTCGGTTCTCAGCGATCATTTCATTCCCTTGTGCCTCTTTCTGGGGATGCAGCTCAGCTGGCTCATGTGGCGCTGCCTGCGGTGCGTTTCCTTCATCTCCTCCGAGCGCCCGCTTGTTCTCAACAGAGTCCTCACGCTCCCTCCCCATGTCCACCACCACTTCGTCGTGCGGGACGGGCGGCTCGTGGCGATGTGCTTCCCCCATGGGCAGGGCGATGCCTAGAGCATACAGCAGCAGGGTCAGGGCTTGGCTGCCCCATGCCAGTGGGCTTACGGTGTATGTGGCCGTGCCTGGGTACCCACTGCCCCCCGCATCTGCTTCCTCATCAATAGGCTGCACTCATAACCAGCCCCAAGAGCATCATACAGCGCACTATCTTTAGCCACGAGGCAACCAGCAGCAATCAGGACCTTTACCCAAAGCAGTCCCAGAGCTGACGGCCCTTCCTTGCATCCCTCCTTACCTTGGTCGGGCCGGTCCAGCTGCACTTTCTCCTCTGGCTTTCCTCTCTCCTCGTCTCTCTCGGGTACCTCCATGGGCACTTTGATTTGTGGCTGCTCCATCTCCTCCTTCTCATCCAGCAGCTTTGGTTTATGGCGGTCATCCTCCGCCTCCTCCACCGCCGGGTTCTGCTCTGAAAACGCAGCACTGTCAGTGGAAGGGGTTACGCACAGCCGCACCGACAACCCCCCGACAGCACCCAGGTGGTTGCTGTGCCCACAGCAGCCCTGCTCCACGTGGCAGCTCTATTTCCCCCAGCGCCAGCGAAGCGGGGCTGGGGCTTTGTTCTGCTCACTGCTCCTTTCCCCAGTGCAGCAGTGCAGAGCAAGAGCTGCTGCGAGCCCGAGCCGCCAGATGGTAGCATCCGCCCGGGCTGCCCGCTGCAGGGCTGTGAGCATGGGAGATCTGGGGGCCCAGCACAGCCGCCAGCACCCAGCCGTGCTGGGAGAACACCACAGAGCAGCTCCGTTTTGTTATGTATTTCTTTCAATTTTCGTAACGGTGCAAGAGTATTTCCCCAGCCCTGCCATTCCCCTGGAAGAGGAGGGAAGAGAGCAGCAAGTTTTGGGAAGCAGAATGAAAAGACTGTGAGGACAAAGCCCCAGGGGATGCGGGGACCTGGGGGAAGGACCAAAGTGTCAAGAGAGACAGCGCTGGGACCCTGGAGCACTCTGCTCCCTAGGACAGAAGCAGAGGAGGAAACAGAATTGTTTCCCAGCACTGAAGTTGAACTGCAGATTTTTTTTCCATCCAACAAACCGAAGGAAAAAAAATCATCTTCTGTAACAAAAAAAATTCCCAAGTCTCCCCCCCCCTTTTGCCCTCCCCCATGCAATTTCCTTTGGGGAATTAATTCTATAAACATCTTTCAATTTTCTCCTCCCCCTCCACAGGGCTGGTGCGATTTATTACAAGATGAACTCATGGGAAAGAAGTGATTGCCACAACTTCAGCTGCGTGGGCCTTACCCAAGCCGGGGAAGAAAAAGGCCAAATCCTGGCCCAGAAGGAGCTGTGCCAAAAGCACGCAGGGCTCAGCCAGAAACCTGGAGTCCTTGGCCCTGAGTTCTGCCCCGGCCACGTTCTGCAGCGAGGGTGGGAGAAAAGGATGTGGGTGTTCTGAGAAACCGCAGTCGATCCCAAGGGTCTGCCTCCACAGAGGGGCTCCCCAGGGCTCAGTGGGCAGGGCAGGATGCTCCGCGCAGAGAGCAGGGGCTGGTGCCCACTGCTGGATGAGTGCCCTGGGAAGCAGCAGGATGCAGGGCCGTGCAGGGAGGTGCTCGGCGCTGCTCCCGCCGATGTTCCCAGCGAAACCCTGGCCCAACAGCAAAACATTATTGACTCTCTTGGAGGAAAGGCATCGTTCATTGGTTGGCGGAGCGCGGAGATTGCTGTGTATGGGGGAAACTGTGTTGTGGATGAAATCAGAGCTGCAGAACGCTGCAAATGCAGAAGGAAATCACGACCAGAGGTGGCCGTAACGCAATAGGATGTTTGAGGGGAAAAAAGAAAAAAAAAAAAAAAACAGGAAAATCTGGGGAGAGAAGGAAGCTGTGCACGCTAAGGGGAAGCAGAGGAGTTAAGGCAGAGCGGGCGCAGTGCCCGCAGCCCGTAGTGCCATGCCCAGTGTGCTACAGCAGGTGGAAGCAGCCCCGTGGCTGCAGCAGCTCCGTCGTAAATCAGGAGAGGGCTCCCACGGTCCGTGCTCTGAAAACAATGCGGGGAAAGGCAGAAAGAAAAACAAAACACAAACAAAACCCAAAGTCTCCATGCCATAATAAGACAAAGTTGCCTCTAAGCCGTCATTTGCTCAGCAGGAAACAAAATTAAGTTCATCATCAGGGCGTGAATTAACGACCTCTCACGCTGCATGGAAATCTACGAGGGGCTGTATGTGGTTTGCAGAGAACAATTTTGCTCAGGATGTGTAATAATCACTCTAACTGTCTAGTCGCCCTTCAGGTCCCTTTGGAGAGCGTTACAGTAATGCTGTGCCTCTTAATGTTTTATGAGCGGCGTTGGACTTTACAGGCAAAGGCTGAGAGGCTATAAAAGCTCCTCGGCTTACAGCAACACGCCCGGCCCCGCGCAGGGCTCACCCGCAGCACAGCTCCGCTCACACTCACGGACGTGGGGGGGCTGCTGGGGCTTTCTGCAGCTGATTTGTGAGCGCGTGTGCGCGCCGATGTGTTGTGGTTTGCCAGCAGCCTCTCCAGGCTGCAATAAAATTTCATGATTAGCAGCCTAAAAGCTTCCCTTCCCCCTGCTCCTGCTTCGGATGGGAGCAGCGGTCCCAGAAAGGCATTAAATCCCTCCTCACGTGGTTTTCACAGCGCTCTCGTCCACCGAAGCAGTGACCGTGTTGGGTTGTGCACCCATGCATCCTATACACATCCTGCCTGGCGACAGCACGAGGAGACGGGGAGCAGCACCTCTTGGTGACACCAGCATTGGGACACAGCCTGCTTGAACTTCAGCCCAGCAAAAAGGAGCAGCCCCATTTTAAAAGTGGATAATAGGAGAAAAGTGGGGATGGGAGCAAGCCGGCCTCCCAGAACCCACTGAGCCCCGGGGGAAGGAATGGAGCGGGGCCGCCCCGCACAGCCTGGAGCACACAGGAGCCCCCAGGCACACAGACACCGACCCCCAGCCAAGCGGCGCCCAGGAGAGCTCCCCCCCTGATGGCTGAAACGGTGACAGATTTCACAAGGTTATCAAATGGCATCCCTGAAATTAGTTCACAGTTGTCTCCTGACGCACCAGCAGTAAAAACGAACCCAAATTACAGGAGGCTGATAGTTCCTTTTCTGTGTCACAGGCACTATTAAAAGCTCGCTCGCACAAAGCACCGGGGAGAGCTGCAGCAGCATCAAGCTGTTCCTACAGCGATTAGGGGCTGTGCATAATCCACGGCTCGCACATGTTCAGGGCCACTCCAGCAAACAACGCAGCCATTGCCACTGGTGGGGCTGCATCAGGATGGGCTCTTTTTGAGGTCAACGCAAAGCATCCAAGAGGGCAACCCGGTGCCACCCGCACCCATGGGGTATGGGATGTGTGGGGCTCGTGGTGCAGTGGGGAAAGGGTGCATTGCATCACGGCGTGAATCGGGGCTTTGTTACCAACATTGCACAAGGCGAGAGGCAGAGAGCGAAGCAGCAGCAGTGGAGTAAGGAGCTGAAAAATATTACAAAATCTTAATCCGCCCCATGAGACCCTCTAGGGTGCTTTCAAATACAGAGAGAAATTGCCTAATTAGCTTTTTTTTTTTTCTTTTCTTTTTTTTTTTTTTTTTGCTCCTAATGGATAATTGCCTTCATGAGCTTCCACAGGCAGCTTAGCAACCTTTTACCATCCGTGCGCACGCTGCATGGTGCAGCCGAACGCTTCTGAAAGGGGTTTTATACCTTTCCCGAAGAGCTGCTGACAGTAAACCTCAAGCAATACAGGCTGGGGCTGTAATGGGCACTTGGGTGTCGTTAGTAAAAACACTATTCAGAGCTCACCGGTCAATACGTGTTCACATAAAAGGGCAATGTTCTAATATTCATAATCCCAGGGCCCACAGGGCAGGGCTTTAATGAAAGTCTGCACAGTTCTGGGCTGCTCAACATCAAAGGAGCCCATAAAGCTCCCCCTGCACTCTGACAGCAGCAGGCAGACGGCGCGCGGCCGCAGCTCCTGTGTGAGGACAGGCAGAGCTGTGCGTCCCCAGCGCTGGGGCACCATGCTGCCAGGTCCTGGGAGGGAATTCTTTACCCAGGGCCCTAGTACTGCTGCCCTGAGAAGTGCTGGTGCCCCATCCCTGGAGGTGCCCGAGGCCATAGATGGGCCCTGGGCAGCCTGAGCAGGTAGGGGACAGCCCATGGCATGGCTTTTGGGACTCAGTGATCTTTAAGTTGCCTTCCAAGCCAACCATGCCATGGTTCTGATTCTCTGACACAACCCAGCAGCCAGTCCCAGGCGGTGCAGACACTGCTGAGCTCGGAGCAATGTGGGTACAGCAGGGCACCACGCAACCACTGAGTGCAGCTCCCCACAACACTTCACACATGGGGAAGAAGTGGCAAAGAGATTGAGCAGCTCCAGCGGACACCATCCTTTATGGGACTTCTTTTATCCTCCCAGCCACAAGCACGCGTGTCATTAGCGACTCCTCCTGAAACGAGCAGCTGTTCTTTGGCCATTACTGCTCCAAAATTAACCGAGACGGAAGAATTCAATCGCATCCCTCCTCCCAGCCCTGCTGAGTGAGCACGATTAAGGGATTGAGAGCATCTTTTGCTCAGAGTTCACGGGCAGCACAGCGCCTGGGAAGGCGTATGCATCTCGGGTGAGCTGTGAGAGCAGAGGCAGAAAACCCCTCAGCTGCCAGGGACGCAGCGACCCAGGAGTGAATGTTATCGCGGCAGCACCGCTGTCGGAGACGCTCAGAGCTGCTCAGCAGGAACCCAGCCAACAACAGGGAGGGAGGATAAGCTCCAGAAGAGACAGCCCTTCTCTCGCTTCCGTTCTCAATCTCGGCGAGGATATTTCAAGGCCCCCAAAGAACAAAAAGCTTGAGCAGAATGGAGCAAAAAATAAAATAAAGAAACAGGACGCAGGCACAGAGGAGGGGCAGCACGGGGTCAGGAGACACCTGCTCGTGGTGGCCTTGCGAGGCCAGCCTGCAGCTGGGGAAGGGAGGTTCGGCTGTAATTCCATCAACGGCCATGGTAAACAAATAATAAATAACGTGGACCCGTAAACAGAGCTGAGGCATAATCAAGGGCTTTGTCAGAGCTAAATCTGAGTCCAAATTTACAACCTCACAACCAAAAAAAGTCAGTGCCCGTAAATTTACATACCTTTAAGCGCAGTGAATGGCTTGTTACAGGGAGCACGATGTGCTGGCAGCATGCTGGGAGCAGCCCCGGTCAGCCAGCACCAGGCTGTCCTCGGGCAGTGCTGGTCACCTCGTGGGGACATCCATGCTCTGTTCCCACAAAAGGACCTCAGCCCTGCACCCTGCCTGTCCTTCCCAAAAGGGACCACGGGAGCTCCCAGCCGGCACTCCAGGAAGCATAGCCTTCCTGGGCAAAACCTGCAGGGAGCTGCGTGGGAAATACCCAGTGCTCACAACAGGCGGAGCTGGGAGCAGGGCTGGAAGCACAACTCAAGCAGCCGCATACCTGGGAGTTTGACAGCATCCTGGTCGATCCTGTCCTCCTCTCTCTCGAGGTGCTCCATGCCCACCACTTCGGTTTTCACCGGTGTGTCCTCGGTGGCAGACAAGGTGGTGTAGGTGCTGATGATCAGCATTCCCAGGCCAATCCACAGGATGATCTGCAATGGGCAGCAGCTCTGGTTAGCACGGCAAAGCACATGACACTGCACAGTGTTCTGCATGCAAACAGTGTTTCCGAACAACTCAAAGCTCGGTGCAATTACCCATAGCAATAAGGGAGAGTTGAGGAGAAATGGAAAGGGTGAAAAAGGAAACAGTCGCTCTTGGCAGAGGTTTGTTTGTATTTGGATGGAGAGACACAAAACAACAGTTTCAGATGCTGGAAGCTGTTGTAAAAGACAACCTCTGTATCAGAAGGGTTCAAAAGGAGGTGGACAGGGCATCAGAATAGAGAAATTCACATGGTGGACAGGAGTCCAGCTGCACAGGAACACTGCCTGGCACTTTGAGCAGATACACTGCAACACTGCACAGTCAGCTCTGGCTGAGAGCATAGGTGCCTGACCTGTTCGCAGACCAGAAGGTTTACCTGGGAACTGTTTAAAAATTCTTATCTATGAAAGCAAGATGTCCGTGCACAATCCTGTGGCTAATGCTCCATGAATGGGGTAGAAGCTAGGAATAAGTTGCTAAGAAGTAACTCGGAAAGCTGAGATCAAAGAAAAGAAACACAGCAAGACAGAACCTGGATCCTGTGAGGGGAAGGACTCTATAAAGAATTTATCTAACTCAGAAAGGGCTCATCCCTGCCTTACTCCCCAGAATCCTCATCCTGCAGCATGTACACCACACTTAACAAGAGGCACAACAAGAGGATGCAGCTCAGCGTGAGAAAAAGCAGAAACAGCCACTGGGGAACGTGAACACAACAGGAGCTGCCATGGGCTACCGGAGGAGGGAGAAGTTGGGAAATAAAAGGGGGAGCCCACAATAGAAAGGTGAAGTCCAAAGGGAGAGATGGGGCTGGCGCTGGGCTCCTCGTTGCTGCAGAAGTGGGGTCAGTGTGGTCAGCGCCCAGGAGACGCCTTCGGAAGGAAAAGGGATCAGCAGCACAGCCAGGGAGCAGAGGGCACATCTTAGAGGGGCTGCAGAGGAAACAGAAGCAAGGTCTGCTCCCGGCCCTGTGCACAAAGAGCAGACACCCTGCAGGTCGGGAGCAGCAGGCAGGCCCCTGCCCTCCGCTTCCCCCCCTTGCACGACCCACAGCCCTGGCAGCAACACGGCTGTGCCGGCGTCCTCCAGAAACAACAGCAGAGAGGAAGAGCATTTCCACAAAGAGGATGTATTCTGGTGCCACAGGAACTGGGAGCCATGTGGGAGAAAAGGGAAACTGTAGGAAACGGCTGAAATCACTACTGGTTTTGAAAGGGTTTTTGTTGTTTCTTATCTTAGTAGGGAACCACAGGCTTGAATGTTGTGGATTTAAACCCCTCTGATTGTTCAACATTTAGAGTTCATCTGGGAGCTTCCCAGGGGCCAGGCTGCCCCACACCTCCATCCTCACCCAGCCCAAGAATGCTGCAGACCCGAGTGGAGGTCTGTAATTCAGCTCCATTCCACCGAGATACCAATGGTGTGCAAAAAAAATAACAGGGAGGGAATTGATGCTCAAGGGACCATCAGGGCCAACCTCTGGCAGTCACAGAAACAGCAGCATGGGCTCCAGGGACTCAGTGGTGTCTCGAGGAAGAGCAGAGGCAGAAACCACCCAATGCATTTGGGGTGGAGAAAGTGGAAGAAGCAGAGGGGCAGCATGCAGAACGGCTCTGAGCCAGCAGCTGTTCCCACAGGGGGAAATCTCCTCCACCCCTCTGAGAGGGGAACCTGGGAGCCACCGAAGGGCTCCTAGACACGGGTTCTGTGCAGGAGGTACATCCCTCTGGCCATACCCTCCTCCTGCTCGCAGCTCAGCACACCAAGCACCCATCTCCCGAGAGCAGCACTGGGGCCCGGCCAGGAACTTGGAAGAGGAAGTTTACGCATCCGTTTCCTCTGCTGCTTGCTTTCTCTTGGCCGTGCTTCCTCCCAGAAGAGAGCTTGAACTTTGTACAGAGGTGTCATTAGCTCAAAGCATCTCCTCTGACCACGCCTGAGCCAGCAGCACAAAGCAAGAGCCGCGTTTGCCTCAAGTGACGACATCTCCTGAGCCGTGTTGTTTTGGACAACGTGCACCCAGGGACGGTGTAAGCGCAAAGGAATGCAGAGCTGTGTCCCTCCCCGGCTCCTCCACCGTGTCAGCAATGCACAGCAATGACCCAAAGCAGAGAGGGGAACATCCCACCATGCAGCAGTGAGCAGGCAGCACTGCCTGACCCAAGCAACCCCTGCAGCTCCTCTTCCCTAAGCAGGACAGCAGCAGCACGGCCTCCCGAGGAGGGGCCTCTCAGACACACGCTTGTGTCAACACTGAGAAACCAACACCTTCCTGCTGGAAGTTCAAAGCTGTGTTTACAGACCTGAGCACGACCTTCAGCAGTGTTCTGCCAATCCTCCCCAGGGCAGCGGGACACGGAGCTGTGCTGTCACAGCTGCAAGGAAGGGGATGCTCCTCCCCAGCTCACCAACAGCCCCGCAGGGCTCACTCCGAGCTTTTAACTCCCCTGCCTTGCTGCCACTGCTCTCCCCGGCAGCGTGCCATCCCCAGGCTGATCCCAGCTACAGCCTAACCTGTGTGTTGGCTGTGACAATTCAGAGCTGGGTGGCAGAAGCCAATGTCTGGGACTGCCTGCTTGCCCTGCAGCCCTCATGGTTGCTTTCAGCGCTGTATCATACCCTAAGTTGGCATCACCTTCCCAGCTCTGCAAAACCCAACTTCCAGAGAGGTCCACGCTGGACCTCGCTGGAAGCCAGAGGTGGCCCAAGACATGTGGAAGAAATACTACAAGAGTTCAGATAAGTCAAAGAGCTGGATTTGAGACCTGCTGCTTTGGAAACACGTTCAGGATGGTGCAGGTGGGGAGGCAGAACATGTACGTGTGTTGTTCAGGCAGGGAAAAGTGAGGAGGGACAGCTCTGCCCAGGGCAGCTCCTTCTCCCCCCAGACTGCCACTTTTCACAGGAGCACATTTTGATGGACTGCAGCGCCTGGATCAAAGGAAGCAGGAATGAAGGAGGAGACCAAAGAAAGAGCTACGGGGAATGAATAAATGAGTCTCTGCAGAAGGCCTGGAGGGACAAGGAGAGGGTTGGGCCCCGGTCTCAGCTCTCAGAGCTGAGGCACAGAGTGCTATGCAGCTGAGTGCGTTCCTGAGGACAGGTGTGCCCTTGCTGCAGCACTTCAGAGCATCGGTCAAAGCAAGTATGCAAACTTGACAGGCCATGGATCATTCAAGAGAAGACTGGACAGCTTGCTAGCAGCCCCTTCAAATGCCAGGGTAACCCGGGGGCTGATGCTTCAGATAAGCCCTTATTCCTCTGTGGGATTTTTGCAGGACAAACATCTCCAGTCCTGTGAGCAGCATTTCAGGTCACGCATTGTGAGCACCCCAGCATTCAACTGCGGGCAGCTGAGAGTCGCCTTGGGCAGCCAGTGAGCTCAGCACACCCTGAGTGCAGTTTCAAGGCACTGCAGAGAAACGTTCTGGCTCAGCCGGAATAGAAAGCAATACTTGAAAGTGCTCTTTGTTTCCCTGAAAAATCCAGGCTGGCATTCAGACTCCTGCTTGGGGTTTCAGTCAAAGAAGTTAGGACCAAAGTGTCAGAATTCAGAGGGAAAGCTGGAAAGTTGGACTATTTCCTTGTGTCAGAGAAAGCATGGGGAATGAAAAAAAAGCACCCCGCTTAAAAGCTTCACATACGTTTGCAAACCCACAAGTCATTAAACTCAGAAAAAGCCATTAGTTCTGTAGGACCCACAGAAATTCTTGCTCTCCCTCTGCTGACTCCGCAGTTTGCCGAAAACCTTATTCCCAGACCAGTGCTGTCGTGACTGGTGATGCTGGAGCACAGGCCTGCTAAAAGGCCATGGATTCGGTCATTGTTAGAAAAAAAACAAAGCATGTTAATTTTGACCCCATAAAAGCGCAGTACTTGCAGAACCAGAGAGATCAAGCCCAGCAAAGAGCCACTTTGTTTCAGTCCCCGAGGAGGCCAATTCAAACTGGAGCAAAAGGAAAAGCTCAACTTTTAATAGCCTCTGAACGACCCCAATCTTTTAAAGATCAATTCCTGAAGCAACACCTCTACGTGTGTGTTCCCTTTTATTATTATTTTGGTTGAGACCAGAGAGCTGTAGGTCAGCAGCAAGAACCACATCGCTGAGAAGCCCTGTTTATTTTACCCAGCCCAGGTAGGCTGAGATGTAAGGTTTTATAGGCTGCCTGGATTCCCCAGTCTGTGAATACAGAACCTGAAGCCCATCAGAAGGTGGACTGGAGGCAGCGTTTTACGCAGCAAATGAAAGCTTTGCTCGCTGCTCAGAGGGATATGAAGAGCCTCTGTGCAAAATGGGGCAACCATGCACTGAGGCAGCCCTGTGAGCTCCAAGCAGAACGGTCCCACCTGTGATAAGCGGCTGCAGCAGGGAGCACCGAGCAGCTGCCCCCCTGCAGCCACATTAATGCTGTTCCCAGGCTCTGCAGAGGGCTTAGGGGAATGTCAAGCAGCATCTCCACTGACCTGTGAACAAAGTGCATTCTTGTGGATCTTCTTGTAAATAAGAGCTGGGCAGATGAAACAAATCAGGCTTCCCATCGTAGCACCTGTCAGGCCCAGGACCGTTTCCACTGGCAAAGAAGAACAAGAGGAGTCAGCAGAGCTGTTCTCTTCCAGAATCACGTGCACAGCAGCCCTTGGTAGCTGCCTGCAGTACGAGCCAGGCCATCCTACCCAGCAGAGCCAGGAAGAATGAGCACTGGGCAGCCCTTTCCCCAAATCCCTCACTCACCATTAGGAATCATGATGCCTCCTATCATGGTTCCAAACACAACAGCCAACGTCAGGGCTTTAAAGCGAAGTGGGGGCATGTAACCCCCAGCAGCAAAGGTGCCATCTTTTTGCTGGAAGAGAAAAGGTGGGAAGGGGAGAGAATGAACTGAGCCCCTGTTGCACACCTGCACAGTTCTGAGGCAATCACCCCTCAGGCTTTGCCAGTGGGGTAAAAGGAGTCAGGCAGACTGAACAGGGGCAGCTTCATCACCTCGGCACTGTGATCTCTGCAGTGATGGGGTGGGGGGGCAGCTAGATATAGTTGAATAGTTTTAATATGCGACTGCATCTGAACCTTCAAAACAAGACTGATAGGAGGCACGCAGCCAAAGCTGTTGTTTTCATCCTGCCCCAAATGTGAACTGCACAGCTGTATCCAAATCCTTCTGCCAGTGATGCTGCTGTAAGTGGCCCCAAGGCTGAGGGCATGAGAAACAGGCGCAGCTGAGAAGGTAGGAGGGAGAGCGGGCAGTGGGAAGAGCTCTGGTTTTGCTGCACTGAGGCATCCCCAGCACCTCCGGGAGCAGGGCTATTCCCACCGCGTTGCAGTGTGTGGGCCGGCTCCTCCGACGTGACGGAAGACACCCCAGCTGGGCTGCAGAGGATGAGCAGAGCTGCGGGGGAGCTGCTGATGCTGGAGGGTTTCCAGATGCCCTCCATTTCCCGTCCCAGCCCACGTTCCCCAAGCAGGAGGTGTGGAAAGCACAGGATGCCACGGACCCACGTGCCCCTGAAAGCCAGCGGGTCCCCATGCTCCTGGGCACGCAGATGGGACACAAAAGCAAAGTGACACATTTGGAGCCCAGGGGAGAAGTGAGGCTTCCCCAGCACTTCCAACCCTCCACGTCCGCTGCCTCGCTCCAATAGCCTTCCCCCATCCCTAGATTCTCCCAACGTGAGAAAAGAGCCGGGGGCTTCTCACAGGCAGAAGTGGCAGGATTTAGAGCTATAAATTGCTCGAGTTTTATTTCCTGCCCTAAGAGGTTTCTATTTATGCAGATACACAAAGGCCTCAGAACATTCCCACAATCTCTTACTGTTATTTACTGAATACCATCGGCATGCTTAGTGCCGTACAATACACAGAGGAGAACACGCTACTGCCACAAGGGACTCACAGTCTAAATCAGACAGACCAACTATAGTCACAGCGGCTGTCTGAAGATCTGACCCTGGGAAAGGTGAACGTGTGGGAGAGGGCTGTGCTGCACTGCAGCTCCACGCCGTGTCGGCACCACGCGGCCGGGGAGACACTGAGAAGGGGACATCTGAACCCCAAGAGGAGAAGGCTGTGCTCAGGGAGCTATTGACAAGGTGGGAAGATGGGAATTATAGTACAAGAGCAGGAATGAGCACAGGCACACAGAAGAAATGAGGCTAGGCTCTGAGGCCAGGAACAGAAGCTTGAGCTAAATGCAAAGCGAGATTGAGTTGGCCAGCAAAAGAATGCCAGCTGGAGCAGCAGGAAATAAGGAGGCTCCTCTGTTTCCAAAAGCACATTTCTCCTTCTTTTCAAGGGAGAAAACCACCTCAGCTCTGAACTGTGCAACACTTCTACGCGAGAGCCGAGCAGGGAAGCAGCAGCCACGTGAGCTGGGGGGCAGCAGAGCAGGGCAGGCCCCCGGCTCACAGCCCTAGCACTGCTGCCCACGGGATTCCTCTGCAGAGAGGACAGGAAACTCAAAGCACCACGGATTAACCACTCAGTAGAGCAGAATGTACAGGCTGCCATCAGCCTCCTGCTGTGCACAGCAGGCACTTAACCTGCAGTGGGAGCTGAGCATTTGTCCCTCCAGGCAGCAGTACCCACCCACGAGTCAGGAACATGCCGTTGTAATGCAATCCCACAGAACCGAGGCACAACTGTAGCCCAGGTCAGCAGCCAACAGCAGAAGCCAAACAGTCTCAGGAGCCCTTCAACAAACAAGTTTCCAAAGTGCACACCAAGGCAGCGGGCTGCTCCTGGCCACACGAGAGGGTCTTACCTGCTGCTCAAAGAGAAGGGTGTTCAGCGCCTGTCTGCATGGGAGAATCATCATCGGGAACCCCACAGCTACCGACATCATGAATCCCACTCGGATCATCTCCGTCACAAGGTTGGAAGGGAAGTTCATGAGGACGTTCCCAGCAATGGCTTCGGTGTAGCTCACGTAGCCAAAGAAGCCCACCTGTCCGGCGGGAGGGGAGGTGAGCAGGGGAGGTTGGACTCCAAAGCACATGCACAGCTGCTCTCTGCAAAAGGGTGGGGGGCAATGACTGCCCAGGAGTGAGGATGTGCCAAGGAGGGAGTGTGGGGCCACCTCCATAGGGAACCTTCTGGGAGCCCTGGCTGCAACACCCCCCATAGCTGAGGCATCATTCCTCATTTCATTTTGCTTTCAGCAAAGTATCTTTGAGAATAAATATAGATAAAGAGAAACCAGCCCCATCTGGAGACAAATCATTGTCCCCGTTGCCCCTCCAGAGTGTGACTTCTGGCAAGGAAAGAGAAGGGGAAGTTTCTTACCGTAATGTAAAAGGTGGTGACCACGTTTAGGGAAGAAGCAAAGATGGAGCTCATGATTTTAACGGACGGTTCATCCAAGCTATCATAGGTAGGCAAGACCTGACTGTTGAAAAGGGGAAATTATTTGAGGAAAGTTTCTAGAAAGAGGAAAAAAAAACCAAACTCGAGTGCATTCTCTGCCTCAGCCCAGCAGCAAAGCCTCCCTGACACCTTCCCCCTATGGAGCATAAACACTCGCCGCTATTCCACAATTTATACTGCTAATGCCAAGAGATTGCAGAACACTCATAACTCTAAGTGTTGCAAAAATACTCCTGCTCTCCCCACCCCACCACGTGGAGCTGAACGTGTGATGTAAACATTTTGGTTCAAAAGTGTTGCAAAATTAATGGCCGTTTGCTCCACTGAGCACCAGTGGCACCAGGCCAGGCAGTGCACTGAGATTATTGTTCTTGGAGCCCTCAGCACTGATAATTAAAGTAACGCAGTGTTTACAAAGTAAAAGCAGGAAGAAGGCTAGAGCATCACACTGTCTAAAGGAAAAGTTAAACAAACAGAACTAAATGCAGTGCCTGTCATATTTCGGTGCTGCTGTTGGAGCTCAGTTTGTAGAAAGCTGGGAGTGCCGACTGCATGGGATTTGGGGTACTTACAGATTTGGAAAGCTCGTGGAATGTACTTTTTGACATCAGATGCATATTTTAGCAACTCATTAATGTCTGGTTATTTGAATTCAAGTGGCTACATCCGGGCTTCATGTTACTGAAGTAATCAAGAGGAGGTTGAGCACCCTGTGAGATGGAAGGGGGTATCCCCAGCCCCAGTGGGCAAAAAGCCACAAACAGAAAGTGTGTCAGGCAGAGGAGCAAAATCCTTAACCCTTAATCCCTGAACTTCAAAGGGCTCTGCATGAAGTGTGCTGAGCATCCGCCTGAGGAGCCAAGCATAGCCCTCTGCTGCAGGGACTGCCTCACACAGCTCCTCTGGACACAGGGCCAGCTGCCTGCAGGGACTGATGCTCACAGGGGCAGTGAGCACTGATTTGTCCTATCCCCACTTTCAGCAGAATAACCACTGGCGGAAATCAGGGGTTTCCTCCTGCAGAGCCCTCCTGACCTCCCCACAGGGCTTGGTGTCACAAGGAGGCTGCAGCACAGGGAGCCCTGAGTCCTCCTGTTCCATCCTCAGCCCTGAAGCAGATTTCCATGCTGCACACCTGTGGAGCAGTGACCCATTTTCTGAGCTCTGAAGCAACAGGCCAGCTTCTAAAGAGCCAACGGGATCAAACTTCCCAGTAAATTAAGGTCAGCTTTTCAAGGTACAATAGCACTGTCTTTATGTTTCCTTACTGTATGCATGCTGCATTTACATGTTGAAGGGGAAGGAGCTTTGTTTGAATTACGTATTTTTTAAAAGGCGATTCACAGGTTCAGCAAAATCAAACCTATCCAGCTGAGAAGAACACTCTTATAAGGACTGCCTGGGCTCGGGCAGCACATTGCCCCAACCCTTGGAAAAAACACACTGCTTTTGGTTTAGCTTGCCACGTAAGTGCAGTGATGGAGTCTATATTTAGGTACGTGCACGCTGGTCCAGACCAAATGATTTCCCTGCGTTTCCAACTCCCAGCAGTACTGTGCTGGGTACTGTGTGGGTACTACCACATAAAAAACAAAAGAAATTACAAAAATTCTAAAATACAAACTAGGTAAAGTTGTACAAGAATACAGCTCCCCTCGCCAGTTGTAATGGAGACATTATCAGCAAGGCTGGAACGTGCTCGGGTGGGGACCGAGCTGCCAAGAGAGCCCATAAGTGGAAAAAGATGATTTGGATCGTGTGTGTGGGTGTAAACACAGCAGTCTGAACAAATTTTATCTGTCACATTCATTTGCTGTTGGCATGCTACCCGTTTGCTAGAACTACAGGGGGGAAAGCCCAGCTCTGCCAGCCTTCCAAATGAGGATGGTCTTTTCCGTGTCCACATTTGGATATACGTTTCTATTTAAAGCCTGTTACTATTCTGGTCGGGCACGTATTGCTCACTTGCCATTTTGGTGCAGAAGGTAATGCAGCTAGAAATGTGAAAATAGCCTGTTGTCATCCTGCTCTCCTGCGTGCCAAAGGAAAGCCTTGTGAAAAGCAGGTAACTGGAAACATGCAAACAGCTATCCAAAGTCAATGACTCTGTGGTCCTCTTCTGTGTATTTGCAAAGGGATTCAGGGAAGCAGAGGGCATGCATCGCCCTGCAGGAGCCCTTGGGAGCACACAGCCCCTCTGCTCTCCCTGGTACTGACTCATTCTCTACAAGAAACAGGGGAAATCCATTGCTTATGCAGCTGTCCCAGAAGTAATGTGCATTACACTGAGGAGCTGTTTGGCCCAAATGATGTTATGTTGCCTAAGTACAATAACTCCCAAGTGAAACACAGCTCCCTCCCCAACCTAGGTAACAAGAAGGGTCACAACCGAGAGAGATGCTATATTTCTGCAGGCTGTAAAATACTTGGATTAAAATAAAATAGGAAACCAGATGGTATGTATCCCATGCAGATCCTTATGACCCTCCACCCTCACAAAAAGGCACCGCACACCACAACTGCCAGGAGTGGGAAGGGTGGGTACTTACGACTGACAGGCAAAAGACATGCCAAAGATGGGGATGCAGCGAAAAATGCCCTCCCAGCGTGTGTAACTAACTTGCTGCAGCCACTGCCCGCTGAAGAGGCCATGCTTGAAGGATGACAGCACGATCTGCAGCCAAGAGAAGGAAAAGGGGTTAAGATCCAGCAGGAACGCCAGCACTGGGATGCAAGGCAGCATGTGGCAGCTCGATGAGAGCAGTGCCCACTGTACCACAGCCTGCTCTCAAATCCCCCAATCCCTTACGCCACCCACACACTCTGATGCTCCCAGCATCCTCACCAGGCCCCTTGCCACCGTGGGCCTGGGTCTATTTCATGGCAGTCCCCCTGGTTTGATGCCATCAGACAGCACAGCACACAGCAGGATGGAACAATTTCCACTGACACGTTTAACCATGAGAGTTATTGTTCCCAGACATTTCTTTTGCACTTTTCTTTTTTAAAACGAGAAGCAACGTTTGCCTTGGAGAATCCTCTTCAGCAGAGACAGACAAAAGTTCCTTAAAAAGGATCCCACCAGCACGCTGTTGCTCCAGAAGCACTCAGCACCACCAGCTCACTGGGGACAGGGAGAAACTTCACGAAAACAAGGGGAGCAAGGCACCCAGCTCAGGCACAGGGGCTCTTTTGCCACTGACAGGGAAGCTGGCAGACATTGGGTTGCACAGGAAACAGAAGGTAAATACGTCTGAATGCCTGTTTATAATATCGCCTGAATAGGGGTTTTCTAATCCCCAGAGATTACTTTTAGTGCAGCCAACTCTCATGAAATGTTGTGGCTTTCTTAAAGGCACAGCTTCTGGAACACAGTAGTTTTGTGAAACACTCATTTACAGTTTCCAGCTTCATTACAGCTCAGAACTGTAACGCAGCCCAATCTACTTAAAAAAAAAAAAAAAAAGTTAAATACGTGGAATTTCCACTCCTCCCTTTTCTTTCTTTTGCTTCAGCTCTTCCAGGCCTGAAATTTGGTGGAGACAGGGCTGGGGCTCCATGATCAAGAGCCTGAGCATCAGTCTCCACCTCTCGCTACATGGTGCTATATGATGAAGGTTGGCCAAGCCAAACAGAACGAGCTTTGGATAACCCTCAGCTTACCCTACTTGATCTAAATGGTCAATAATCCATTTATCTCAGTAAAGGAAAATGTTTCTAGAAAAATCTCTGAAGAAATACACTCCATGTGTCAGAGCTGAGAGCTTATGAAGTTTCCAGTGCACAAGAAGCACTGCAATCACACTTGTTGCCTGAAAGACATTCACCATCAGTTGCAAAAAAACAGCATGCAAAGCACATGCCTGTGTTCTCAACAAGAGCCTTCCCTCTGCAGATTACAAGCACTGAGGTTTCAAGGCAAAACACCAACGTATGATAAAAGCCCTTGTGTTTCCAGGCACTTTTCCCCCACATCTTCCATCCTCTGATTTCAACTTCGGAGCTCTAAATTATATGATATCAGTGAGCAGAATAAACCACAATTCGATTTGCTCGCCACCACAATCCATTGCTTTGTAGTGGCACGCAGATCTGCCATCAGTTCCTGCTCTGTGCTCCTTCCCCACAAGCCCAGCACATGGGCAGCAGCTCAGCCACTGTGCCAGGCACTATCAGTGCTATTTATCAGGAAGGACACGTTACACTCGAGCCCTGCACCTGCAGGCTGTCCCCACGGGGCACACCATGAACACCTGTGTTCGCCCAGTGGGAAAACTCCCATCATCAATACTCACCACGAACATGAAAACGGTGTAGAAGATGAGAGCCATGGCGCTGAATGACTGTATGGAGGCCATCATGTTCCTCTGGAGGCTCAGGGGAAGCACAATGCACAAGGAGACAGCGAAGAGCAGCACGATGCGGAAGCTGCCAGACACCTGGAGAGGGACCAGCACACAGAGCATGCTCAGAATGCCTCACCAAATTAGTAAAGCAACTCCCTGATGCAATTCTATAGGTATTTAAAGACTCAATGCTGAAAGCTTGCCATTTCTATAGCCGGGTCTGTGATTAGCTCAGACAGTCACTGGGTGCCACTGTTGCTCTGCACAGTACGTGACCGGTCCACCCTGAAGTGGAAGTATTGGGCTGGGGAGGGGGGGGGGGGGCTTTAAACACTAATCCAACACAAGTGATTTGAGTATTTTCCATGCAATTAAATAAAAACTGAACTTACTTGGGGAATGGGAGATTGAAGTCTTGAAAATTCTGATCCAGAAAATTAATCAAAAACTCACATTGGTATTTATTATAGCAGAACACTCTGGAATGCTTGGAAATACTTAATACCTAATTTGGCTGCAGCCACAACGCATCTTTTTAACTTCACAGTCCCTTAATCAGAGCTTAGCAGCATCAGGAGGAGCAGATAACAGCCCCGCCAGGAGCAGAGGGGTGCGAGGGGTACGGGCTCAGACAGAGGAACTGTCTGTCACTACCTGGCAGGGGAAAGCATTAGGACAGAAACATCGTATCTCCTTCGTTAATCTGCTCCAGAATTAATAGCGACCAGTATTAAAGGGATGCTGGCAGTGCCTTAAGGGAGGTTTTGCACATCTGATTGTTTCCTACACTTCTGAGCCACTAAAGCTTCCCTGGAGGTGCCCCCACAGCAGCTCGTGGCCCTCTGAGCACACACTGCTCCATTTAAGGGAACTGGGACCACTGCCTGCACAGCAGCTGCAATGCAGTGAGGATTTATTTACCTGAAATCCAAGCAGCCGGGCAAAGAAGTTGGACCCCAAGTCACCAATGACAACATAGAAAGCAATGCAAGTTCCCAGCATCAGCCCAATCATGCTGCAAAACAACAAAGTATGGAGAGATTAGGAGGCTGAAGCAGGAACCCTGGAATGCAGCCGCAGCACGGGTTTAGCACAGGCAGTCTGGGGGGCTGCACCCTGCGCCCAGCCACAACAGCTGCAGATTGCTCACAATCCTCCTGCACTCTCCCGCTGACCAAGAGGCTTCCAGAGGATACAAAGAGTACATTTAAAGGGACTTAAAATAAAATCCACGCAGGCAGTTGCTCGCTCGTCTGCAGAGGTGAAGCAGCCTCGGCATGCCTTGCTACAGAGTACATCCCCCCTAACTCCAGACGACTTTCCAGCACGACACAAAGGAGACAAGACCCAGATTTTACCAATCTCACACTGGAAATGTTTGGCAAGAAATAAAGCGAGTCCTCCATCTACAGGGATACAGTGGGGTTGTGCATCAGAATGAGCCCCGCTGGAGCCAGAGCTCGTAACATGGCTCTTAACAGCTTGGCTAAGGCCATCACTTCTGCATTCAGCCCCAGCAACCTAAACCCAAGGAAACTCCATCCACCTCTCCCCCACAAGCAGCATCTCAGCCAGAGACGTGGCTCTGCTAACAACACGTGCATCAGTTTAACTGCTGTTTGGAGCCACAGAAGAAACAGACCTTAGGGATGGCAAGAACTCCTTTATTTCTTGGAAGAACATTTAACAGAATCAGCAAGAGGTCCTCCCAGCCGCACCCCCTGCAGCAAGGGCCTACCATGAAAGCCTTGGTAATAGCTCAGCTCTCAAACTTCCTTCCACAAAATGGACCACACTTTAATGAAAAGATTGTAGTACGAACTGCTTCTCCTCCCATTCATGATTGCATGGACCACTTTCCCTCCCGTTTCCAATTATAGCATCCCTGTGGCAATTACAGCAACTGCTTGCATGGACAAGTCACTTTTGAGAAATATTTGGTGTATTTTTAGTGTTCTGCAGCAATCTGCAGATGGGAACAGAGAATGAGCCAGCACCACTGCCTGGCCAGAGCTCCAGATGCCTCCAAGAGAGAACCTCTTCTAGAAAAAGCAGCACGGTAACACCGTCCCTCTGCCCATCAGGGCTTCTGAACGTGACCTGCGAGGGATTTGCTGCTGGTGTTGGGGCCACACGAGGCACAGGAGCCCAGCAGCTACCAGGCTGGAGAGCTCTCACGCTGCCATAGGGACAGGGCCCTGCCACAAGGCGTTCCCCAGCACCCAGGAGCAGGCGGCACCGGGCAGCTCCAGGGCACACCCATGGCATGGGATGCTCTCCTGTGAACTCCCAGCAACCCTGGCAGGGATCCCACCCCTGGAAACCAGCCACCAGCAACATGCCCATGAGTTCACAGCAGAGCAGGGGATGAGTTTGCTCTCCAGCTTCTGCACCCAGAGCTCCTGCCTGCATTGAAGATGAAGAACATGGGCATCTTGCTCCCCTTCTTGTTCAAGTTCTATAGGTGGCAGGGAAAACTTTTGGGACCAGGGAGGGCAGGGGAGTAATAAATGAGCACAGCAATGCCACAGAGCATTGTCTTCATTAAAGAGAGACAAACTATTCCAGCTTTAAAGCAATAGATTACCTTGTTTCCACCAACATTTTCCCTGCTTTTCCATAGGCATGAAATGCTGGCATAAGAGAAGGAAAAAGAAAAAAAAAAAAAGCAGTTAATTAAAGAAAGGTCCAGAATGGTGCACACATCAGTTAAAAATTAATCAATGATAGTGACAAAGGGCACTTGAGCAGGAAGCCACCAGCACTGCATTTGGGGGCTGCTTTCCTTTCCCACCGTCCCATTTTCTTTTTCAGACGTGACCTCCACAAATTGAAAACCACATAAGACAGGAAAAAAAGATGAAGGAAAGACAGAAAGCAGGTTATTTTTCCTTTTTTTTTTTCTCCCTCCTTTTTTATGTTAAAGAAAAAAAAAAAAAAGCAGTGTGAAGTAGCAGTCAGTCACACATGGCAACCATTAAAAGAAAGTCAGCGCGGAAGAGAAAATATGCATGTATAAGATGCTGTGTGGCAAAAAGTTACTGCAGTGCAAAATTTCAATCACAGTCGCATTTTTATTTTTATCTTCCCACTCGAACTGAACCGCCTGACGTTGCTGGATGGGAGAGCTGAGCCGGTGCCCAGAACGCTCAATCCCATCCCCAGAATACCCAGCACTCACAGCCCACACCAAAGGGCTGCTGCCAAGAGGCTTCTTCTCCCTCCCATGCTTGGGTTGTAGCTCGTAGCAGAAAGCCATCAGTAGTCTTTAAATCATCGGGGGTTTTTTTCTTAAAAAGAAAAAGCTAAGAAAACCGTGCGTATTTTTAGCTCCATCTCACTGGGTAAAATGTGAATTGAGACCTCGAGTTCCAAAACCAGACCACAGTGCCCGCTTGTCAGCGTCCTGCAGAGCTCCAACACCCACCCTCCACCCCCTGGGCTGCCTTTGTCTGCTCCTGAGGCACCGCACAGAGCCCCGGAGCCCACCAGAAAAACCAACTTTCCTCACTTCTGGAAGCTCCTTCTGTTATTTTTAAATATTAACTTACAAACGATGATTTTCTTTGGGCTCGGCTTGAGTTAAAAATTAAGGAAACAACATGTTCTCCCACAGAATGAAGAGGGGGGAAAAGAAAAAAAAAGCACAGCAGGAGACCCACAGCAGAAAAATAAACTGGCTTTGTTATGTGGGGCAGTGCTGAAAATAGCCCAGGGCTCGACGACAGACGGGGCGGAAGCAGAGCGCAGCCGGGCGCAGGAGCGGCTGCAGCACAGCGCTCTGCAGCTCCTGGCCTCCAGCTCTCACCCACTCTGGAGGGAGAGGTGTGAGAGAAGAGGCAGTGAGAGGACTGGGGATCCTCCTGGAGCCCAGAGCACCGACCTTCAGAACCGCTGCTGCTACGGCACCAATCCCAGCAGCTCCTTTTCCCAGCACACAGAAGCACAACTCTGGATAACATCACAGCTGCTGCTGATTTTGAAGCTTGAGGTGCTGAGAGCCAGTCTGTTTCCTTGGCTATTCTGAAATTACGCTCTAATGAAAGTAAGCCTTCAAACATTATGTCAGATGTCCCCATTTGGGGACATGGGAAAAATTGGATCCTTTATCTTCTGAAGGAGGAAGGAGATGGTGGCTCTAAAATACATTGTACAGCAAAACATCTCTAGAACGGGATCTTTAGGTGCCTAACAAAGCTGGGCAGAGCTGAACCTGCTCAGGACTACAGAAGCCCTTTCAAACCAAGCGTGGCTGCCACGAGCAGGTCATGTCCCAGCACTTATGGCTGTAGGGAGCTGACCCAGGCTGCTGGGCCCTGCACACACCCAGCACCTTTGGCAGCTGCAAGGGGAGGCAATAACCCACTGCTGGTTGCAGTTTCCCTGGGAACTGCCTCCTGCTTCCCTTCTTGCCCCACATCTTCCAAGGTGCTTCCCTTCCACGCAGAGCAGTGCTGAAGAGCAGAGGATTTCAAACAGCCAAGCCCTTCACACAGGCAGTGATGCAGGGAGACAACAGCTGAGCCGGATCTCAGCCTGTGACGAGCCTGGCTCTTCTGTAGCTGGAACGCTCGCCCTGTGCTCCTCCGGAAGGGGCCGGCTGCCTGAAGTTACACTGCAAAAGTTTCTTCCATCTTTAAATCCTGCCAAAGCCTCCCATAGAATCAGCTGCGGGGACTGCCAGGATCTCTCGCAGATGTACCAGGGCCCAAGCACACGGTGACAAAGGCTGTCTGTGTGGAGCTGCTCAACCTTGATGCATTAGGATGCATTATAGGAGCACTGCCTTTCCTCCCAGCATCTTCCCCTCCTGGTTGCTCGAGGTGGCACCTCTCCCAGAGCGCGGGCAGGGAGCAGAGGCACTTCTTTGTGCCAGTGCCCGCCTGCCAGGAGGTGCCAGGAAGCTGGGAAGCATTACTGGCCTCTGTGTATTCGAGCCCCTTGGCTGCGGGAAGCACGGAGGACCCCTTCTTCCTGGGAGATGCTCCAAGGTGGAGGGGACTCTCTGTACTCGGGTGAGAGGGAAGCAGCACACAAAGGCTCCTTGTCAGAGCAGGGAGCAGCAGCACAGGCAGCTGGGAGAGGAGGGGCTGGGCCAAGGCGGCACCACCTGAGGGCTCTGCACTAATGGAGCCTTGCTTCCAGGGCAGGAGCACGGCTGCTAAAACCACAACACTCTTTAATCTTTTTTTCTTAGCTTGTAGCAAAGGCTAAAGATGCACAGCCTGGTAACAGGACCTCGGGTATCCTGAGCATGGTGGAAATCCATTCGTCAACAATGCAGTGACCAAGCGAGCCGTGCAGTTAACTCTTTTACCAAAAGCCATGCCAGCCAACTCTCTACTTCCCCAAGCAAGAGAAACCAAGTAAACAACCACGTTGTTTCACATGCCAGCTGAGAGCACGGGAACCTGACCACCTCCTCCTGCTCCCCAACTCAGTCAGAATGAGCAGAGAGGTCACAGCAGAGGCCAGCACTGGCACCGCGCAGAGGCTGGCAGACGCTGCCAAAACCTCACACATGAATCTTGCAGATGTTTTTATTTTCTTGGCCACTTGGAACTTTCAATGCTGTTTCCTCTCCACTCCCCCTGCTCTGCCATAAATGCACACACGGCTCAGACCCGTGCTCCATGCCAGGCTCTGCTGGCAGAACCCAATGTCCTCGGCAGCATGCTGGGTGGGGAAGCTCGTGGCTTTCATGCTGAGACCGATAATTTACACCAGACACCCACCAGGCCAGCTCCCGAAAACTTGGGTTTTGATCAGTCAGCACTGCATCTCCTCCCCTGCCCTGCAGAGTCAAAACAATTCTGTGCCTATTAACTTCACTGTCAAGAACAGAATTAAGCCCTCGTATCCTCCAGGGGACATGGCATGGGGGAAGAGACTGACAGAGGAACAAAACACAAATTGAAAACTACATCAAGAAATCATTTGGTTTTCCAACAATATCAGTGAAAAAGTTGTAAATTAGGAGGTCAAAGTAAAACCACGGTTAAAAAAAGCAAGCCCTGGAGCTGGAAATTCTCACCCAGGCCAGGGTAGGTCCTGCGCTTGCTGAGATTGGCCGATTTCACCAGGAACATGCAGGATTGATGAGTCATCCAAGAACAGAAAATCAAGAGCAGAGCTCCCAGGACAATGCCACACTGCAAAGGAAGAGGGGAGGGAAAGAAGACAAGCACAAGATGGAAAGTCAGGCACTTTGGGCAGTCTCACTCCCACCCCTTGCTGCCTTCAGCCTCCCCCGTGCATCTTCAGCCACACTTTCGCTTTTCAGGGAGTTCCCCAGCTTCCCTGCAGCCAGGACAAACGTGATGTATGAGCTCAATTTAACTCCTCCTGCAGCCTAAGGACCACACAGAGCAGCCAGCTGTGCTAGCACAGAGGGGTGAACTGGAGCCATTTGTGAAGCACAGTTGGATTTGATGATCTCAGAGATCTCTACCAACCTGAACGATTCTATGACTCACACCATGAGACCGGTGCATCCCCAGGGCTCTCTGCAGCCCTCATTAGGTTCATGTAAACAACAGAGCCACACCTAAGCACGAGGTCCAAACCCTTACCCACACACTTATGTAACAGGCACTACCTAATAGCACACAAACATTACCGAGCTGCCCTGCACTGCAGGACAGGTGTGCAAATGTAGATGTCACACACAGGCAGCTTTTCAAGCAGGTGACTTTAAAGGAGCAAAAGCAGCAGCAGCAGCCCCTAACGCCAGACTGCTCGTTGTGCCGGGGCTGAACCCGGTGCGGCCGCAGGGCCAAGGCAGGTGGCTCGGCACCTACAGGACCCAAACACGGGCACGGTGCTCGGTGCTTCTCTTCAACTCAAGTAACGGTGAGAACGCCTGCGGGGAGGCTGCAGAGCACAGCACAGAGCTGGGGGCCCCATGGCACAGAATAAGGCTCTGGACGCAGCCAGCTCCTGCCCTCACACCGCCACCCCGCCGCTCCCGGCCCCTTCCCGGGGCTCCGGGACCCCGCAGCGGCTCCCCCCGCCCTACCGAGGGTGGCCGTGAGCCCGGCACGGCACGGCTCACCTGGCGGAAGCAGAAGGGCACTGTGAGCACGCTGACGCCCACGATGCTGTTCACCACGTTCATGATCAGGCCCCAGTTGGAGCCCGCGGCCGCCGCCATTGCCCGCGGCGGGGCCGCCCCGCAGGGCCCGGCCCGGAGCCGCCCCTCCAC